>CAUYUJ010000390.1:20135-100135 GCA_963575745.1 Prorocentrum cordatum | reverse complement strand
TCCCAAGGGGCCCCCCAAAGCCCCCCAAACGGCCCCCAACAGGCACTGAACCGGGCCCCAAGAGCCTCGGAATAGCTTCCAGGAGTCCGCCAAGAGACCTGCCACGAGATCCGAACGAACTGTCCAGATGCTTCAATGAGGAGCGCCAGACGCCTCAAGGACGACCCCAGATGGCCAGTTGTCGTCGCCGAGTTCGGTCGTCGTCGTCGTCGTCGTCGTCGTCGTCGTCGTCGTCGTCGTCGTCGTTGTCGTCGTCGTCGTGTCCACAGTTTACGAGGATGTCATAGGACAGGGCACATCCGAGATCTGAGTTGCAAGGATATCTCAGGCCAATGTGTCCTGACCACCTCAGCTCAGGGCATCTTGGACTCCAGGGTTCCCCGGATGTCCCAGGCGAGAGTGGCCGAGCCACCATGGAGCGTGGTATCTCCTGGGTCAGAGTTGCGAGGATGTCTGAGGCGAAAGTGAACTGACCACCTCAGCTCAGGGCATCTTGGACTCCAGGGTTACCCGGATGTCCCAGGCGAGAGTGGCCGAGCCACCATGGAGCGTGGTATCTCCTGGGTCAGAGTTGCGAGGATGTCCGAGGCGAAAGTGGACTGACCACCCCAGCTCAGGGCATCTCGGAACCCAGAGTTTCGAGGATGTCCCAGGCGAAAGCGGCCGGACCACCAGGGGGCAGAGCATCTTCGAGGTGAGACTTGCGAGGATGTCTAAGGCGAAAGTGGCCTGACCACCTGAGCTCAGTGCATCTCGGAACCCAGAGTTGCAAGGCTGTCTCAGGCGAAAAGCAATGACCACAATCAGGCAGTGCATCTCAGAGGACAGGGTTACGAGGATGCCTCGGGCAAAAGTGGCCACACCACCTCAGCTCAGGGCATCTCGGAAACCCGAGCTGCGAGAATGTCATAGACGAAAGTGACCCGACCACCATGGGGCAGGGCCACACCACCTCCGAAGTGTTTGGATATCTCAGTGGCGCTCGCGTCGTGCACCTTCCTCGCGTGGGCTATTGCTTGGACCTCGCATGGCCAAGCCTTGCTCTGCACCATCCCTATTTTGCGCCTTGTACGCCCTCACTCTGCGCGAACCCGCTCATTCTATTAGAAACAATATGGGCCGCGGCCATCCAACGCCCCAAAGAAACACACTTTGGCTTCCCTCCTCCCCTGTCCCCCTCTTGTTGACTCCATCTGTCCTCGTGCATATTTTGTTTTTTCGGCGTTCTGCTCCATTGTAGCTTCACAGCAAATCCCGTCCCTGAGCTTGGCTAGAACCTAAGCGCGCGCGAAGCGCGCGCATGGTTTTATATCTAGATATGACTATAAATATAAACATATATATATATATATGAATAAATACCCACCCACCCCCCGACCCCAGGTCCCACACCTCCCCGCCACATCTCGGGGACATTCCTGGGTACCGCTCACCGAGCCTTTCCAGGGAGCCTCCACAGCGCTCCAGGAAGGCCCAAGACGCCCCCAAGGAGCCCCCAGAATGCGAAAGGATGGCCCAAGACGCTCCCAAGCAGCCCAAGTCAGCCTTCCGACGGCTCTCGAGGCTCCCAGGTGGCCTCCGAGAGACCCCAAGAGAGGTCTGATAGGTGTCACGGGACGGCCCGAAGAGGCTAAAATCGTAGATGTTCAATTTTTTTTGTCAATGTTTTGGCTTCTCGCGTTTTCGAGCTTCCAACGGTCCAAAAGCGCCCAAGAGCCTCCCAAGACCGCCCCAAGACTACCCAAGAGACCCTCAGGACGGCCCCAAGACGGGCCAAGAAGGCTCCAAGACTGCCGAAGAGGCGCCCAGCACAGCCCCAGACTACCCCAGAACAGGCCCAAGATGGGCCCAAGAGCGGGAGCAGGATGCTTCCAGAGACCTCCGAGAGGTCTCCAGGACCCCCCAGAGGCCCCCAACACACCCCCGATCCCTGAGAGGCCCCAAAGAGACCCCGACGAGGCTCCAAGAACGGTCCCGAGAGAGCCCAAAGAGGGTAAAATCGTTGATTGTAGAGGCCTCCGGCCGGTGCCGCCGATCCGGGACGATCCCGCTGTCAGAAGGATGCTTTTGCCCCAGCACCCTTATTCAAACGTAAATGGTTTGGAAACAATTTGGAGGCATTGCGCGAGCTTCTTGAGGGGCCTCTACGACGCATCTTCGGGGCCTCCTGGGGGGGCGTCAGCTCAAAGAGGGTAGAATCGTTGACCGTAAGGGCTTCGCCCCATGCCGCTGGCCCCCTGTCTCTGATAATGGGAGATGCAAAAGCTAAATCATGAGGTCTGGGCGCCGCCATGAAGCAGTGTCGGGACCTGTTTGTTTTTGGACCCTGACCCTACGGATCTGCGTCACGAGTGCCACCGAATTTTAGAAATGATGCAAATCCCTTGTGTTTTTGGACCCTGACCCTACGGATCTGCGTGAGGGGTGCCGCCGAATTTCAGAAATGTTGTAAATCCCTTGTGTTCTTAGACCCTGACCCCGCCGATCTGCGTGAGGGGTGCCACCGAATTTCAGAAATGTGGCAAATCCCATTTGTTCCCAACCATCCTGTGGTGTTGGGTCCTCGTTTTGAAGAGACAGCGCCCCGCGTCCCACCTCCTTCCTCCTCCACCTCTCCTCCTCCTCCCTCCTCCCCCATCCTTGCCTTTGCTCTCCGCATGTCTCAGCTCACCCCCTCCTCCCATCATCATCATCATCATCATCATCATCATCATCAGCATCAGCATCATCCGTAGCCATTTTGGCTCAAGCCATTTTGGCTCAAGTTCGAAACCTTGCCGCGAGGCTTCGAGCTTGTCCGCAGCCGTGCGGCAGGCTCGGGTGTTTTTGGCGTGTGTTCCCTGGTGTGCTGCCCTGTCACCAGGTGCTTCTATTAGCCCTGTCAGATCCAACTTTCTAGTAGGTGATCCTCAGGGCGATTCTTCACTCGGCACAGCATTTTGCCTGCCAACAGGCTGCCGCGATGGCCGCCACTCTCTCCATGGACCAGAAGATGGATCAGCTGCTGGCATCAATGTCCACCGTCGTAGCCACCGTCAATGCCCACGACGCTAAGTTTGCCAGCCTCGCCAAAGACATGGAGAGCATGAAGACCGACATGCGCAATGAGATGGACATCAAATTCGAGCACATGCAGAACCAGATCATCGCCCTGCAGCAGCGCCACGGCAACATCACGGGCGGCGAAGCCTCTGACGAGATGGTCGACACATGCCTGACGGTTTCACTACTTAGCGCTCAGACCGACCAGAAGATCAGCGTCATCAATGCCGCACTCGAGGAGCTGAAGACCTCTGTCGCTACGATTTCACGACCACCTTCGACGGCGTCTGGCATCGCCAGCACATGGGGGACCGTGGCCACGCCCCGTGGAGCTAGCGCCGCGCCTGCTGACAGGCGAAAGCTCTGGGTGCGAGGGTTCCCTGTCAAGCTGATGGCTTCTGCATTCGACAAGCACTTCGAGTTCCTGAAGACACTTCTCTCGCCCACCTACCGCGACAAGTGCAGCGCGATCACCAAGAGCTGCAAGTACGCTTACGTCATCATCTTCGAAGACGCCGACGACGCCAATAATGCCCTGTTGCAGCTGCGCGCCATGACGCTAGAATGGGGAGATGGCAGTGGATTTCGGCATCGGCTTCGGGTCGGCACCGACGAACCCATCGACATCCGCAAGAAAGGTTGGGTGCTGGGCCAGGTCTGGCAACACATCAAGCAGGTCATGACCGACGCTGGCACATGGCGTCCTGACTCGCAGCTCCGATGCAACAAGTACATGGGCCTCTGCTTCTTGGTCAACGGCGACCTCGTTGACGAGCTCGTCGTGTTGCAGAATGTCCTCGAGACCGACAACCCGAACGTCGAGCCCAACCGCGGCAACTTGAAGCGCTACGGCTTCACCGACGAGCAAGTAGACAAGCTGCCCGAGCTGGTCACTGCTGCGCTTCGCCGCGAATAGGGGCGGAGTGAGCCAGTATCTGGGAGCGATAGTGACGATGAATTCGATCCTGAACGGTTGCGAGCCCTGCTGCGAGAACGGGGGGAGGCCACCTCGACACCGCCTGACTCTCTTCCTCCTGAGAATGCTCCAGCTATTCATGATCCCTACCTTCCTGATCCACGCTCTCCTGGGGGAGGTGGAGCTGCTCTTGCTGAGCAGCGGCATCCATTTGTTATTTCTCGTACCATGGGTCTTGCTTCTTGGAATACTCGTGCATTTTTTGGCAGTGTTTACTGCGATCCACAGAGACAGCATCGGAAACAGCAGATTTTCAGAAGTCTTGTACAACGCTTTCAAGTAGTATTTTTGCAGGAAACCCACGGGACCGAAGAAGATCTTTCCTCGCTGGATCGTGACGTGCCAGCACACACGCACCTTGGCTCTTTTTGCTCTTCTGCGGCTGCGGGAGGCGTTACCATGTCTATTGAGCCTTCCTTGCTCCAGCTCTTTCAGGACATCCACGTAGTTAACATTATCGATGGACGATGCATAGCAGTTACACTGACAGGCGAGAAAGGCACGCTGCAATTGATTAACTTTCACCTCGACCCTACCCTCTCCGACGTTGAGAAGGATCGTGTGATCCGCGCGGTTGCTGCTCGCGCTCTGCCTGCTGATCAGGCCGCAGTCATCTTGGGAGGCGATTTTAACTTCTTGCAGGAGGGGGAGATGAGGACGTTCACAGACGGAAGGGAACCCACCCCTGAGAGGACCGCTATTCTACACATGTTTTCTCGGGTTTTCGGACACTTTGCTGAAGTTGCCCAACAGGGGCCCACTCATCGGACTGGGAGGAGGGAGGACGGTGCTCTCAGCCTTGGTCGCCTGGATAGGTTCTACATCTCTTCTGCCACCACCGACATTCTTGATGCGACACCAAGAAGCGGCGTCATAGGCCTTGCTCATGATGTCGCCCAGCCGAGCGACCATATCCCTGTTTGGCTTCAGTTTTCGCCTGGCGGCAGAACTACCCCGACGATCCCCTCCTGGATTGCCAAACATCCTGATTTTGGTTCTGAGGTTGATACTGCCATAAGTTCGGTTGAAATGCCCCGGGACCCGTTCGAGTACCTCCTGTCCGTCAAAGACGCGATGTATGTTGCCAAGGATGCTCTGATGACTCGCATGTTCTTCCGAGGCCCCAACAATGATGCGCAGAAGTTGTCGGTTTACCTGAAGTTTCTACGGGCTGTTCGGGATGGCAAGTCTTGGGACGTTCGGAGGTGTATCCAGGCTATTCCTCATCTTAGTCTACATGTTCATGCTGATGAATGTTGTTTTAGAGATTCTGTGTCTTTTTATCGGGAAATGGCCGAGCTCCAGCATTCTCTGCTTCAGCGAGAAATTCGCGAACACATCGAGGGCGGCGGAGCCCCTGACGACGATCGAGGCCTCAGGTTGCACCAGCTTCTGCGACAGTGGTCTCCCAAAAGGCGCCGAATCGTTCTGGTTTCGGTCCCCGACCCCACCGGGAACCCTTCGCCTGATCTCGAAGTCAGTGCTCAGAACCTTGCGTCCCACTGGGGGCGGGCCCATGCCGCGAAGCCTCAGGACAGGGGATACCACTTCCAGAAGACACTGTTGAGCAGTGAGATTCAGCAGGTTGCCCCAGGCATCGAGTGGACGCTCGACCTGCATAGCTTCATAGGTAAGCTCGTCAGCCGCAAGGACAGCGCGACTGGCCCTGACGGAATTCCCTACAGTGCCTGGCGGTTCGCTGGAGACGCTGCTCACAATGCCTTGTATCAAGTTTATCTCGCTATACTGGACAATCCTACATATGGGCCCCCGCATAAAGGCTTCAACGAGTCTCTCACGGTATACCTCCCTAAGGCCATCAGCCCTCACGAAGCTGGAACCTCTGAGATCTCTCGGGAAGCGTCTGTGGTTCGCCCTATTGCTCTCAGCAACACTGATAACAAAATAGTATCATTGGCCATATGTGAACCATTTAGCCAGCAATGCCAGTACAGCGTCTTAGGCTCCCAGACGGGTTTCGTGCGCAAGAGGTCTATGCTCGACAACTTACTCTGCCTTGAGGCAGACATTCTTGAATGCGCCTGCTATCGCGGCATGCCGCACGCTGGGCTACTCCTCTTGGATTTCCGCGCCGCGTTCCCGTCGCTGCGCCACGACTGGATCATAGATGTGCTAATCATGATGAACATACCCATGTATATCGTGAATGCCATTCGGTTCCTATACACCGGTATTTACACACACATATGCCTAGCAGGAAAGAAGTTTCCAGGCTACTCGATCACCCAAGGCATTAAACAAGGATGTCCGCTGTCGGGTGCTTTATTTGCGTTATGCATCGACCCGCTGCTGCGCCGATTATCTAACTTGCTAGCTCCTGTTTGTGCTACCCCTCGTGCCTTTGCAGATGACATCCAGATCTCGGCATCCAACCTGTTGCTCGCTGTTCCGATTGTGCTGAAGAATGTTATTAGGTCCAGCCGTTGCACTGGCCTGCTCTTGAACCTTGCCAAGTGTATGATCGTGCACGTGCAAGAGATGCCAGACGACCAGCATTTCGCCCTGTTCGAGTCCGTTCGCACCAACGTTCGCTCGCTTATGCACGGCACTAGTGGCAAAGTCTTGGGTGTCTTTCTGGGCCCTGGAGGTTACAAGAAATCCTGGTCCGCTCCGCTTCAGAAATATATTAATCGTGTCCGTCATGTTCGATCGCTTCGTCTTGGGCTTACTCAAAGTATCTATGCATATAACTCCTTGGCCTTCTCGGTTCTCACCTTCGTGATGCAGCTATGTTACATATCGCAGGACGCTCTTCGCATGGAAACCAAAGGTTTGCAGACTCTCACCGCATGCCCCTTCTACAGCATCCCTACTGATCTTCTCCGCAATCTCTCGTATGCGTTGCATTGGCCCATTGCCCCGCGCAACCTAGTGCTGGAGAATCAGGCTGCCATGTATCGGGTCGCTGTTCGGTCTAAGGTTTTTGATAGCATTCGGAAGCGCTTTCATGAGCTTGAGGAAGAGGACTTGGATGTTCTGATGGTCAAGCGATACCCGGCATGGCGTGCCGAGTCCATTGTTTTCCACCTGATTCACAATTACGAGCGACTAACTGCCCCGCCGTGGAACCACTTCGACGAGGACACTCACGAGTTGCAGAGACAGATTTTGAAGAAATTGATTTCTGAGGCCCCTTGTAGCTCCGCGAGTTTTCTCCTGGGCAATCGAATTCGGTTCGCTTTTCCCTTTGCTGATGCCTCTAGTATCGACCTTGCGGTGCTCAGGCTCCAAATTGCCTGCACGCGCGTCGGCCCATTTGTGGCTGCGGCCATTCTCAAAACCATCTGCAACGCGTGGGCGACCTCTGCCAGGTATAGGCAAGGCCGTCTTACCTGCCGTTTCGGTTGCCTGGCCACAGGCGGCGACCACGTCCAGCATTACTTCGATTGCCCTCATGTCCTGAGCTTGCTCCATTCTGTTTTGCCCTTCCTGCCAGTCGAATATTTGAATCAGAGCCTCGATGCGCGTATGCTGTGCACTATGCCATGCCAGTCTAGTCAGCAGCTGTTCTCTTTGTTTCTTGTCCACGACCTGCTCTTTTCTACCTTTAACTCCTTGAGGAGCTCGCACAGGTACGGGCCCGAATGCCTGCTGCCTCTCCTGCGCGCGCGTGCCCGCCACATTGCCAAGAAAGGTGCGCGGCGTGCGGAGCCTGCTCATCAGGAGGCCCGCGGCAGAGGGCAGCTGAACTGCCCCCCTCTCTGGCGCGCTCAGGGGAGTGCGATCATCAGCATCAGCATCATCATCATCATCAGCATCAGCATCAGCATCAGCATCATCATCATCATCATCATCATCAGCACCATCGATATCAACATCAACATCAACATCATCGTCATCGTCGGCATTGCCATGGCTGATTCGTTTCGTGGCCCCATAGGGAGCTCCACCGAATGCCCCAGCGTGGGGGGGGGGCGCATGCGCCCCCCACGCTCAGGGCAGCGCTTCGTGGCCCCATAGGGAGCTCCACCGAAGGCCCCAGTGGGGGGGGGGGGCCCATGCGTCCCCCACGCCCAGCACAGCGTTTTGTGGCCCCACAGGGAGCTCCACCGAAGGCCCCCGTGGGGGGGCCCGCATGCGCCCCCCACGCCCAGGACAGCGCTTCGTGGCCCCATAGGGAGCTCCACCGAAGGCCCCAGTGGGGGTGCCCGCATGCGTCCCCCACGCCCAGGACAGCGCTTCGTGGCCCCATAGGGAGCTCCACCGAAGGTTCCAGGTCTACCGTCCGCATGCGTCCCCCCCTCACAGTACAGCGTTTCGTGGCCTTCCTCCCCCTCCTCCCTGCGTTTCACACACCCAGTACAGCGCTTCGTGGCCCCATAGGGAGCTCCACTGAAGGTTCCAGGTCTACCGTCCGCATGCGTCCCCCCCCCCACCCAGCACAGCGTTTCGTAGCCCTCCTCCCCCTCCTCCCTGCGTTTCACCCACCCAGTGAGGATGTTTCAAACGAAAGCCATCCAGGCGGGAGACGGAATGCCCGGCAGGGCACGCTTGGGCGGTCCGCTCTTTCCGGCAAGGCGAGAGCGGCTCAAGGGCCCTAAACGGCGGCGGTCAAGAAAAGTGCAAGGCAGCACGAGAAGGCAGGGACAAGGAGAGACGGGGCGAGAAGAGAATGATGGGCAAGACGACTAGAAGAGGGATGAAGTCGCTTCACAACCTCAACCTCTTTTCTTTAAAAAGATGCCAAAGGGAGGCTCAGAGGTCAGTCAGTAGTCGTCGGCGTCGTCCTCTTTGCTTTCTTTTTCTCGGCGCGCTTTGCGGCTTTCTTTGCTTTCCGGGCTGCGCTTGGAGGAGGCCTCTTTGTGTTCCTGTCGGTGGACAGCCTCAGCTCGGGCGCCCGGTCTGCTTTCGTGAAGACGTGGTTCCTGTCGTTGGTGGCCTTATCGTCTCCATCACACGACAACGTCCCAGCAGACTCTGACGAATCAGAAGAACTATCGTCCCTGCTGCGGGACCTCCCTCGCGGAGTGACAGGACGTGGCGCCTCTGGTTCTCTGCGGTCCGAAACGTAATCCGGAACGCTAGCAGCACTCTGCTCCCGGCCAGCATGCCTACCACGACGCTGTTCCCAGTTGGCCCTGTCAAGTTTCGCCCTCTGTCTGTCCCGGAGCTTCCTGGCAGACATGTGGTGGCCCATCTGCTGGACATCTCGGCGGTGCAGATGATCGTGGTATTTTTCTGGCTTGCCACAGGCATCGTTATCTGCATCCTTGATACGCGTATCCATGCAGATTGCTTTCTGCGTTGCCTGCAGCTCTCTGTGTGCTAGGTATACGGCCCGTTCAAGCTGTCGCTCGCGAGAGGTATCCTGCTTGTTCTGCAGTTTCTGCATGGCCCTGCGCTCGGTAGACATCATGCTCAGAGCACTGCATTGGGGCTGCCGCTCTACGCCGCTGACGCGACGTGCTGGCGGAAGCGCCGCAAGCTGCTCTTCTGCTGCGAGCCCTGCTGGAGGAGCCGGCGGGGCAGCCTTCGAAGAAGTACCTGGATGAGGAGGTCGAGCCTTGCTCGTGCAACCGGGCGCTGCCGGCACCCGGGCGCCGATCGCAGTTGCAACCATGGCACAAACGTCCGCCTTTCCCTCAGCCGGGAAACCCAGGCGCGAAGGTCTGGCAGACGTCGTCGCGTTGGCACTCGTTGGTGGTGTTGCGGCTGGTTTGCAGGACGAGGTGAACGTAAGGGTACCAGAACGAATAGGTGCTAAAATCTTCTCTGGGTTGGACTTGTCCTTGGTAAGAGGATCTGCGACCATTTCTGAATCTGGCATCCAGAGCAGCTCCAAAGGAAGTACTTTGTCACAGTGTTTTGGAATCCATGAAACGACAGCTTCACGAACTTTCTGAAACGCTGGAGTAAGATCTTCTTCCGAAAGGTGTGGCGTAGCAGAGTAGATGTTGGCTACGAAAGACCAGCTGTCGGTAAGCAAAACACCAAACGGAGGCTCTGGCATGTTCAATGCCTCTTGAATCCGGCGTCTCGTGGCAAAATTTACATCCAAGGCGGCTTCTGCCGAGAGGGCCTCGGCTGCCAAGGTGGAGATGCATGCTCGGACTTGTTTCTTTGACGCCCACCTGTACGTCGAGGCACGAACTACTTTACTCCTCCCCATCTTTTCTCCTATGAACGTGGCCATGCCGCGCTGCGGCGGAGAGCTCTTAGAATAATCACCGAAAGAATAAACGCAGATGTCTTTGGCCATGGGGCCGTATGTGAGGACAACCGGAACGTTCTTGAGGCGACGGGCGTTCTTGTTGCAGTCGAGAAGCGTGCTCACTGTTGCTGATTGCACTTTGGACGCGACAGAACCCACGTGGAAAGATCCGGTCGGAACTGTCTGGTCCGAAACCCAGATCTGCTCACCGAGGCACTGTCGTAGGGAGGCGCGCTCTGCTTCTGTGACTGGAGAGGTCAGTTGCCGCAGACGGTGTGGAGGCACAGATATGATTGACAGAGATTTACAATATTCTGTTTGATCAAGAGTGATGTACGGCATATCTACTTTAATACGTAAACCGCAAAAGACGAATTGACCGTGCTCACGAGTGCCCCACTGCAGCGGCAAACTTTCAATGACATGCCAGAAAGCATCAGTTCCAGCCATAAGAGCGTCATCTACGCGAAGACCGACAAAACCCTGAAGTTGCTGGCTTTCGCAACGAAGAAACACGCATGGATCCCAAGTCGATTGCACGAAGCCGCGTTCTAGAAGAAGAGATCTCATGTGAAAGAACCATGCTCTGGGTGCACGGCGCAAGCCATACAAAGTCTTTCCTCGCTTCAGTCGCCACGCGTGCCCATCTGGCAGGTCCACGCCAGAAGGCGGACGAACAAACACAGGCGAGTCATCCCAGTTAGGATCTGCAAAAGCGTCTGCCTGCAGAAACGCCTTCTTCACGTCCCATGCTTCTGGTTCATACTGCATGTAACCAGATAGCCAAAGAAGAAAACGAACCGAGTGACGATGCAACGTTGGACTCTCTACCACGTGGCTGTCCTTTCCAGGCTCGAAACAGCCTTGAACTACGAGACGGGCTTTTGGTTCGCCGTCAGGGGCCGTGTAGACGAAGCGGGATGGCACAGCAGACGCGCCATCTGGAAGCTGAACAACATCAAAATTATCCGAAACAGCATGTAATTCACGAAACCGGGGGGCTTCGAAGACGGGACCTGCCTCTGCAATTTTGCGTGGAACTTCTTTCGCCCGCTTCAATGTTTTCACAGCTGCCAGAGCATCAAGAACAGATTCCCCTGGAACGCGAGCGTCTTCTGGACAGCTTTTGCAAACATCCGCAACCTCAGCCATCATGCCCCATTGTGTCGGTACTTCGAAAAACGATTCGTCAGCATCGTTGTTGGCTGCTGCAAAGAAGTCTTCGTTCTGATGAGCTTCGTGTGGCAGAGTTTGTGATTTGTGTGCAGGCTCCTTTTCTGCTACTCCGTGCTCTCCCTTTCGCTTCGTCGGCCCAGAAGGAAACGGTCGTTTCCCAGAGAGCCGGCGGGTCGGTTTGACCGCACCAGAAGAGGAATTTTCACTTCCAGGTTGCTGTGGTGGCTGGGAAGGTGGAGGCAGGACAGGCGCTGCTGGTCCGTTTCCCACGGCCGGGAAGCCCAGGCTCGCAGGTCCAGGAAAACCAGCCGGAGCAGGTGCAGCAGGAGGCGGTTATGGCAAGGCTGGTGGTGGCGCCGCTGGCGGTGGCGCCGCTGGAGACGGCGGTGGCGACGAGGCCGCGCCATCGAAAGACTGGTCGTGTCTGTTCCGAGCAATTTCCTGCACAGGCGCTTGGATATGGAGTTCGAGGACCCCTCTGCGTTCACGAGGGCGGACCCTGTGCCTGTGCACAGAAATAGCGTGACCATCTTGCGTCCGAGTCCACACTTTTTGTTGGCCTTCCATGCCTAGCACCGTGGCTGTGCCTTTCCAAGCTTTTCCGGCTGTTTTGTCTTTGGAGCTTTCGTCGGAAATCCTATCTACGATGGTACCGGCAGTCAGAGGGCCAAGTGTACCCGCCAATCGCGAATTGAATAAGTCCCGCAATTCAGAGCACGACTGGATCTGGATAGCTACTTGCTGCGCGGCTCGCCGGAGGGACAGCCTGGCCTGAGCGCTGCTCGCGGGGTCCGCAGGGAGATCCCGGAGCATAGGCGGGTCTGCCTCGTCGATGGTGTCGAAAAACGGGTTGTTCCCAAGCGCAAGGAATTGGGACGAAAACCCACATCGTCGCACCAAGGCGTTCTTAGCAGCACAAGCTTGCAACATGACGCCCGTAGTGGTGAGTCTCCTACTGTTGAGTTGGTTCGTGAACATCTGCGACAATTTGTAGAAGATAATTTTCAATACCCCGTTGTGTCGCTCAACAAGGCCGTTTGAAGCAGGAGCACGGGGAGGGATCCACAAGTGACGTACTCCGTGTAGCTCCAGATACTCTTCAACCTCTTTGTTGGCATACTCACCACCATTGTCGGTCAAAATGTTCTCTGGCAAGCATCCAAAAATGGATTGCCATCGGGACAGCGTCTGCAGCGTGCCGCTGGGCTCCCTGGTCGGAACCCGCTCTGCCAGGGACCACTTCGTGAACGTATCGATCATATGATGAAAAATGATGGGTTGGGTGCCCAATTTGATCTCGAATGAATCGATACACACGATCTGGTTGACAGATCTGGCGATCATCCCGGAAGTCTTGGGGTGGGGAGCAGCTTTGCGAAAACGATCACATATCTTGCAGTTGTGTGTGATCTTCTCTGCAAGAGCCTTCACAGCACTAACGGTTCCAGGATCCAACGCAGGAGTAATCTTACGCATCAAATGCTCACACTAGGGTGGCCGAGTCGATCATGGATCTTTTTCAATCCGGCTTCGGTGGTCAGGTCGCGCTTCAGCTGGGACAAACGAGGCGGCATCGAGATCTGAAACGACCCAGGGCTGTCTAGCACTGCGATGGTTTCATACGCTGTTTCTTTGCTGGCGGGGCTTCTGGTCGTAGAGGGCTCTGCGTGTAGCGCTTCTGGGCGCACGGAGAGGAGTGGAAACAGGTAGTGTCCAGCGTGGCTCGTCTTCAAAGGTATTGTCTGTTGCGTAGACTTCAGAAACAGCGTGTCTGCGTCGAAATCAACAACAGCACGTAGATTCTTAAACTGTGGTTTGGACAACAAGAAAGGTGTAGCTCGTGGACCTGTGCCTGTTTTGACTACCTCGAAATCGGTTCTAG
The DNA here is from genome assembly GCA_963575745.1 of Prorocentrum cordatum. Classification (NCBI taxonomy): domain Eukaryota; class Dinophyceae; order Prorocentrales; family Prorocentraceae; genus Prorocentrum; species Prorocentrum cordatum. The sequence continues at coordinate 86,887 of CAUYUJ010000390.1, read as the reverse complement.
AGTTAAGCGTTTGAACAGGAACGTTAGCTAAACTTGACGCCGTTTTCGAATCACCCCCAGCAAAACGATACACTGTCGAGGAAGGCTTTTCGGACACACGCAGATCAGGAAACTCTTTGGCAAGGAGCTTTTTGAACTGCTGGTAGCGGCCTTCCGAAACCATTCCTTTCGAGCAGCCAGGATCGACGATAGCTTCGTGGACCGCGATGTCCGTGTGCAGGCTGTGCTCTGTTGCAAACGACGGCATTGCTGCTTCTGCGACGTGCGAGGCGCGATTGTCTTCTTTCGGGTCTTCGTCTTTGGCTTCGTCGTCGTTGCTGCTGCCGTCTTCGTCGCTGTCGCTGTCGGAGTCGACGGAGGAGGCTGGAGGAGGCCAGTCGTCGCCGTAGTCGTCGTTCTGCCCATTTTGGCACGGCTGTGGGCCCATGCACCAGCACGGTGCTCGGAGCAGCGGGTCCACCAAGTCGATGTTCTCGCAGGTGAAGCACATGTTCCCGCACTCTACGTGGGACAAGCACTTGCACTGCGCCATCAACTCGCCACAACAGCTTACACGAACCAGCCAGTTGGGGCAGCCTTCGGTGTGAGGTGCCCTGAATGGGCCTATGCCTACGGGCGTGCTACGCGAACTGTCCATTCTGGCAGCCGGGAAACCCAGGCACGCCGGTCCGGACGGAACGCTGGACGACAGGCCACGGTCGGCGGGAGCGTCTCTTCCAGCAGCCGGGAAACCCAGGCTCGCCGGTCCAGCGCGCTCCGCCTCCACAGACACCATTCCATCGGCCGGGAAGCCCAAACTCGACGGTCCGGCATCTACGGTGTAGCTGGACGACGCAGTTGCTGCAGCGTTGGGTGGCGGACGCGACGTTTCCGGCAACCTCTGTTCTTGGAGGGACCGGAGGTGCGCAAGCTCGTTGTTGAGCAGTTGCACCCTGAAGGCGCGTAGCTGTTGCGCTTGCTCTGGCGGTAGGCTCGGTGGCCCCCGCTCGTCGGGCGGTTGCGGTGGTTGGTTGTCAGGAGCAGGCTCGTCTGAGTGCTCCGCCACGAATGACCAAGCTAGTTGGGCATCCGAGTCGGGGTGGTAGTCGTAGCCGCTGGCTTGACCAGAGCTCCAGTCAGGATGCTCTGACCAATCACCAGACCCCATCCACCAGCTGGAGTCATCAGCTGTGAATGCGTGGTTGCGTTTCCCCGACGGTTTCTGTGAAGCTCTGCCTTTGCCTTTGCCTTTGCTTTTGGAGCTTGTGGCTTTTGCAGTCGTAGGTTTTCCGTTGTACTTACCAGCCGGGTAAGAATTGAACCTTTTCCCCCTGCCAGGGGGTACCTTTCCAGCTCCTGTCCCGTACCCTTTGCCTGAACCCCTTCCAGGGGTAAAAGTTATTTTCGTATTCCCCTTGTTGGGTGGGCGTGGGCAGCTCTCGACCCAGCGGTTGGGGTCACCACACCTCAAACACCCTTTTTGTATTTCCGTAGGCGGCGTCTTCCCAGCTGGCTTCCTGCCATGGCTGGTCGTAGTAAGCCGTGTCTTCCCATTGAGAATCGGGCCATTCAGGCTCGTCCCAGACGTCTGCGGCGAGTCCGTCCGTCGCAGTTTTTCCCAGGAGGTTGTCTCCCAGCACCTTCTGGATTGCATCCCTCGCTTTTCTAACAGTCAGGGTTGCATCCATGTCTAAACGAGTGCTCAGGTTGCTGAGTTGGTGTTGGGACAGCTCTGCGTTCACTATGAGAATGAGGGCTTTGACAAACTCTTCCAGCTTGACGAATTTATCGGCCTCAAACTCGCTAATGAGCCTGACGCTTTCGGATACGTAATCCTGCAGTTTTCCACCGTTCCGGGTGTACTTTAGCCAAGACGAGAAACGCAACAGTTTTGCCACGTTGTCTTTGGTTATGTTTTCTTGTTGCATAAAGGACAACAGGTAATTAAAGCCAAGGGAGCCAGTCGCTCCAGACTCATTCTTTGGATCGGCAGACAACCGAGCCATGTCAAGAAGTTTCGCTTGGTTCTTGAAGAACAAGTTGGACGAAACACCTCTACTCTTTATGTGTGGCCCTACATGTTCTGGCTTCAGCTCTGTGGACAGCACCCACGCACTGAGATCCTCTTCGTAGGACTCCCAGCTCTGTTGCGGACCAGCTATCGGACGTGCTTTGACACCACTTCCTTCGAAGTTTGCGGTTGCCATGGCACCAGGCGCGGAGAGGCCGAGGAGCGCAGCGCGCTCCGCTACCAACTTGAGGATGTCTCAAACGAAAGCCATCCAGGCGGGAGACGGAATGCCCGGCAGGGCACGCTTGGGCGGTCCGCTCTTTCCGGCAAGGCGAGAGCGGCTCAAGGGCCCTAAACGGCGGCGGTCAAGAGAAGTGCAAGGCAGCACGAGAAGGCAGGGACAAAGAGAGACGGGGCGAGAAGAGAATGATGGGCAAGACGACTAGAAGAGGGATGAAGTCGCTTCACACCCAGTACACCGATTCGTGGCCCCATAGGGAGCTCCACCGAAGGTTCCAGGTCTACCGTCCGCATGCGTCCCCCCCACCCAGCACAGCGTTTCGTAGCCGTCCTCCCCCTCCTCCTTGCGTTTCACCCACCCTGTACAGCTTTTCGTGGCCCCATAGGGAGCTCCACCGAAGGTTCCAGGTCTACCGTCCGCATGCGTCCCCCCCATCCAGTACAGCGTTTCGTGGCTCTCCTCCCCCTCCTCCCTGCGTTTCACCCACCCAGTACAGCTTTTCGTGGCCCCATAGGGAGCTCCACCGAAGGTTCCAGGTCTACCGTCCGCATGCGTCCCCCCCACCCAGTTCAGCGTTTCGTGGCCCTCCTCCCCCTCCTCCATGCGTTTCACACACCCAGTACAACGCTTCGTGGCCCCATAGGGAGCTCCACCGAAGGTCCCACTGGCACCGCCCGCATGCGCCGGCCACCGCCCAGCACAGCCCTTGCTCCTTGCGTTTCGCCCACCCAGTACAGCGCTTCGTGGCCCCGTAGGGAACTCCACCGAAGGTCTCAGTGGCACCGCCCGCATGCGTCAGCCGCCACCCAGCACAGCCCTTGCTCCTTGCGTTTCGCCCACCCCGCACAGCGCTTCGTGGCCCCATTTGAGAGCTCCAGCGAAGGTCCCAGTGGCATCGCCCGCATGCGTCCGCCACCACCCAGCACAGCCCTTGCTCCCTGCGTTTCACCCACCCCCTGCAGCGCTCCGTGGCCCCATAGGGAGCTCCACCGAAGGTCTCAGTGGCACCGCCCGAATGCGTCAGCCACCACCCAGCACAGCCCTCGCTCCCTGCGTTTCGCCCACCCAGTACAGCGCTTCGCGGCCCCATAGGGAGCTCCAGCGAAGGTCCCAGTGGCACCGCCCGCATGCGTCAGCCACCACCCAGCACAGCCCTCGCTCCCTGCGTTTCACCCACCCAGTACAGCGCTTCGTGGCCACATAGGGAGCACCGAAGAAGATATTCATAATTGCGGTATTCACAAATGCATATGGTTGGGTCCTTCGCCAGGCTAATTGTTAGACCCTGACCCTGCCGATCTGCGTGAGGGGTGCCACCGAATTTCAGACATGTAACAAATCCCGTGTGTTTTTAGACCCTGACCCCGCCGATCTGCGTGAGGGGCGCCAGCAAATTTCACACAAGTGGCAAATCCTTTCTATGTTTTTTCACCCTCACCCCGCCGATCTGCGTGAGGGGTGCCACCGAATTTCAGACATGTGGCGAATCCCCTGTGTCGTTGGACCCTGACTCCGCCGATCTGCGTGAGGGGTGCCAGCAAATTTAAGAAATTTTGTAAATCCCATATGTTTCTGGACCCTGACCCCGCCGATCTGCGTAAGGGGTGCCAGCTAATTTCAGAAATGTGGTTAAATCCCATGTGTTGTTGAACCCTGACCCCGCCGATCTGCGTGAGGGGTGCCAATTCTTACCCACCCCAGCACTTCAGAGTACACGCTCAGGGCGTTGTAAAAATGCCTATTTTGGGCCTCCCCGCCTCGCGCGGTCCATCAACAAGGAACAGTAAGCAGCAAGAAGCAGAACTGTAACAGTGGAAATTGGAAGCTGCAACTGGCACAGGAAACTGCGAACCTTCGCCCTACAGCCTGGTGGCCTCATAAGGGGGCCGTCGGATTTCCCATGTTTTTTCTGATGTTTTTCGCCTTCTCACGTTTTCCCGCTTCCATCCCTCAAAGATCGAGGATTTCGATTTGTTTAAGATGGAATTCCAAGAATTCCCTTTTTTCATCAAAGTGGAACTCCTACTCGGGGGTCCTACACATCCCCTGACATCTGGCCGGCACTGCGCCTCCACGCTTCTTAACGGTTTCGCGGAGTCTCCGAAGGCCCCGAAGGAATCCGGGAATTTTGGATTTCGGTTAGATGCTTATCCATTCAGGACTCAGGATAGAAATTCATGCGCGAACCAAGCATGTCCATCTCTCGTTCAAGTGCCGTGTTGGATAAGCAATGCTGGGGTATTTAATTGCATGGCGCTGCAGCCCAGGGTAGCAGCGCCTTTCACGCAGCAGGATCCAGCGAGCTGCAGCCCAAGGTAGCAGCTCATGTGCAGCGCTGGCCGCTGCATCCCAGGCACTTTCTACTCAGAGCAAGCAGCAAGAACAACATGGCGGGCGGACGGACGACGGACGTCGGACGACGGAAGAAGACGACAGGAGTGCCCATGGGGGAGGAGACCTGGGGTGGCCCTGGGGTGGCCCACTTTTCCCAAACTCCGCCCGTCGCAACCCAATTTGCCCCCCCTTGGCTCCGGGATCCGCTTTGGGGTTTTTGGGTGATTCTTTCGGCCTGAAGAGGGTTCCGAGCTGGTTCAGGAGGACGCCCGCTGGCCGCCAAGACGCTCCAAGATGTTTCAAGGCGGCCCCCCAGGGCCACAAGATGCCCAGTGGAATTCCCAAAGGCCCTCCCATATGACCCCAGAGAGCCACAAACGCAAAAGCCATTCAGGTTTCTCCATATTCAGTAAATCTCACGCTCGTCTCCTTCGGATGGCTTCGGGAGAGCTTCACATGGCGCGGAGGCTCGAGACGGCCCCACAACTTCAAAGAAGAGCCCAAGAGGGGCCCAAGCGGGCCTCAAGGCCTTCAAGGCAGCCCAAACAGGAAGATCCACAAGAGACCTGTACATTTCAAGCCAGCCCTTTTCAGATTCAATATCTTCCCACGCAGGCCTTGAACAGCTCGAAGCCCCCGCATAATCCCAAGCAAGAGGAGGCCGTCGATAAGAACGAGAAAGGAAAAGCGACGACAACCGAGAGAGTCCGGAGGGTTAACGAGGAAGGACGTATAAGGAATATTGGAAGACGAGGTAAGACAAGGCATGGAATGAGCTTGTCCGAAAAGCACGCGCAGCTAACAACGCCATGGCATGCGCTAGAACCCAAGCGCGCGCGAAGCGCGCCCGCGTTCAATATAATATAAATAAATACCGCCCCCCCCCCCCCCAGCCCCGGGTCCCACACCTCCCCGCCACATCTCGGGGACGCTCCCGGGTACCGCTCACCGAGCCTTTCCGGGGAGCCTCCACAGACGTCCCAGGAGGGCCCAAGACGCCTCCCAGAAGCCCCCGGAATTCAGAAGAATGGTCCAAGACGCTCCCGAGCAGCCCAAGTCAGCCTTCCGACGGCTCTCGAGGCTCCCAGGTGGCTTCCGAGAGACCCCCGAGAGAGGTCCGAGAGGCGTCCCGCGACGGCTCGAAGAGGCCAAAATCGTAGATGCTCAATTGTTTTTGTCAATGTTTTGGCTTCTCGCGTTTTCGAGCTTCCAACGGTCCAAAAGCGCCGAAGAGCCTCCCAAGACTGCCCCAAGACCACCAAGAGACCCTCAGGACGGCCCCAAGACGGGCCAAGACGGCTCCAAGACTGCCGAAGAGGCGCCCAGCACAGCCCCAGACCACCCCAGAACAGGCCCAAGATGGGCCCAAGAGCGGGAGCAGGAGGCTTCCAGAGACCTTCGAGAGGCCTCCAGGACCCCCCAGAGGCCCCCAACACACCCCCGATCCCTGAGAGGCCCCAACGAGATCCCGACGAGGCTCCAAGAACAGCCCAAGAGAGCTGCGAGAGCCGTCCCGAGAGAGCCCAAAGAGGGTCAAATCGTTGATCTCCGATGGTTTTTCTGGTATTTGTCGCCTTCTCACGTTTTCCCGCTTCCAACCCTCGAAGATCGAGGATTTTGATATAAAAGGCGAAATTCCCAGAGCTCCTTTTTGTTCAAAGTGGGACTCCTACTCGGGGTCCCACACATCCCCTGACATCTGGCCAATACCGCGCCTCCCGGCTTCCAGGGGGTAGACCCCAAGACGCCGAAGGACAGCCCATGACGACGTCAAGGAGCCCCCAGAACGTAAAGAACAGCCCAACACGCTCCCGCGCAGCCCGAGACACCCTTGCGGCGAAGGGTGAATCTTATTTGTTATCGCTACGTCTCAGGGGGCAGGCGGGGGGCCAGCGAAGCTGACAGGATACACAGTCTCTGACAGCGGGACGTGCAGCAACGCCGCGAAGCGGCCTATGAGGAGGTACTGTTTCAACCACACACTGCACGAGGGCCCAGACGTCGGGAGGCCGATTGAGATCCATATAACCTCAACCAAATCACAACCAACAAAAACTCGAGTTGCGATCGGCATCAGAAGATTCTCAGTCCCACGTGTCGTGAGAGCAGGGCCGGGCAAAGCGTGCAAATAGGGAGGGAAGCTTGGGCGGACACGAAAGACAGGCAGGGCAGGACGAGGGATATAACCTGCACTACTATCTTACACGGCCCACCCCACCACACCACCCCGAGACGCGATCAATTAAGTTTGGAAAACGATCATTATCGCTACGTCTCAGGGGGCAGGCGGGGGGCCAGCGAAGCTGACAGGATACACAGTCTCTGACAGCGGGACGTGCAGCAACGCCGCGAAGCGGCCTATGAGGAGGTACTGTTTCAACCACACACTGCACGAGGGGCCAGACGGGCCAAAGATATATATATATATATATATGTATATATAATCATTCATCGGGAGGCCGATTGAGATCCATATAACCTCAACCAAATCACAACCAACAAAAACTCGAGTTGCGATCGGCATCAGAAGATTCTCAGTCCCACTCCCGCATTTGATGTGCCTGGCGTAGCCGACAAAAACTACATGTTGTGGCCAGGGCGGGCGGGCGGGGGCCACAACGACGAAAATCATGCGACCGGCCAAGCTCACCGTGTGGTGGTCGCGCCCGTAGGCCACCACCTCTAGGGGGCCCTCGTATGGCGCCCCTAGCCGCCCACATGGGGCGCCCCCATTTGGCCTGTCGCCTCACTCTGTCCACCATCCAGTTCCCTCTCCCCACGTCTCGTCGGAGTAGAGGTCGTCGGACTCTGGGCAGCTTGTGTCACCCTTGGTGGACCTCTTGTTGGTGGTGGACCTCTTGTTGGTGGTGGACCTCGTGTTGGTGGTGAGTCCCAGCATCAGGAGCTCTGCGGCGACATCTTTCACCTTCTTCGTCTTCAGATTCGTCCTGATGCCGTCGACCAGCTGCTGCTGCTGCTTGCTGTAGTTGGTGCGGGACGCCATCGCACGGAGTATCTCGGCGGCCAGGTCGGAGGTCGCACGGGATCCCACGTCCAGCACCTTTTTCGGCATCTTTGCACGGAACTGCGTGAGGGCGAACGTCTTGGAGTACCGTTGGACGCTGGACAATGCCCTCCACCTGCCCCGCCTCCGCACCTGCTCCAGGCTGGCCCGTCCTCGGGCCACGTCCTCGCCGGGCCCCGAGTGGCGGAGCCCGAGCGGAGGCGGCGCCCATGGCAGCCCAAGCGAGCGACATGCGCGGCGCCACTCTTTGCGGAAGCCTGCCTGCTCGGGGCCGAAGATGGGCCCCGTGACATTCTTCTTGACGTCCTTCAGGGCCAGGATGAGGCTCGCGACCGTGCCGCGGCGGATGACGACCCCTTGGTTGCTGCCCGTCTTGCCCTCCTCGCCTCGGGCCGAGATGCCGAACAGGAGGCCCACGCATCGGCCATCCCAGATGATGTCGGCCTCGCGTAGCATCTCCATGTCCTGCCCCCGCCCGTAGACGTCGTACTGCACCAGGGTCCAGATGGCTTCGCCCAGGAGCCCCGCCTCGAAGAAGTAGATGGCGATGGCGAAGACAGCTCCCTCAGGCAGAGGACCCCCTTCCACAGAGATAACCAGCCTCTGCCAGCTCTTCAGGCTTCGCAAGGCCAGGGGAAGCTGGTTCCTCAGCTCAGGCCAAATCACCAGCAGCCCAAACAAGACGATCGACCCCCATGTGGGACGGAGCCGGTCCTTGTAGCACTTCATGCCCATGTAGTCGGCCAGGGCGTGGTCCACGGCGTTCGCGGACCGCAGCTCCCAACCCTTGTCGACACAGTGGCTGAGAAAGTCTGGAACCCTCGGGGCCCACTGCGCCGCGGTGACGTCCGCCACGGAGTGGGTGAGCAGCCTTGTGAAGCCGCCCTCGCTGATGCCCAGGTGCGGCTCCTTCTCGCAGTTCTCCCACGCACGTGGCCCTCGCTTCTGCAGGGGGATGTCTCCCGCCCTGGGTGGCTTCGGGCGAACCGCTCCAGCAGGGTGGACTGCCTCCAATGCCATGGCGGCTACCCACCAGCGTATCCCGTGCAGGCGCGGCCCAGGTCGCGTAGATCGTGACCTCGGCTGTCCGTTGGAGCGGGGTGTCGGTCGCTGTGAGCTGCTACCGTCTCGGGCGCCGCGCCGAGGAAGCCCCTCCGAGAGAGGCCGTCGGCGACGTTCAGCTCCGACGGGACGTAGCGGTAGTGCCCCTGAATCGCGAAGCTCACGGTGATCGCCGCCGCCTGGCGGCACAAGCGCAGCAGGGCTGGTGAGCTCGAGCGGCCCTTGCCCGGGGCCCCCAGAGCTACCATGCTGTCTGTAAGGATCAGGGCCTTCCGCCTCCACATCCGCGATGATCTGGCCAGGTGTCGCAGCAGGCCCACCACGGCCCGTGTCTCGTTGATGTTCGCGTGCTCCGTGATCCTCCACCTCCCGAAGTAGAGTGGCCGCCATCTCGCGATCGGCATCCAAGCGGGGGACAGCGGGGGGACTCTGACTCGATCGCCCCGCCTCACCTCGATCCTCGCCCTTCCCGGCCTCGGCGGGCCGAAGGGCGAAGTAGATGGAGACACGCGCGAGCCCGTTGGATCGGGGCCACTCATCTCCCTCGTCATGCGGGCGAAAGCCTCGATGATCACCTCCGCCAGCGCGGCGCACAGCGGCGGCTGGTACGCCTGGGCGGAGGCGGCGCAGAAATCGGGACGGCCTCGCTCCGCCCGTCCCTTGAGTACTGTCTGATGCCTCCCTCGGTGGTTGCACCTCAAGCGGAGACGGTCCGCGGCGAAGCCCAGTGTGACGTCGTAGAACCCGAAGATGCCAATCATGGTCGGCTTCATCGACGGGGCTCCGTAGCGGCACTGGTCGATCCGATTGATCTTCCCGCCCGTCTCCTCGAGGAGGCATGCCATCTCGGGTAGGTTCCAGATGGACGGGTATGGGTCCTCCTCTGGGTCCGCAGGGTGCTCCATCAAGCCCAGGCCTCCAGCTCGACATACCTCGCGGACCGCCTGCATGGCCGACAGCAAAAGGCGCGACCCCAGGTCCAGGCGGAGACGCTCGAAGGCTGTGAATGACATGTCGCTCCGCCCCCAAGGCTCGAGGCGTGTCCGCAAGGGCCTGGGCCCCTTCCCCGGGAAGCGAGCCCGACTCCAAGTGGAGCATGGGGGCGAGGCGATCACTGCGTGGAAGTACCCGTCGCGCGCCAGGCTCAGGATCAGGCTGACGAACTCGTCGTTGGTGAGGTCGTGCTTCGGGTTGATCACCGCGTCGATGGACCAGACCTCGACCTCGTAGCCGTCGAGCTCCGCCCGCGAGTGGATGGCCTCCTCTAGATCCCCCTCCCGGCGCCTGCCCGCGAAGAGGTACAGCGCCCGGTAGACCCTCCGATTTACCCGCGGCGGCGGTGCAGTCGAGGCCTCGATAAGCTCGTCGACGTCGTAGGCACACACCCCAGCATGGGGGGCCCAGGCGTCCTCCTCCTGGGCTGTGTAGATATCCTCGGTGGCGATCGTCCATCCCCTCATCTCGCTGTAACGGGCGTCCTTCCTGATTTCCTCCAGCGAGGCGTCGGCGACCGCCACTCCGTAGCCCGTGTCGCTGGAGTCCGTCATGAACACCTGCGAGAGCCAAGGAGCTTCGAGATCTGTACGTAAGAGGGGTGCGCAGTACGCCATCGTAGTCAGCTCCCACCTCGCCGCGTCCGTCAGTCGGAACGGCGTCTTGGCGGTCTCGGGACGTCTCATCTCGTGGTACACCTGGTCGAAGATGGCAAGGCCCGTGCGCTGGAAGATGGCCGCCCACGCCCACAACCCCACGACACGCTCGAGGAGCTCCGCGGTCCAGTACGTCCGCTCTACCAGCCGCAGCGTCACCAGAGCCAGGCCGCAGGTGCGGTCGGTCTCTGCTGAGACGGAGTAGGGTCGGCCTCGGACGACCGCCCCCAGCGACTCGAGCCCCTCGCCCTCGGACTCCTTGTGGACGGGGAGCCCGACCTGCCTCAAGTAGTGCTTGACTCGGGCCGTCAGTCCGCTCACGACCTCGCTCACTGGCTGCTGCGCGCTGGCGGACGTGGCCATGACCCCGTAGTCGTCCATGTATGCCCAGTTCACCGACTCGAACCCCTCGGGTCCGGTCAGTTGAGGCGTCGGAGCCCCGTAGACCAGGCGCGCCCCGACGGAATCCTCCCCGAGCCCGCGCGCCATGCAGGCCTGCAACGTAGAGTGGGCCAAGAACGGGGCCCACGACCAGCCCATGACCAGGACCTTCAGCGCCAGGAAGGGCCCGCCAACGGGGATGACGCAGTCCCGCCCTTTGGTCCTCATGTACTCGACGAACTCGTGGACTGGCACCTCCTCCAAGACAAAGTAGGGCCAGACATCGGGCGGCGTCTCCAAACGATAGAACATGTCTGGGATGTCGCCCACGCCAGTGTAGACCACGTCCCTCTCGCCCAGGTTGGAGAGGTCCACGTGGGCGAAGGTCGCGGGGCTGCCGAGGGGCACGTACGGGGGCCTCTGCCAGCGGAGGTTGGCCCGCCTCTGGTCCCAGATGGAGCGCGCCTGGCGCCTGGCGGGGCTGAGGGGGCCCCCCTCCTCCTGCAGGTACTTCTTGATGACTCCGAAGAGCGAGACCCCCTCGACCATCTCGTCGGTGGTCCCGAGCATCCCCGCACCCCAAAGCCTCTCGGCTAGGCGGAGACGCGACGCCCTCGAGCGGAGAGACGGATCTCGGTAGACCTTCTGGCCCTTCAGCTCCTCGTCCATGGCCTTGCTGGGCTCGCGTAGCATCTCCCCCGCAACGTCGGAGAAGTACTCGGCGGCCAGCGGGCAGATGTCCACGAGCTTGGCGGGGATGGCCCCTGGCGGCGGAAGAGCCAGTTCCTCCACGTCGACGGAGCACATCGCGCCCTTTGGTAGCATCCCCCTTCCCTTTGAATCCTTTCCCAGGGCAACCGTAGCCCCATCGCCTGAGTATGGCGAGGCCCGACCGGCCATGACGCGCCGAAGGGCGGCGTCCTCGTCTTCCTTGATCGCGGCCACCTGGCTGCCCCAAGCTAGCCGCGCCTCCAGTAACCTCCTCGAAGTAGCCCTCTGGAGCGGCGTTGCCCGCTCCCACGCAGCCGACGGCCCAGCGCCCTCGGCCGCTCCGACCGTGCCCCGCGCGAGGTGGTGCATGGATCGGATCATCCCGTTGGCAAGAGCTCGCACATGTCTCAGCGTGCCTTGATGCATCGGCCCCGCGCGGTCCACCACCACCGACCACGGCAGCAGCGGCAAATCCGGCAGAAGGTCTCGGTCTCGAGGAATTGCTTCGGGAGGCGCGCCCGTGGCCGCCGTCGAGGTAGACGATGGAGAAGTGCGTGGATGGAGAAAAGCGGGCATGGCGTCGCCTCCCGAGGGGCGCAGGGCCACGCGAAAATATCGTCGCGACAAGCAGGAGCGTCACCGTAGCTATCGGGAGAGTAAGCCCACCAGAGTGGCCGTCGTCAGGGCGAACGGAACGGTAAACCGCCAGCCCCTCCCTCAAGCGCGGGGAGCCCCGCGAGGCACCGCAGACAGGGGGAGTTTCTCCAACGTCTACTCGTCCTCCTCCTTCACTGCGTCCGAGCCCCCCTTCTGCAGATACTTCTGGAAGAGAGCCTTCTGCTGCAGCCTGGCCGTCAAGTCGCGCTCCGCGCCTGGGAGCGCCTCCTCGCCCTCCGTGAGAGATCTCCAGTCCAGCTCGTTCGCGAGGTCCCAGCGCACCTTGGACTTCCACTTGTTGGCCCCGCTGCCCCGGGGCTGCTTCCAGTCGTCGATGCATGCCACGTCCTTGAACGCCCGCTTCAGAGCATAAACTCGTGCGCATGGGATCTCGCAGCCCGCCGTCTGGATTGACTCGGGCGAGGCCTCCAGCATCTGGTCCAGCGTCATGCAGCGCAGCATCATCTCGCGGCCGATGTGGTTGCGATTCAGCTCCTTGAGGCGAACCCAGTCCGTCGCGAACTTCACCATGCTGCCGTGCTTCCCGTAGGTCTGGACCAGCAGCTCGGGGGCCACGCGGGAGGCGAGGCCCGCTGGGAGGGCGAAGGTGGGCGGCGCATCGATCTTCGAGAGGTTGGCCAGCAACCTTTCCCTGGGGTCCCGGAGTGCTTCCCGCAAGGGCTCGAGGTTCACCCCCGCGCCCTCCAGCGTCTCCTTCGTCCCCAGGTCGATGGTAGGGCACGTCGTAGATCCCGCCGTGGCCGACGTGGATGAGGCGTCCTGCAAGGGCTTGCATCCCGGAGAGGCCTTGTCCGCATTGATCGTGTCCTCGAAACGCTTCAGCCGGTCGATCATCCCGTCCACATGCATGTCCATGCTGGAGTCCGTATTGACACTGGGGACCCTCTCCCAGCTGGCGTGACTGCTCTCTCCAGGGGACGCGGCCGATGAGGCACTCCGACTCGTGGGGGCACGTGGCGACTCCGACCTTGATTTGGTGATCTCGTCGAGCAAGTTGCTCATCATGGCCTTCATCTCCTGCATGTCCATGGCGGGCTCGGACTCGTCCGACGACCCCGCCACCGAGTGGCCCGCCTCCCCGTCGCTGTCCACGTCGCTCACTGGAGGCGAGGCCCCCGCGAGCAGAGGGGAGGGGCGCTGCCTGCAGCATCGCGGGAGACTTGGCCCAAGAGCCACCACCGCGGTGAAGATCATGATGGGAATCTCGAGCTTGCCGTCCTGGTAGAGGTTGTGCAGATATCCTCGGAAATCGTCGATTTCGAGTATCATGTTGTGGCCGTCCTCGAGCTTCTCCACGGACCAACGCATCCACTGCCACAGGTTGCAGTAGACCGCCACCCTCCAGAGAAAGAAGGCGGCGCCCGCCGTCGACCCCCAGTTCCATGTGCTCCATACGCCAACCAGACCAGAGCGAAACCAGGACAGCGAGGCCACGTAGCCGCGGATGTTGGACAGATACAGCTCGGCCTCGAGCTGCTTCTCCTTGGCCTTCTCCAGGATGTCCGCCTTCTCGGGGGCCGTGAGGGTCGGGAACGCCTCGTAGTCCCAGCCTGGCTGTCGACGACTTGACATCTTTGCCCGGTCATTGATGTCGCCCACGCCGAGCGCGCGGTCCGGCTTCACGTAGATCCACCTTGTGTCGTTCTTCTTCTTGGGGTACATTCGCATCACCAGGAGGACCACCTGCCCCCGCTGAGGGCCAGTCGTCCGATAGAAGCGGCTCCATCGCGTCACGCTGGACATGTGCAACCGCAGATAGTCGTAGAAGCTGAGCCGCTCGGACTCTCTCGTGTACCTCAGGGACGCGTCGTCCTCGGGCTCCACGAGCGGCTTCGAAATGACAGAGTCGAGGACCCCCCAGTCCCCGATGTACGAGAGCAAGGCAGCACTGGCGAGCCACCACCGCCTCGCCGTGGTGCCGACGATCAGCGCCCGCGCCGCGAGCACCCACGCTGGTGGGGCAGAGGGGCGAGCGCGCGCCCCTGGCTCGAACGATCTCGAGCCAGAAAAATCTTGAGCGGACACGAAAGACAGGCAGGGCAGGACGAGGGATATAACCTGCACTACTATCTTACACGGCCCACCCCACCACACCACCCCGAGACGCGATCAATTAAGTTTGGAAAACGATCATGAATTGGAGTTCTTAATCGTGAAGAAAGTGAAATCAGTGTGGTGTCATAGTGTAGTGTTGAGAACCCTTGCGTGCAACACTTACAGTATGACACTACACTGAGGTTACTGTGGTGTCATAGTATAGTGTTGGGGACACGGGGGTGCGACACTACACTACGACACTACACTACGGCCGAGGAGGGTGGCTGAGTTTGTTCTGTCTGCTGTCCCGTAGGGTTTTTGACTGGCTCCGCTTCGCGAGAGAAGACTCTACGCTACGGTTGCTGTGGTGTCAGTTGATCCGACGAGTTGACAGTATAAGTGCGTCTTGTTGGACCACGTACAAGAAGATTTTGATGATTGACACCTCGACGATTCACTGCAATACCTTGGATATCACAATCAACATATTCGGACGCCCAAGGGTTCGAAGATTTGAGGATTCGAAGATATGAGGATTTGAAGACTTGAAGACTTGAAGATTTGAAGATTGCTAGGATAACCCCAGAATCTTCAAATCTGCAAATCTTCAAATCCAACAGTATGCTGAACATCGCCCAATCTTTGAATCTTCGGATCTACATAGAAAGAGGGGGGCCCATAGTGGGGGGCCACGCATATATATATGAATATATATATATATATATACATATACATATATATATATATATATATATATACGTATATATATATATATATATATATATATATATATATATCGGAGTAGAGCCCGGGGGCGGCCCGGGGCGCTGCCAGTAATCTCCATGGGGGTGCAGGGCGCCCCCGGGAGCGTCCGAAGCGTCCCGGAGGGCCCCTGGGACCGCCAGGAACAGTTCGAGACCGCCCAAGACGGCCCGCGAGCGCTCCAAGACGCGCATAGATAGCCTCAGGAATGGCCAGGAAGGCCCGAAGACGTTCCAAGAGAGCTCCATGAGGCCCCGCAGGCATCCCAAGAGGCCTCCCAAGAGAGCCCCGACAAGCCAAAATCGTTTATTTTTATTGTTTTTTTTCTGAGGTGTTTGGCCTTCTCGCTTTCTCGGGGTTCCGACGCTCCAAGACCGTCCAAGAGTCTCCCAAAACCGCTCCAAGACGGCCGAAGAGGCCCCCAAGACCGCCCCAAGACGGCCCAAGAGACCTCCAAAATCGCCCCAAGACGGCCCAGGAGAGCCCCAAGATGGCCCAGGAGCCGCCCAAGACGGTTCCAGGAGAGCCCCGACAGGGCTTCAAGACTGCCTAAGCGAGCCCAGCGGTCCCCAAGAGGGCCCCGCGAGGCCCCTTGAGGCCCCAAAGAGGCCCCCAAGAGTCTCCCCGGAGGCCCCCAGAGGCCCCCAAGATGCCCAAAAATGGCCCTGAGCGCGCCCCAAGACGCCTCCATGAGAACCCAACAGGCCCCCAAGAGGCCCACTGGAGGCCCTCAGGAGGTCGTCCCCATCATGTTCCCGGAAGGCGGTCCGGGAACATGATTCCGCGCCTTGGAGGAGTATTCTGCGCCGTCCGAGGCGCCTTGGACGACGTACGTATGTTTTTTATAGATTGTCCTTCTCTTGTGTACACAATCCGACATGTTTTACGTATTTTTCTATAGTTTATATTTATATATAAATAAATATGGGGAGGGGGTCCTGGACCAGGGGGGGCCTCACTATGCCCAGTGGTTGTGGTCACCCCCCCGCCAGAGACGCCAGGACGCTCCCAGGACCCTCTAAAATGGCTCCAGGACGCCCTCAGGACAGCCCAAGAGAGGTCCGAAGCGGCCCGGGAGCACTCCAAGACGGTTGAAAAAGCTGCCAAAGCGTCCCAGCAGGTCTCCGACAGCACTCCCGGGAGGGGCCCAATAGGAAATTCTTGACGCTTCGCGTATCCCCACCAGCCCATCTCACAGCAGCAACTCTTGCGAAGCATGCCGACAGTCGTGTTTTTCAGGCGTGTATCCGCTTGGCCCCGCATATCTCCCCTGTTCCTCCTTCCTCCCGCCTCCTTGTACATCCTCCTTGTGGGGGGAGCGGGAGAAGGACGAGGCGGAGGAGGAGGGAGAGAAAGCGCTCCTCGTGATTTGAGTCGTTTGGGGTTTCTCGTCCTGGTGTCAGTCGTTCGGGCCCTTCTTCCTGGTGTGAGTCGTTCGGGCTCTTCGTGGTGTGAGTCGTTCGGGCTCTTCGTCCTGGTGTGAGTCGTTCGGGCTCTCGTGGTGTGAGTTGTTCGGGCGCCTCGTCCTGGTGTGAGTCGTTCGGGCCCCTCCTTCTGGTGTGAGTCGTTCGGGCTCTTCGTGGTGTGAGTCGTTCGGGCCCCTCGTCCTGGTGTGAGTCGTTGGGGCTCCTCGTGGGGCCTCTTGGGAGTAGTAGTTAGTAGTAGTAGTAGTAGTAGTAGTAGTAGTAGTAGTAGTCGTAGTCGTAGTCGTAGTCGTAGTCGTAGTCGTAGTCGTAGTCGTAGTCGTAGTCGTAGTCGTAGTCGTAGTCGTAGTCGTAGTCGTAGTCGTAGTCGTAGTCGTAGTAGTAGTAGTAGTAGTAGTAGTAGTAGTAGTAGTAGTAGTAGTAGTAGTAGTAAGTAGTAGTAGTAGTAGTAGTAGTAGTAGTAGTAGTAGTAGTAGTAGTAGTAGTAGTAGTAGTAGTAGTAGTAGTAGTAGTAGTAGTAGTAGTAGTAGTAGTAGTAGTAGTAGTAGTAGTAGTAGTAGTAGTAGTAGTAGTAGTAGTAGTAGTAGTAGTAGTAGTAGTAGTAGTAGTAGTCGTAGTAGTCGTAGTCGTAGTAGTAGTAGTAGTAGTAGTAGTAGTAGTAGTAGTAGTAGTAGTAGTAGTAGTAGTAGTAGTAGTAGTAGTAGTAGTAGTAGTAGTAGTAGTCGTAGGAGTAGAAGTAGAAGTGGATTGTCTTTTGGTCGGAGGCCTCTGAGGGCGTCTTCGGCGCCTCTTGGGGCCTCTTGGAGACATCTTGGGGGCATCTCCTCGTGGGGCCTCTCGGGTGCCTCTTGGAGCCTCTTGGGGCCTCTTGGGGGCCTCGTGGGGGCCTCTTGGGGGCCTCTTGGGGGCCTCGTGGGGCCTCTGGGGGCCTCTTGGGGGCCTCTTGGGGGCCTCTTGGGGGCCTCTTGGAGCCTCTTGGGGGCCTCTTGGGGGCCTCTTGGAGGCCTCTTGGGATGCTCCGGGGGGCCTCTTGGGGCCATCTTGGGGCCTCTTGGGACCTCCTCAGAAGCGCAAAGGAGCGCTGCCCCCTGAGAAGGACAACATGAGCCCAAAACCTTCGTAAAATCAATGATTTTGCTATGAAGGAAGATGAGCGCGGCCCCCTCGGGAGGCCAAAATGGTGCCAAAACCGTAGTAAAATCAATGATTTTGGCTTGAAAGAAGAGGAGAGGGACCTATCTCCGCCCCCCCGTCGGGGCCAGAATCCTCGTGAGGGTCGTCGTTTTTTAGCCCTCCCAGGAGTCGAAAAAGACCCCTCTGACCACCCGCGGGACTCCCTCTCCAGGCCCAGGGGGAGGGGGGAGGGGGAGGGGTAAACCCCTCCCCGAAGGGGAAGAAGGGGGGTTGAGAACAGAGAGAGCTCCCTAAACCACTCACGCCCAAAGGGCTGGTGGGATTGTAACTGATTTTTAGTAGGTTTTGAAAGGTTTTGGCGTTCTCCCCAGTTCGGCTTCCAGACGCTCCAAGGCGGCCCAAGAGGCCCGAAAGATCGCCTCAAGACGAGCCCAGAGGCCCCCAAGAGACCACCGAGACAGCCCAAGAGGGCCCCAAGACAGCCCAGGAAGCTTCCAAGATGGCCCAAAAGAGTTCCCAGAACACTCCAAGAGGAGCCCCAGATGGGGAACACGAACTGACATTTCGAGCCCTCGCCCACCAGAAGCTCCCAAGAGGCCCCCAGGAGTCCGCAAGAGGCCTCGAGAGGCCCCCAGGAAGCTCCAAGAGGCCTTCA
The DNA here is from genome assembly GCA_963575745.1 of Prorocentrum cordatum. Lineage (NCBI taxonomy): Eukaryota > Dinophyceae > Prorocentrales > Prorocentraceae > Prorocentrum > Prorocentrum cordatum. The sequence continues at coordinate 68,804 of CAUYUJ010000390.1, read as the reverse complement.
AAAGGCGCCGAAAGGGCCCCGCAAGGCTTTCAGACGCTGGTGATAATGACAATGATGATTATGCAGGGCGGCCTCAGGCCCACAACCTGAATCCCCAATACTGCTCACGCGGCATGCAAGACGCTGCGGAGATATCCTCGAGTTCGGCGGAGGAGCTTCGGAGACGACGGTGACGAAAATGAGGACGATGATGACGACTATTATGAAGTTGACGACGACGATGATGATGATGAGGAAGAAGATTATGATGATGATGTTGACAGTGGGAATGATGATGCTGATGATGATGATGATGATGGTGTTGATGATGGTGATCGTGATGTGTGTGATGGTGATGATGATGATGATGATGATGATGATGATGATGATGATGATGATGATGATGATGATGATGGTGATGGTGATGGTGATGGTGATGGTGGTGATGCTGACGATCATGATGACGATGACGGTGATGCCGTTGAGGATGGTGATGCTGACGATCATTATGATGGTGCTGCTGATGGTCAGGATGATAACGCCGATGCTGATAATAATGGTGGCGATGCTGTTTATGGTGCTTGTGATGCAGGAGTGGGCGGATGATGAAGATGACGACGATGATGATGACGATAACGATGACGACGATCACGACGACGACGATAATGATGACGATGGCGATGATGAGGATGATTATGTTGATAATGCAGGTGACGATATTGACGATGATGACGACGATGGCGATGATGACGATGGTGATGACGATGTTGTTGCTGATGGTGGTGATGGTGACGATTGTGATGATGGTGATGGTCATGGTGATGATGACGATGCCGCTGACGATGACGCCGGATATGATGGTGATGAGGATGGCGATGATAACGATGACGATTATCCTAGCTAGAACTTGAGCGCGCGCGAAGCGCGCGCGATGATTCTAGTATATATATATATATATATATATATATATATGCATTCGTAGCGTAATTATCTCACACCAGGAAACTGATACAGATGAGCGCCCCCCCTAAACAAATCTGGCGGGCCCCAGAGGCCCCGGGGGCCCCCACGGCTTTCTCTGGCCCGCCACTGAAGCCGCCACTTGGGCACCCAGACTTCGCGGAGCCCCCAATGGGGCCGCCACCTGGGCCTCGCGGACCTCGCGGAGCGGCCCAAGATCGCTCGCGGTAACATCGACACAGCCCCAAATGCCACCAAGAGGACCCCCAGAGGGCTTCACAGGCCACCGAGCGCGCCCCCGAGAGACCGACATGTTTCAAACACGCATGGGAACTAAAAGTTTTGCCCTCTCGCGTTCCCGCCCCCGATGAACCTCCAATGGTTCAAAATGGCCCCCAAGAGGCCCTCCGACAGGGTCCCGAGGGGCCCCCGAGCCTCCCCCAGAGGCCCCAAGTTGTTCCCAAAACCACAAGAAGCCTTCACAAAAGCCCAAGACGCCCCCAACAGCCCCCAAGAGGTCCCCACGGCCGCGCCAGTGTGCCCACCAACACGTTGCCGTGCTCGTCTCCTCGTTCGCGAAGGCGGGGTGAGCTGCGCCTCATCAGACGGAGAGCACGAGGATGATCTCTTTCATCAGCAACAGCCGAATTTTGGTCGCCCGCACCCTTTCATCCCCCCTTCCCCGTGCCGCTGCTGCAATCGCAATATGTACTCCACAGTGCAGTGGATTTATAGCAGTCGAGCGTGGTTTGGCCAAGTGCTCATTCTGGCTGGCCAGCCTCGCCCGCCGCATTATAGTATTTCTGTTTGCTTGATCAGCGCGCGTATGGCGCGTTGATTGGTGGTTGGTGCGTATCTGGCGAACACGCTGCGCCGCCGACAAAACAAAAGAGAACCCCAAGACAAACAAGAGGCGCCCGAGACGGCCCAAGCGGGCCCCAAGAGGGGTCCAAGCGGTGGAACTACAACTAACATTTCGAACCCTCCGCCACGAGCGGGCCCTCGAGGCCGCAGCAGGCACCAAAGAGGCCCCCAAAGGCCCCAACAGAGGCCCCGAGGGGCCCCCCCACGGCCCACGAGCGGACACAGGAAACTTCAGTATTCGCTCCACGAGGCGCTCGAGAAGCATGCCAAGAGACCCCGCGTTACAGGTATCTAAGAAGCCCTTGGCCCAAAACTCAGGTACGGGTGCAGTGTGGCCCGAAGGCCATCGATAAACAAGCAATTGGCATGGCGGGGGAGTTAGTTGGACTTGCGATTGACAGAATTCGCCCGGTACCATTCGCCGCTGGCTTGATAGTCTAAGGTCTCACAATGCAACGATGCATGATACCAGGGCGCCCGCGGAAAACAGCATCCCAAGCCACGCGTTGCGCTGCTGGCGTGGCTGCTTGTTACTTGCAGTTGTGGCTTTTATGCAATTCTTCACGCTACGCGCCATAGGGGCCCCGCGGCCCAGGGAGCGCGCCGGGGTCGCGCCAGGAGGCTAAAGACGCCCCCAGAGGGTGCCGAGAGAGCTCCTGGAGCTGTCCAAGAGGCTTCCCAGACAGCCCAAGAGCGCTCCAAGACTCCCAAGATGGCCCAAGAGGACCCCAAGACCGCATCAAGGCGGCCCAAGAGGCCCCCAAGAGGACTCTCAAGAGGTCCGCAGTCATTTGCGCTCAAGTGAGGCATCTTTGCTGAGCACATCGCTGTCAAAGCACATTTGCATCAAACAGACATCCAGATTCATACTTGGATTCAGTACCTTCAGAAATGACCCTCACGGGCTTTGCCACGTTGCTCATCACGGTCGTGGTGTTCATGGGGGGCATTCGCACCGCAACCGGTTTGCTGGCGGGTCTGCCTACGACGGACAGCCCGACTCCGTACCCGACTCCGTACCCGACTGGAACATCCGAAGACGATTGCATGGACGAAGATGGGTCTTTGGTCAACGAGGCTGGCCGTAACTGCATGGAGTTCAAGGGTCTTGGACGACGACGACATGGACTTTTCTGCGCAAGTAATGTGTTGTGCTTTCGGAGGTGGTATTCGCAATCATATAAACAGCCACGGCGATGAAGTAATGCAAAGGTCCAGTGACGCCACGCAAGCATATGCGTCGACCGTTGGTGCCTGTCGCGGAGGGGCAAGCCCATCAGGCAATGCAGGCTTAGTATACTACAGCCACCGGAACTGCGAAGCGCTATGCGATGCGGACTCAGGATGCCCAGGATATGTTCTCCCAGCTTCTGAGTCTAATTATAATTGGTGTGAGACACACACGTCGGTCGGTGCGACAGGCGATGGCCGAACATTGTATATGTGTTACATGAAGGGGGCCGCGGGGCCCAGCCTGACGCCTTATTACCCGACGCCTTACCCGATTCCGTACCCGACTCCGTACCCGGCTCTGTTCCCGACTCCGTCCCCGACTCCTAACCCGACTCCAGAGGCCGGTGCGGCCGGTGGGGCGGCGCAGGCGACTGGGGACCCTCGCCTCGCCAACGTGTTTGGGCAGCGGTTCGACATCCACAAGGAGGGATGGCACACGCTGGTGCGGGTTCCCCGGAGAGCCAAGAGCGGGGCCGCCTTGCTGAGCGTCGATGCGGAGGCGCGGCAGATGGGCGTGGCGTGCACTGACATGTACTTCGTGTCGGTGAACCTGACGGACAGATGGGTCGGCTCCCAGGGCCGCGCTTTCTGCGCCGGCTATGTTGCTGAGAAGGAGTCCCGGCGTTGGCTGCGATACGGCCAGGTGGAGTTGAAGGTGGTGCAGGGCCGCACTAAGAATGGCATCGTCTATCTGAACCTTTTCGTCCGCAATCTGAAATTCTTTACGCTTCGCGTATCCCCACCAGCCCATCTCAAAACAGCAACTCTTGCGAAGCATGCCGACAGTCGTGATTTTCAGGCGTGTTTCCGCCTGCCCCCGCATATCTCCCCTGTTCCTCCTTCCTCCCGCCTCCTTGTACATCCTCCTTGTGGTGGGAGCGGGAGAAGGACGAGGCGGAGGAGGAGGGAGAGAAAGCGCTCCTCGTGGTTTGAGTCGTTTGGGGTTTCTCGTCCTGGTGTGAGTCGTTCGGGCCCTTCTTCCTGGTGTGAGTCGTTCGGGCTCTTCGTGGTGTGAGTCGTTCGGGCTCTTCGTCCTGGTGTGAGTCGTTCGGGCTTCTCGTGGTGTGAGTTGTTCGGGCCCCTCGTCCTGGTGTGAGTCGTTCGGGCCCCTCCTCCTGGTGTGAGTCGTTCGGGCTCTCGTGGTGTGAGTCGTTCGGGGCCCTCGTCTGGTGTGAGTCGTTCGGGCTCCTCGTGGCGTGAGGCGTTCGGGCACCTCGTCCCCTTTTGGGGCGTCTTGGGGGCCTCTTGGCGGCCCCAGGGGCTTCTAGGAGCGTCTTGGGTGCCTTGGGGGAGCCTCTTCGGGCCTCTTGGGAGCCTCTTGGAGGCCGTTTGGGGCGTCTTGGGGGCCTCTTGGCGGCCCCAGGGGCTTCCAGGAGCGTCTTGGGTGCCTCGGGGGAGCCTCTTGGGGCCTCTTGGGGGCCTCTTGGGGGCATCTTGGGGGCCTCTTGGAGGCCTCTTGGGGGCCTCCTGGGGGCCTCTTGGGGCCATCTTGGGGCCTCTTGGTGCCTCCTGGGCGCTTCTTGGGGCCATCGTGGAGGGGATGGATCAAAGAAGAGGGGAGCTTCAATGAGCGCTGCCCCCTCAGAAGGGCAAAATGAGCCCAAACCCTTCGTAAAATCAATGATTTTGCCTTGAAGGAAGAGGGGAGCTGTAATGAGCGCTGCCCCCGTCAGAAGGCCAAAATGAGGCCAAAACCGTAGTAAAATCAATGATTCTGGCTTCAAAGAAGAGGAGAGCATTTGTTCTGGTCCCCCCCGTCGGGGCAAGAATCCTCGTGAGGGGTGTCGTTGTTTAGCCCTCCCAGGAGTCGAAAAGGACCCCCCTGACCACCCGCGAAAGGACCTCTCCAGGCCCAGGGGGAGGGGGTAGGGGGAGGGGTAAACCCCTCCCCGAAGGGGAAGGAGGGTTGAGAACAGAGCGGGCTCTCTAAACCACTCACGCCCAAAGGGCTGGTGGGATTTGTAGGCTACCCTGTGGGTGGGATTCTGGGCTTGGACGACCGCGCGGCCGCAGCTGATCCCAGTCTGAAGTGCCAAAAAAGAATCACTTTGGCCTCGGTGCCAGTCCAGACGAACGCCTCCACCGCAGTGGCATATTTGTAAGTGATGCCGTCGTGCAAGCACGTTTGCCTTTGTCATTGCAGTTAGTTGGACTTGCGATTGACCGAATTCGCCTGGTACCATTCGCCGATGATGATGATGATGATGATGATGATGATGATGATGATGATGATGATGATGATGATGATGATGATCCTGCCGATGAGGATAGTGATGATTATGATGATGATGTTGATGTTACTGCTGATGTTGACGATGATGATGACACTGTTGATGATGTCGATGGCGATGAGAATGACGATGCTGATGACGACCATGATGTTGATGGTAATGCTGTTGATGATGACGATTACGCCGATGACGATGATGATGCTGTTGATGCTGACGATATGATGATGACGACGGTGGTGATGCTAATGATGATGTTGCTATTGTTGGTGATGGTGATGATGGTTATGCTGCTGAGGTTCGCGATGCTGATGATGATGCTGATCAATGATGGTGATGATGATGAGAAGATGATGATGAGGATGATGGTGGTGATGATGATTATGATGATGGTGATGATACTGGTGGTTTTGCCGATGTCTCTACCGCTGATGATTATTATACTGCTCACGATGCTGACGACGCTGACGATGACGATGTCGATGATGATTAGGATGATACTGATGACGATGATGATGGCTTTGCTGTTGTTGATGTTGATGATGGCGATGCTGATCATGATGATGATGAGGATGATGAGGATGATGATTCATCATGATGGTGATGATGATGCTGGTGATGCTGATGATGATGCTGATGATGTTGGTGGTGATGGTGATGATGATGCCGCTACTTCTGCTGCTGATTTCGGCGGTGATTATGATGCTGATGATGATGATGATGATGATGCTGTTGATGTTGGTGATGATGCTGTTGATGTTGGTGATAGTGCCGATGATGATGCTGATGATGCTGATGCTGACGATGATGACGTTGATGATGATGACGATGATGATGATGATGATGATGATCCTGTTGATGATGATAATGATGATGATGGTGATGATGATGGTGATGGTGATGCTGATGATGATTTCGATGCTGATGATTATGATGATGATGCCCAGAGCCCCTCCTGTGATCTACCTTCCTCGTTGTTGTTGTTGTTGTTCCATATGCTTTCCTGTCTCATTTCAGCTATGCCATCGCTCTATCGGGCCGCCTGTTTATTATTTAGCTGCTTGTGGCAAGTCCTGCCACTGTGCTATTCTAACCGCTCGGCGGCTCTCGTTCGAGGGGGCACTGGAGACGGCACTCGCGAGGGATGAACAACATGATAGCAATGATGATGATGATGACGACGATGACGATGACGATGAAGTTGATGATGATGACGACGATGACGATGATGACGATGAGATGATGATGATGATGATGATGATGATGATGATGATGATGATGATGACGAAATCTATAATTGTTGCCCTCTCGCGTTCCCGCCTCCGATGAACCTCCAATGCTTCAAAATGGCCCCCAAGAGGCCCTCCGACAGGGTCCCGAGGGGCCCCCGAGGCTCCCCCAGAGGCCCCAAGTTGTTCCCAAAACTACGACCACGACTACGACCACGACCACGACCACGACCACGGCGACCACGACCACGACCACGACCACGACCACGACCACGACCACGACCACGACCACGACCACGACCACGACCACGACCACGACCACGACCACGACGACGACGACGACGACGACGACGACGACGACGACGACGACGACGACGACGACGACTGCGGCGAATGCGGCGTTTTCGGCCTCACTCCCTCCGCTCCTCCACCCCCTCCTCCCTCCCTCCTTTCCCCCCCCTCTCTTCCCTGCCTCCCCTCCTCCTCCCTCCTCCCTCCTTTCAATTACACAATATGACTACTACTCGCCTCTCTCCCTTGATTCTTTGCGGAGAATCTCGGACTCTCATTGCTGCGCTGCTTCGTTGGCCCCATGTTTTTCGAGTACACGGTCAGAGATGGGATTTACGCAATGGTAAGGGATGGAAGGGGGGGTAGGACGTCAGATACCACATTAGCACCTCGTTTGTCCGTCCCCCCTTTCTTTTCCTTTTTCGAACCCCTCCTCCCTCCTTCGTCCCCCCTCCCTGGCCGCGGCACAGGCCGCTCTCCAGCTTGAGGATGTTTTGTGGTTCCCACCTTTTCGGCTTCCCGACGCTCCAAGATAGCCGAAGAGGCTCCCGAGATCGCCCAAAGACAGCCCGAGAGGCTCCCAAGACGGCCCCAAGACAGCCCGAGAGGGACCCAAGCAGCCCAAGAGGCCTCCAAGACTGTCCAAGATAACCCCAAAACGGCTCCAAGAAGGGGCCCAGACAGGGAATCCGAACGGACCTTTCGAGCCTTCGGCCCCAAAAAGCCCTTAGGAGACTCCAAGAGGCGCTCCGGAGGCCCCCAAGACGCCGCCAGAAGACCTTCGAGAGGCCCCCACGAAGCCCCAAGAGGCCTCCAAGAGGCCCCCGAAAGGTCCCCAAGAGGCTCCCAAGAGTCCAAGCGGCCCCAAGAAGAAGCCACGAAGTCCCCACGAGGCCCCCGAAAGCTCTCCAAGAGGCCTCTGAAAGACTTCCACCACACATCCCAACAGGCATCCACCCAGGCATGGCGGCCTCGGGCCCACAACCCAAGTCCCCAAGTCCACAATGATGAGTATGCGGATGAGAGGAGCATGATGATGGTGATGACGATGACGACGACGATGATGATGATGACGGTGTTTATGTTGATGAGGATGATGATGGTGGTGATGGTGACGATGACTATGTTCCTAGCTAGAACCTGAGCGCGCGAAGCGCGCGTGGTTCTAGTATGTGTATATATATATATATATATATATATATATATATATCCCGGGGGACGAGGTCCCCTGGCCGAGCCCAAGGACCTCGGGGGCGCATGGGGGTGCAGGGCCCCCGGGGCCGCTCGGAACGGTTCCCGTTCGGCTCCAGAGGCCGCCAGGGCGGGCTCCAGCCCAGCCAAGACAGCCCGCGAGCGCTCCAACACGCGCCAGCATGGCTTCCAGACGAGCCCAGCGGCCACCAACACGCCCCAAGCGGCCTCCAAGACGCCTCCCAAGAGAGCCCCAAGAGGCAAACAACGTTGTTTTTTCTATGTTTTGTTTGTCTTCTCGCTTTTCCTGCTTTCCGACGCTCCAAGACGGCCCAAGAGGCCCCCAAGAGAGCCCCAGGACGGCCCAAGAGGCCCCTAAGCCGGCCCCAAGACGGCCCAAGAAGCCCCCAAAGGCGTCCCGAGATGGCCCAAAAGGTCCCCAGGACGGCCCAGGAGCCGCCCAAGACAGCTCCAGGAGGGCCCCGCCATGGCCTGAAGACTGCCTAAGCGAGCCCAGCGGACCTCCAACACGCGCCAGCATGGCCTCCAGACGAGGCCAGAAGCCACCAACACGCCCCAAGCGGCCTCCAAGAGGCCTCCCAAGGAGCCCCAAGAGGCCACAAACGTTGATTTGTCATAGGTTGTTTCGATGTTTTTTGCCTTCTCGCTTTTTCTGTTTTCCGACGCTCCCAGACGGCCCAAGAGGCACCCAAGACAGCCCCAGGACGGCCCAAGAGGCCCCTGAGCCGGCCCCAATACAGCCCAAGAGGTCCCCAAAGGCGTCCCATGATGGCCCAAGTGAGCCCCAAGACAACCCAGGAGCCGCTCAAGACAGCCCCAGGAGGGCCCCGACATGGCCTGACGACTGCCTAAAAGGCCAGCGAGCCTCCAACACGCGCCAGCATGGCCTCCAGACGAGCCCACAGGCCACCAACACGCCCCAAGCGGCCTCCAAGAGGCCTCCCAAGAGAACCCCAAGAGGCCACAAACGCTGATTTGTCATTGGTTCTTTCGATGTTTTTCGCGTTCTTGCTTTTTGTTGCTTTCCGACGCTCCAAGACGGCCCAAGAGGCCCCCAAGAGAGCCCCAGGACGGCCCAAGAAACCCTTAAGCCGGGCCCCAGACGGCCCAAGACGCCCCCAAAGGCGTCCCAAAACGGCCCAAGAGCGCCCCAGGACGGCGCAGGAGTCGCCCAAGACGGCCCCAGGAGGGCCCCGACATGGCCTCAAGATTGCCTAAGCGAGCCCAGCGGACCCCAAGAGGGCCCCACGAGGCCGCAAGAAGCCCCCCGAGGCCACCCAAGCGCCCCCCAAAAGGCTCCCCGGAGGCTCCCAAGAGGCCCAACAACTCTTCCCAATACGCCCCAGAGACTTCCAGTATGCCTCCAAAAACTGACCCCGAGAGGGTCACGCGAGGCCCCAAGACAACCCAATGATGGCCACGCGAGAGCCACACCATACATTATGATGAGGAGGAGGCGTAAGTAATGGTGGCGAGGGATGCTGATGACAAGGACGGAAGGGGAGCGAAGGATGAGGAGGACTGGGGAGTGACTAGAGGTGAGGAAGGACGAGAACGAGGTGTAGGAAGAGAAGGAGCGGCAGATTGAAGAGAGCGGGGAGGACATGGAGGAGGCTGATGATGAGGAGGAGGAGGAGACGACGAGGAGGAGAGGAGGACGGGGAGCAGTGACGTAACCAGCCCTTAACATTTACGCTCCCAAGAGCGAAGGGTGCCATGAGCCGTCTCGGGCAAGTTCCTTCAGCGCTCTTTCCGTTTCCGTGCACAACCATTGGCCCATCCATGGAGCCATGACGGGGCCCAGGTCAGCGCCGAGGCTGTTCCCGGAGCTTCCAACAAGGTCTCCGAGTTGCACTTCCGCGTCCTGCTCCACCGACCCCGTACCCCATATCGGCTGAAGACATGATGCTGCTGCCTCCGCAGTCACCAGTCAGTATTATCCTGCTTACTTCTACGGCATTGCAGGCTGCCATCCATATCGCGGGTCGAGCCGCCGCTCCCTGCACCTCCGTATTCGTGGTCATGGCTCCAGCTGTTACTGAGCGGCCGCGACACACGTGTCATAAATATCCAATTTGCAGTGGACTCCAAGCTCAGATCCCAGTCGATCGAAGGCACCAACAAACGAGAACGTCAAATATTTTGCAAGCGGTGCCTTTCGGCAGATGCACGGCGGGCCCACCCCCATTGCGAGGCCCCTGTAGCTCCACCCTTCCGACGGCCAAAAACACATGTCACGCCTACTTTCTGCACAACGCACGATGCCGACCCATGCCACAATACCACGCGTGAGTGGAACTTGTGTAGGAACGCCCGCGTCGGCTGCCGCCTCCTGGCAACCGACAAATCATCTGGCCCGTGTTTTCCGTGCTCTGAAGGCTCCCTGCCCTGTCGCTTCGCGGTGCTGGGGTGTCCTTCCCACGTCCGGCAAAAGGTCAAAAATGCATCCGGCCGACTTCCGCAATGCGTTAACCATCACAACAACCACGATTGCCCCTACAACCCTGGTCGGCAATTCGCCTGCGCATCGCCTGGCTGCCAGGAGAAACGGAGCGATGCAGTCCACAGTACTTGCGTCCCATGCCAAGCTCGACGTCGACCGCGCACAGTGTGCTTCTCGCGCCGAGGAGCGCCCAGAACTCCAGATCTGTGCGCTCACTGTGGCGGAGCCAGCCCAGCCGCCAGCCCTTCTCTAGCCGCTCCAGCCCAGTCTTCGACGGCGCTTGCATCTACGCCCTCGCGATGTAGCACTCCGAAGTGCGGGGCGCCAGCGGTGCAAGAAAGCACTTCTCGAACGGGCGCGCAATGCCCCATGTGCATCGTCGGGGTCTTTCCTTGCGCTACGGCCACCTGCAACTTCCGCGTCCCTCGACAACACGGACAGCATTGCCTCGTCTGCCAACCGCCCGCCCTGCTCCACTTCTGCCGCACGCCCGCGTGTACGAACGTAGTCGAGTCGCCAGAGGACACTTTGTGTTGTCTTTGCACTTCGTCCTGTTTCCCATGCGCGACGCGTAGGTGCGACGGCCGTTCCACCCCTGGTTCAGCAGGCCTGTGTCGAACGTGTGGGCTGTCCACACCACGACCACTACCATCCCTCTCCAAACGATCCTACGAGCAAGCCGAACGCCCTTGTACGGAAGTCGCCCGACGGCCATTGCATCGCGCGCATTCGGAAAGGGAAGCCATGTAGCAATCGTGCCATTGGGTGCGCTTTTCGAGTGGGCCCTCTCGGCACCGTGGTGGAATGTAGGCACTGTTGCCTCGCGGGACCCCCTTGCCAGGGGCCCGGAAAGGCCGGCTGCCGCGCCCCCGCCCGCCATGGCGTGCGACGCGCAGTGCCGCACAACAACGGCATGTGCGAACGTTGCTTTAAACCCACATGTTCCTTCCCACTGCGCGACAGAAAGTTGACGGAAGCAATGTGCGCCACTGGGCACTGCCCCGACCACGTCCGACATGCCGCGGTAGCCACCGCCGCCGCCGGGCCCCATCATCCTCCGACGTCGGGGTCTTCTGGTGCCCCACACGCCCGAACACGTAGCGATCCGTTGCAAGCACTCCGCAAGCAGGTGGCGGCAGCCGCCCGCATGTACCTCCGAGCGCGTGACTCGCCGAAATGTTCCGCGCCGTGGTGTCGCCTCAAGTCCACCCGCGTAGCACTTCCGAACTCGTCCAGCTGTCCGCCCGCCTGCGCAGCGCATCGGTGCTGGTTCGCAGAACCCGTGCCTGGGACTTCTTGGCGTACGCACCGGCCACCGCGCCGGCTGGTGGTCGACAGACGAACGGCGCAGCAACCGCGTTCCAAAAGCGTCGCTCTCTCCGACCGGCCACTTTCAAGGAGCCTGCGCAACGTGCGGGGCTCTGCACTTCTTCGCCGCGCGCGCGCGTTGCCTGGCAGCACGCAGAAAGGACTTCGGCGCGCGCTGCAGGCACGGAGCCCTGGCTGGCATCCCCCTACTGCCTCCCGCTCCGGCCGAAATGGCTCAGCTCCTTCGTCCGGGTCCTTCCCACGACCACCTCATGCAGCACATTCGGTCGTGCAACTGCGCCCTTGGATTCGCATCCTTCAACAGCGAGAGCACTGTCGCCGCACGGAGGACCCCCGCGGAGGTCTCCTCTAGCAGAGGTCCGCCGGTGTTCGTACTCCACGGCCGTGCCTTCAGGTCCGTTGGCACGTTGTACCCAGTAGCGAGTCGCAGTCCGAAGTGCTCCCAACTCTACATTCACGACCCCGCAGAAGCGACGACAGCCCGAGCCGAGTCGTTCCCCGACCTGCAACGAGACGTCCTCGACCTCCTGCTCAGAATGCTCGCGCACACTTCCGCCAACCCGTACCCGTCGCATTTCCGACATATGCACGACGTCGTCGAAGCATCTAGGGCCGCCAATGGCGCATCTGCCCCCGAACACGTGCTCCGTTTCGCGGGGGGGGTGGAAAAGGACCCGCGACGATACGGCGCCCCGTCCGCGGCCGAGGTGGCCTGCGCCGTTGTCGGCGAGGGGCCCCTGCCCCCCCACTGCGTCTCTGTGTTTACACGTCGCACAGACGGCTCCGACGCAACCCACGAGTTGTCCTTCTTGTCCGAGCACGTGGACCCGCTTACGTACCCTCTCATCCACGTCGCCGGCACTGTCGGTTACTCCGCCGCATTGCACGCGGACGCCGCGGGCGCAAAGACAACGCGCAAGCTTCACCTCCGGGAGTTCTACGCCTACCGCATCATGCAGCGCGAGCCTGCGGATTCCCCCACCGTGGAACTCCCACACTGCGCCAGTCGACTGTTCCAACAGTACGTAGTGGACGCCTACGCCAAAGTAGAAAGCCAACGTCTGCAATGGGTCATCAAGAATCAGGACAAACTGCGCGTCGAAACCCTCCGTGGCCTCCTGGGCCACCTGCACGCCACAGACGCCTCACAGTTGCCCGCAGCCCTCCCGCCGCCGCCTCCCCCTTCAGTGCATCCCAACTCCATGCCTCGCGCCGCGGTCGGTGCGCCAGTCGTGCTCCCTGCGTCCTTCGGCGGGTCACCGCGCGCGCTGCACCAGTTGCACATAGACGCGATGGCTCTGGTGACCGCAAAAGGACGCCCAGACCTGTTCATTACAATGACTGCCAATCCAAACTGGCCCGAGATACACGCCAACTTACGCCCTGGTGAGACGGCGGCGAACAGGCCAGACATCGTGGCCCGGGTCTTTCACTGCAAGCTCAAACGCTTACTCCACGAACTCACGCGCACGCACGTTCTCGGAAAAGCGGTGGCGTACACGTACGTAGTGGAGTTCCAAAAGCGCGGCCTCCCGCACGTTCATCTCCTTCTGATCCTTGCCGAGAACGATAAGCCAAAGACGACAACTGACGTGAATCACCTGGTGTCCGCCGAAATCCCTGACCCGTCGACACAACCGGGCCTTTGCGAATTAGTAGAAGTCACATGATCCACGGGCCGCGCGGTGCCCTCAACCCGCTGTGTTCGTGTATGAAGGACGGCCTCTGCACCAAACGGTACCCGAAGCCCTTCCGATCCGAGGCGAACATCAATGTAGACGGGTACCCCGAGTACCGCCGCCGAGAATCCACCCCTCCCCTCACTGTGAAAAACAGAGTCCTGGACACACGTAGCGTGGTGCCGTACAATCCGTACTTATTGGAGCTATTCGATTGCCACATCAACGTAGAAGTGTGCACCTCCCTCCGCCCTATCAAGTACTTGTACAAGTGCACGTACAAGGGGCCGGACAGGGCTTGTCTCGAGCACGTCCGCGATGAAGTACAAGAGTTCCTCGATTGTAGATACGTCGGGGCCCCAGAGGCCGCGCGGCGCCTCATGGGTTTCCCAATGCATGGGCGGAGCCACCAGGTCCAGAGACTTCCAGTACACATGCCTCTGGAGCAGGTTGTGCAATTCGAATCCGGACAGCAGACCTCCGCAGTGCACGCCGCGTTGACTCGGCACACGAAACTCGAAGCGCGGTTCATCCTCAATGCAGAGGCGGCGTCCGCGCCAGAGAGCCCAGACCGATCCCTTATCTTGTCCCTGAAGTACCCGGAAATTCCATTGCATTTCCGATGGGGCAGCAAACGCGCCCGCTGGGTACGCCGTGAACGCCAAGCGCGCAACAACGACGTCATCGGGCGCATGTCGTATCCAACGTGGCTGCCGCCTTATCCGCCACTGCTTCCCCCGCGTCCACGCCCGCCTGCCCCTCCCGCTCCCTCTGCATGCTCCCTCTGCATGCTCCCCGAGCCCTTGCGCGCAGCACAGTCCGCGCAGCCCAGCCAACCCCCAAAGGTGCCGCGCCCTCCAGGCAACTACCACAGGTGCCCACGAGCATGTAGAGAATTCTTCCACTTAGACTTAGCAGGCTAGAGGGTTAGAGTTCAGTAGCTCGAGCCACGGTCTTCAGCTTCGCGCGAGGGTGGCGCAGATGGTGTCTTCGGGTGGGAGATCCAGGTTTCCTGATCAAAATTTCCAGGGTTTCGTGTTCGCGTTCTGGTGTCCTGACTTGTACGTTTATTTTTCTGCCAACGAATTCCAGACGGCCTGACTCCGCTGCTCAAGGTCTGGCGCGCACGACAGCACGTAAAACACAATGCAAAACGAACAAAACCGCGTCTCAAGATTTCATTTGAAAAAAAAAGAAGCAGTTTTCCTGAACCCACCTTGTCGGCGTAAACCTACGTATTTCGTTGGTCCGGAGCACAGCTCTTGCTGCGTGCTCAGATCTAGGCCGTCGGGGGCCGCGGGAGGCGCCGCCGCAACGTGGGCGAAACGAGCCACGCGCGGGATCGGCCCGGGCCTGGAGGGAGAGTGCTCTCAGGGCACCGTAACAGATGAACCCGAGTCGTCTCGCGCGCCAACTTGCACCCGGCGCAATGCTGGTGCGCGGACGTGAAGCCGCAAGCCAGAGAATTATATTACCTACGCCTCCTGTTGTTGCACATCCGCGGAGCCGAAGCCACATCGTGGAATGCCCTCGAGCGATCACCGAGCACGGATGCAACCCCCACGTTCCAAGAGCACGCCAGGCATTTGGGCCTCCTCGCCAATGACATAGAAGCGGTCGCCGCACCTGCGGAGGCGTGCAGGGTTATGCGAAGCTTCTCTCGTCTCTGTGAGATGTTCGCCCAGTTCCTGGTCTGGATGGACATCAACGACAAAGCCGGATTTTGGACGTCGTTTTTTACATCACTTGTCGGAACACCACCAGGCCGTAGAACCGTCCACCGTCTATCGAGCTGTCGACGAAAGTCTGGCTCTCTACGGGTGCACGCTTGCAGCCTACGCGATCGCACCGCCGTCGCCGGACGGAGCTCTCTTGCCCGCCGAACGAGCGGCGCAGGAACACGCGCGGGAGTTGCGCAGCCCGTCAGAATTCTGCAAAGAAAAAGACGAGTTCGACCGACTCGCTCTCAACGACGACCAGCATCCCATCTTCGATTTCGCCCAGGCACGCGTAGACGGCCCCCGCAGCACAGACGTCGCCAACATCATATACACCGACGGTCCCGCAGGCACTGGCAAAACCCACGTGCACAAGAAGATCCTGCTTTATGTACGAATGACCGGCATAATAGCACTGGCTGTAGCGATGTCGGGCATCGCAGCACTACTCTTGCCCAGAGGACGCACCGCACACTCCCGCTTCCGCCCCCCCGTCCCCGTCCCATTGGAAGGCTGCAAAGCAAACGTCAAAGCGCAGTCGGCGGCAGCGAAACTCACAGTAGACGCGGCACTGATCGTTTGGGACGAAGCGCCCACTGCCTCGCGCGCCATGTTTGAGGCCGTAGACAGGTGCTTACAGGAACTCTTCGGCAACAGCCGGCCCTTCGGAGGGAAGACCGTGGTTTTTGGAAGCGATTTCCGCCAAATCCCCCCCGTGCTCCGATACCTCGACCGCGACGCAGTCTTCAACCACACCTTGGCTGCCATGCCGTGGTGGGATTCTGCTCACGTCAAAAAGTTTCGCCTCTGCAAGAACACGCGGGCCAATGCGGACACAGCTTTCGCCGACTTCTGCTTGAGCGTCGGCGATGGCGCCTGTGGGTCGCCGCCGTTCACCGGCGTAGACAGAGAGTACCAAGCGTGCGTGGTCGAACTCCCAGATGCCGCCCTCGCCCCCCACTCCTGGAAGCCAGAGCATTTGCTGGAATGGGTGTGCGAGGGGGTCGACGCTGAGCAGCCTGCCCAGTGGTGCCAGTACTGCGCATCCCGAGCCGTAGTGACACCAACAAACCAGCAGACACCCTGAATGCGCTCATGCACGCAAAACTGCCGAGCGACACAGAAGTCGTCTCCCGGAGCCAGGACGTCGCTATCGCTGAGGTAGACCACGGGGCCACGTACACCACGGAGTTCCTGAACAACATCCAGACCGCTGGACTTCCCCCTCACGAGCTCCGACTGCGACACGGGTCGCTGGCAATTCTGCCGCGGAACTTCGCTCCGCATCGAGGCCTCTGCAACGGCACGCGTCTCGTCGTAGAACGAATGAGGTCGCACTTCCTGGTCGTCCGTGTCGTCGTCGGGCCCTTTGCGGGTAACGTCGAGCTGCTGCCGCGGATCTGCTGCGACTCTTGCGGGGATTGCGAACTCCCAGTCGCGCTCCGACGACGCCAGTGCCCCGTGAAACCGGCGTGGGTCATCACCATTAACAAATCGCAAGGACAGTCCCTCCAAGGTCGCCTCGGCGTGTTTCTACCAAAGCCAGTCTTCGCGCACGGCCAGTTGTACGTAGCCATATCCCGAGGATGCAGCTTCGAGACCACAGGAGTATTAGTAGAAGAGACGCACCAGTCCGAGCAGTTGCTGTCGCCCCCTGCGGGCAACGCTCCTGCAAGAGCGCTCACATCGAACATCGTCGACGCGTCACTTCTCCGAGCAGCGCGATGCCAGGACTGCCCCGACGGCTCCACGTTTTCGCCCATGCCGGGCCCCGTAGGAAGGGGCGGAATCGCCCAGCGTCTGCAGTCCCCTGCAACCCACGTCACGCTCGCGCTGTCCGGCGAGCCGCGCATCGCAATGGACGAGGCGCGTGAGTTCCCCCTGGAACTGGTCCGACTCCATGCGGCATGCGTCACCGACCGCGTGACGCCACAGGAAGCCTTCGACGAAGCAGCAGCTCATGAGTACAGCGCGTCCTCTGAGGTGCTCAAGCGCGGATGCCACGCGCCTCCCGTGCCCGGTAAACGTCGGAAAAAAAACAGGCCATGCCACCTCGGCCCCCGCGGCCCACCAGCCGTCCACAGTGCAAGGCACTTCCGTCGACGACCCGTCCACGTCCGCGTCGTCGCGCGCGCGGAACCACCGCGGCACGTTCGGTCTGCGCCTCGAATCAGGTTCTCCCGCGGCCTCTGCTGGTACCTTCCCAAACCCGCCCCAGATTGGCGCCACGCGTACCGCGCCCCCCTGGCGCGAGGAAATTCCCCCCAGCGTTGCTTCGTCCCCGTCAGCCTGCACGATTGGTTTGTCTGGAACCCAGAAATGCTCGGCAGACTGCAACCACAAACTTGCCATGCCCACTTCATGTCAGCCATGTCAACCTCAGCCCAACACTGCAAAACAAGAGCGTCGGAATGCCGTCCTCAAAGAAACCGCGCCTTCAGTGTCGTCCCGTCCGCTAGGTAGTTATCTTCCTGCGGTTGTGCCCTGCGCAAATGACGCCATACCTCCATCCTCCGCCACGATTCGAGTGCGGTCTCCCACCTCCTCCTCCTCCTCCTCCTCCTCCTCTTCCTCCTCCTCCTCCTTTTCCTCTTCTTCCTCCTCCTCCTCCTCTTCCTCTTCTTCCGTCAAGGAACGTCTCACGATGAAGAGCCGTCCCCGGGGAAAGGGTCGGGACTTCGGGGGCCGCGTATTGACGAAATCAGGACGTCGCATGTCTGTGCTATCCACGTCCCAGTTCCCGCGCGTCGGCGTCCCGAGGATCGCAGCGACGCGCTACCCACTCGCGTGGGCCGTGGCGCGTCGCCAGGGCCGCCCTCGCGACATGCGACAGAGACTGCTCCGCCTCTGGTTTCTGTGTTTCACGTGGTACCGCCGTGGAGCCCTGGGTTTTTGGTCCTGGGCCGAAGGCCGCGGACCGCCCCTTGGGAGAGTTCCTGCGTGGACGTCGGCTGTGGTAGGGTTTCACGAGACCCACCGCTCTGTCGCACGCTGAGGACACTAAGAAGCCGAGGAACGCTGCGAGCTACGTCGCTCAGAGTCTGGCCACTGCAATACCCAGACATCTGGCGCTCCAGTCTTTCTGATGCGTGGACCCCCAGAGGTCTGGCCACCTTCCCTACGGCCAGTTTTTCAGCGCGAGTCGTTGCCCGACGGCCCCGGCCCCCGAAGCGCCCCCAAAAAGTCCTAAGATGCCACCAGGAGAGCCCAAACCAAAACCCGAGATGCCCCACTCCCCCAAACCCCCAAGAGCCTTCAAGAGCGTCTTCCGTAGCCATTTGGCTCAAGACGCTTTGGTTCAGCCCGCCCCCGCCGGCACAGGCAGCGGCTTCTTTGCTTCAATCGGCCCGAAACCCCAACAGCGATGGCCCGCCTGGTGCTCGCGGCCGCCGCACTCCTGCAGGCCGCCGCTGTCCCCGCCGGGTGCGGACATATGTTCAGCTACTGGGATTCTGTCGGCCCCGTCAGCTGTGACATCGGATGCTGGCGGGAAGTTGATGAGAACCCGAGGTGCGGCGAATCGGATAATTGTTGCCTCTGGTTCATGGATAGGGTCGCGGAGATATCGAACGCCCGCGATGGGAAGGAGGCCAAGGAGGTCGTCGCGTCCGATTCCAACGACCCAGATGCAGTGAAGGACAAGGAGTGCCCCCACTGCAAGGGCGGCGAGGAGAAGTGCGCCCTCGGCGACTGGAATCATGAAACCCAGAAAACCAGGCTGTATTCCGCGATGGACGGCCTGCCGTTGGCAGGGCAGCGGTCTCTCGCGAGCGTTGCGACGATCGGCCTGGGAGCGATCGGGGGAGCCGCGGTGCTCGCAGGTGCCGCGTTGGCCTTCAGGCGCTGTGGCGCCCCGTGCCGGTGGATATCTCCGCGAACGAGGCCGCAGGGGGGGGCCAGCGCGCCCCGATCATGGCTTCGCAGTCCTGATCAGCCCCACGGCACTCTGCCGGGGCGCGGCCGATGACCGAGCGCCGCGAGATCCTGGGCCTCGGGCCCTGGTGACGCTCAAAGCAAGCGCCGCCCGTAGCTGAATCTTCTGGCCCGGGGCCCCAAGAAGAACTTTGGGGGCACATCCGAGGGAAGCGGTGCTGTGGCGCCGCCTGGAGCGCAAAACGGAGCCCAATGTTCTGGGGGCCCTCGGGAGCCTGGGCATCCCCCTCGTTTTATAATTACTTTGAGCTTGAAGTTCCGCTGGACGCGAGGAAGCTTCGCTCAATTGTTCTACCCTCTGCTTTTAGCTTTCGGCGCTGGAAGCAACTATGGGCGCGAGGAAGCTTCGCTTCATTTCCTTTGGGGGCACGGTTCCCACATTTCTGCCCAGTTTGCGTTTGCGCTCTTGCGAAGTCTTAAAAAGGAGCCTTCAAGAGCGTCCCCCAAAGGCATCCAACGATACCTCCAGCATGGTCTTGCCAGGTTCTCAAGGGTTCTCGGGCATCCGCCTGAGCCTGCCCTGTGTCCTTCTTCTGGACGCCTTGCGCAACTTCCTGGAGCGCTTATTCAGCGTCTCCCCACCAGGAAGTACGCTCCCATATGGTGACCCTTGCCAGATGATGTCCATCCTCATCCGATCTTATGAGGTTGGCTAGGACTGCGCTAGAACCTAAGCGCGCGCGAAGCGCGCGCGTGGTTCTAGTATGTATATATATATATATATAAACTAGGTCCATATGTAAGCACATGTATATACACATTCATATGTGCATATACATGTGTATATGTATATACGTGCGTATGTTCACTGGCCCAGAGGACCCATACGTGCTAAGATCTCAGGTAAGAGGCTCCGAGTGTGTCTGTATTGTTGAAGCGCGCGCGCTGGGTTCCCCTTGCGCCTCGCGGGCCCCCAGATAGAGCCTGCTTTTCTTTAGATCCAGGCAGATTTACTTGCATGGCGTTCGCCCCCTCCCCCTCCTCGCCCCTCTTCAATCGAACACGAGCGTCCAAGTGCCTTTCTACTTGCGTGATTTCCGCACGTCAAGTTGGTTTCGGCTTGCTTCAGGCTCAGGCCCCCTCCGTCCATGCAGGTAAACTTGCGTGGGTCTGAAGAAAACAGTATCATACGAAGCCTCCCGGATTTCGCGCGCCGGAAGCGGTTCAAACATTGTTTTCGTTTTGGGCGCGTGTCCGAGAGCGCTCCACGGGCTTGCAGGAAGGTCCAGGAGGGCCCGACGTGGTCCAAGATGTTTCCATGACAGAAAAGGCCCCGAGAGGTTTCCCAGCAGAGGTGGTTGACCCACAAGGGGGTCCAGCGACAAGGGGGTGGTGCAATAGATTTGGTGCAATAGATTTGGGGCGTGCAATACATTCCAGTGCGCAAATGTATAACTGGGTTTTCGCGTACAATACGTTCTTTGCAATACAATGCAATATATTTGTCTTGCGCAATACATTTGCAGTGCAATTGACCCAAACCTACTGCACCACCCCCTTTCAGCTGGAGCCCCTTTTAGATCAACCAAAAGAGGGGTTGTTCTCGCCCTTATCTTCGCATGTATCGCCCGCCGACCACGGTTTCCGAAAGGTGCCAGGATGCCTAAAGTGCGAAGCTCTTCCCCTTTGTCATTTTCCTTGGGCACGTACGGGAAGCTCCCAAGCTCGCCCGATATGATCCCAGGGGAAAACAGAGGAGCGACCCTGAATGGGACGAAGGTAGCTCCCAGAGAGCTCCAGGTCAGCCCCTTAGTGACACGCGATGGCAGCGAACCATGTCAAATTAGCCACAAACAGACCTCAGGACGGGAAAAACACACAGACACAATTACTTGCCGATGTCCATGTGTGTATATATATATATGTATATGGGAAACTATGAGAAGTGTGGAGGAAGGTGAAAACCTAGAACATGTTAGAAACTATGAGACATCCTGGGGTTTGAGTCTATTTATTTGTGTTTCCCTGGGCCCCTCCAGGTCCCCGAACAGGATTCCCACGACCTCCCACACGACGCGTGGTTGCCTTCGGCCTCTTTGGCCGCCCCGCCCCTGCACTAGACATCGAGGGATCCATCATCGCCATCCGTGCCGTCATCCGCTTGCCCTCGTCTGTTCCTCTCCTCATGGGCGTTCTTGGGCTATAGTTGATCCTTTGGGAGTCCATCCGGTCGGTCTTAGATCCTCTCATGTCGAAGAATAGGTCTTGTTGCTTGTCTTTTGAGTCTACTGGAGCCTTTCGAAGCTTCCTACAGCACTACGTTGCCCTCTGTTGCCGTGCCGTGGTAATGACAACAGGGCTGGCGTAGGCGCTGGCGTTGGCACCCTCGCCGCTGAAGCTCAGCTGCACTCAACTTTTAGCCTAGTGCTGGACGTTGACCGATTATACAAGACATCGCGCTTGCAGGGCAGCGCTTTGAACGCGCATGGACGCTTCAGTTTCGCTTATGTGCATGGCGTTTGAAGCAACTTAGTGGTTTCACGATTGCGTCGCCAGGCTTGTCATCGTGCTGTGTTTGCTCCGCCTGCCCTTTTGTCACCGTGCTTTGCCGGCACCGGAAAAATAGCCCTCTGGTGGGCTCTTCGGCCATTGCGACGTAGTTTTCCAACGCATTCTCGCCTTGGGAGCGTGGAGCCATGGCAGCTTACATAGGATTGCGGCCTTGGCTCCGCGCACCCAGTGTATTCTACGCCCTGAGAGTGTGTGTGTGTGTAGCCAACGCGGTTTACGATGGAAGGTGGCCACCGGTTAGGGCGCGGATCCAATGTAATTTCCAGGGACCGTGGACCGCCCGCTGTCATCAACAAGGGCTCGTGGCCCTGGGAGCGCGGACACAGCTTAGTCTGCGAGAAGACGAAGCAGTGGGAGCGCGGATTCAGCGCAATTCGCAAGGGATTATCCACATGGGAGCGCGGATCCAGCGTACCCGAGCACAATATATGACCACCACCACCACCAAGATCAGGAACAATCTACGATCCGATTTGGTGCAGTTTTGCTCTCTGGTGAAAAACCCGCCGCCCCTCTCCCGCCGCCAACGGCAACCAGGCTGACCCCTCTCCCTGAAGGACCGAAGCAGACTTAATCTCAAACACGCGCGGGGGTGTTGTATTATAGTTTTGGTTGCAACGAGCAGCGATTTGTATACACCATCATCAAGCAGTGCTGTGCCTGCTTCAGGAACTCCCCTACCACGGCGCCTGCGCGCCGCGCCGCGCTCCTTGTCGCCGCGGGGCCGCAGGGTCGTCTGGCATGACCCTGCCCCCAACCATTTTTCCGATTAATCATTGTTGCAGGCGGTAGTGGTGCATAGAAATTGGCCTCGCAGCGTAGTTCACAAAGGATCGCAAAGTCAGGCCGTTTACACAAAAGACTGCTTCGGGCTCAGGAGGACTTTGGTTTTCGGGCCGTTCCTTAGATCTATGTCGGATACCTGTTCGTGACCGAGACAATCCATGACCAGAAAAGACGTTTCAATATTTATCCAGCGCCTCTTATGATAGCACTATGACTGTAGGGTCGTAGTCTTGGGAGCGCGGGCCCGGCGTCGTTCGCAAGGGATCGCAGCCCTCGGAGCGCGGACTCAACGTAGTCTACACTGGGTCGTGGCCCGCATCACGGCACTTCCGAATCCAATGCAACGTAATTGCGTGCTCACAGCCTGGAGGGCCCACGGGGTGACAGGCATATCAGGGACGTTCACCATGCTCTTGCGAGAGGACATAGGAAAGGGTTGGAGCTTGTGAGGAGGAGAGGGGAGGACTGGAGAAGATTGGGAGATGAGGGCAGGGGACTGGACGGTAACGCAAATAAGGCCCTCACAGGCATTTCTACCAGGAGCGGAACACCGGGGATGTATGTTTCTGCTCCTGGCGAGGCTGGTGGTGCACACTCTTCCGCCAGGGATTGGATTTCGGGCTGAGCGGGCGGACGCGCGACGAGGAGTACACCCCCCTTGGCAGAGCAATGCAGCTGTGGCGGGTCGTGCTGTAGAATCGTCCAGGGGACTTCCCTAAAGGGGGGGCCGTTTTGTTTAAATCTCCTGTTGCGTTTCTGAGGGTCCCGGGGCCCGAGACGGCCCCCGGACGCCACCAGCGACGGAGAACCGAAGGGCGACGAGAGCAGGCACACCGACAGTTCACGCCACATGTCTTGCAGGGCGGCGTGCAGTCGGGCCGCTGAAGAAGGAACCCTTTTCGTTGGGAAGGGGCTGAGTGTCCCTTCATTGTTTTACAGTGTGTCGCAGGTGTTCCCTGGGTTTTCTATATGGGGAATCGACGTTTAACTTATGGGTAAAAAGGAGCCTCCGTTCCTTATTCAGGGTTCCTCATGGAGCCTGTCTTTTTGGATCCGGGCAAGTTTACTTGCATGGACGGGGGGGGGGCTGAGCCTGAAGCAAGCCGAAAACAACTTGACGTGCGAAAATCACGCAAGTCGAAAGGCACCTGCACGCTCGTATTCGATTGAAGAGGGGCGAGCGAGGGGGGAGAAGGGGGTGGGGGTGGGGGGGGGGGCGAACGCCATGCAAGTAACCTTGCCTGGATCTAAAGAAAAACAGGCTCTTATTCAGGTCCCTTCTGACAGCGTTTCGGCTGCAGTTCCAGGGACGGCGCGTCAGGACCCGCGCGGCCGGCCTGGGCCAGACGTGCAGCGCTCGCCGGAGTCACCTTTGTTGTGCGGCTTTCGGGCAGCGCGCGTGGGCCAAACCTAAGCTCGGGGCCGGCTAAAAGGGGGGTGGATGCCATGGCGGGGGCCATGATATTTCCCCAGATTCCATGGCGCCTCTGCTTATTTCATTACGTCCCTGGCCCATCCCCGGGGCCGCGCACATGCCGCCGGTCATGATTTGCGCCCCCCTCTTTTGGACGCCCCCTTCTTGGACACCCCCGAAAACTAAGCGCGCAGGGTGTTTCGGTCGCACCGTTCGTTCGGCTGCAACTCTTGGGAGGTCGAATTCTGATTTTGCCCTGGTCTGGAATCCGGCATAATCCAGCTCCATCCCGCCGAATCCGGCTTAATCCCGCTTGATCCGGCTTAATCCCGCTTAGTCCGCGGCCTCATCCGGCATAACAGTCCCACAATGGGGCTTAATCTTCTTTCATCTTTCCGACGAGGTCCTCCGAGCAGTTGCAAATCAAGAGAGCCATGCATACGTTCGTAATTCCGCTTCTGGAGTGCACTAGCGTGGATTGGCATTTGGTAATGAGATGGCGCCGATTGGGTCTCGATTAGCGTCGGCTGGCGTTGATTTGGCGTCGATCGGCGTCGATTCGCGTCGACTGCCAACAGCCAACAATAGGGCATTGGAGGCCCCTGTGAGTTGCCACCGAAGCACCGCATGCGGCGATGGGCAAGCCGTGCACCCAGGAGCACGCCGTGCCGAGGGTCGCACCCGCGTGTCATTAGCCGAGGGTTGGCGGAGGAGACTGGTGGGCGGGCCAGGACCCGCACGGCCACCGTGGCCCAGACGTGCGACCCGGTGTGGGACCACACTTGGGAGGCGCCTGCGCCTCCTCGTCCTCGTCCTCCTCTTCCTCCTCATTTTGCTCCTCCTCCTCCTCCCTTCCTCCTCCTCCTCCTCCTCCTCCTCCTCCTCCTCCTCCTCCTCCTCCTCCTCCTCCTTTTTGCGGCACTCTGCCCTGTCGCCGCTGGCGGCCTCCTTCTGGCGGGCAGCGCGGGGGAAGGTTAGCCCATGCCCATCTCCAGGCACAAACTCTCGGACCCAGAGATCCGAGGCTCCGGGAACAAAAATATCTGCAGCGGCCGTTTTTTGCTGCCGTTTGCTGCCTCCAGGAGCCCTCAACGGGCCCCAGGGCCGTCAAAGAACACTCAGGACGCAAAGTCGGCCCTGGTGAAGTGGTCCAGACCTCTGGGGATCCACGCATCGAGAAGTTAGAGCGCCGGATGTCTGGGTGCCCATCTCCACGGGGTCCCCATGCCCACCAGGCCATGGTGGTATCTCAGCCCCACCATCCTACCACACCAGCTGGGGATAGGCCCCTCGAAACCCGAAGGGAGCTGCCAATATCCCCAGCTAGCGGGGTAAATCGGCCAGTGGGGCCCCAGGCCTCGCCAGTGGGGATAGAGATCGGTTAAACTATGCTCAGTGCGGAATGCAGTGTGCGGTGGCGGTGACGCCTGCGCAGATTTCCGCCTGGCGTGGTGGCGGTGGCTCCAGAGCTCCAGAGATGAGGGGGTCGCTGGGTACTCTGGATCTCCAGGTCACGGGCCGATTTTCCACCACCGCTACCATAGCTAGGAGAGGGAGGAGGAGGAGGAGGAGGAGGAGGAGGAGGAGGCGGAGGAGGCGGAGGAGGCGGAGGAGGCGGAGGAGGAGGAGGAAGAGGCGGAAGACCTCCCCATCATCTCTTCTCCCCATTCTGCCTATGGTAGTGGTGGTGGAAAATTTGCCGCTGCCCGTCACCTGTATCGTATCCAGAGCCAACCGCTTCATGGCATCATTCCTTCCCGTCATAGATAGGGGAGGGCAGGAGGCCCGCTGCCACACCGGGCATAAGGCCAAGACCAAGAACAAAAACAAGTCCAAACCCTGCAAGGACCCCACGGCGGTCGAGCCGAAGCACGCCACCTTCGAGGAGGCAAGCGCTGCCGCCCAAGCGTGCACCAAGTGCCTCCCGTGCAAGGACGGTTCCAAAGGGTGCCGGGCCTGCATGGGCGAGTGGTTTGAGGCCGTGCGCAAGAGAGGTTTCTTGGCCAGAAGCGTCAAAGACCTCTATTGCGCAGGCAAGTTGTAGCCACGATCCTTGGGATCTTTCGAGTCAGTCTTGTGCCAAGATCGGCAAGGTTAGTCTACACGAGCGCCCAGTATCATCACCATCATCATCATCGCCACCATCAGCATTGCCATCATCATCACCATAACTTAACTAGCATCACTCTCCCCTGGAAAATCGTTGCTTATCCCCGCCAGACCCCGAATTTAATAATCCCCAGGGGATGATGATCGGAGGCACTCGGTTACTTGAGACCCGACGCTGGCAAAGCAATGCGACGTCGCGAGCAAGAACACGCACGACCAGAGCCATGTAGACCCAATATTTGCGATCGTTTTGTTATTCTTTGTTTTGCCGATCGCCGTGGGCCCTCGCAAGATCTCGGCTGTTTTTGGCGCCTGTTTCGAGCGGGTGGGGTTTCCCCCACAGGACGCACTGTTGCAAGCAGTCGCATTAAGCAACGGTCTGGAGCCAGACCCCCTCCCTCCCCCCTTTTTCACGCCCAGTGTCGAAACGCCGATTACGAAAACATGCACTTTCGGCGGCGAGCACCGGGGGGACGTGAGAACGGGCGGGCCTTCCCAGAAGGCTCGGAAGCCACCCGACCGTCTTGAGAACTTTCGTAAACCTCCCTCGAAGACGTAGGAAACTGCCCGGAAGGCGCGAGGATTTCTGAGAAGCCTCGCCGCCTTCTGGGAAGGCCTTTTCCTTCTCATTTTCGCTTCCGTCCCTCGCTCGCCGCCAGCCTGTCGTCCCCATCTTGTTGCGGCACTTGTCGAGCCGGATCGACCTGTGATGGTCGACCAGGGACCGGATGTGGGCGGGAACGCCCGGTGTGAACAAACATCCAACGCCTGCCATCTCCAGGTCCGCGGTGGCTGCCTCCTCTTAGGGAGTAAGTAGATCACGGAAGTTTTCGCTCGGCTTGGAGTGGACGTGCGTCGGCGAGCAGCGCACAACAGTGCCCAACAGGGCTCAAAAGCGTCTGAAAGCGTAGAAAAAATCCCCCCAGAGCGTCCAGTCGGCGCCCAGTAGCGCCCAATGGCGCCATATGTGGGGGAAACGCATTACGTCCATTGTGTTTGTCGCCGTTTGGACGACCAAAAGCTTCCGTGAGTGGTTTTCCGATTTCCTCCCCAGTGAGGTCCCCGACTTCAGCTCGGGTGCTGCTAGGAGAGCCCCTGGCCCAAGGCGCCCCCAGAATTTCCTGGGAGGCCCCCCTGGGAGGCCCCCACGGCCTCCAGCGTTCCGCTCCCGAGGCCCAGAGGGCCCCAGGGGCTCCACAAGTGAGCGAAAAACTGAGGGCACCTTTCGGGGAAACGTAAGATTCGAGTACGCCGGAACTCGGGTTCGCCTGCGTTTTTTGACGAGCCCGCCCTGGACTCTGCAGGTCAATTTTTCGTGGTATGTTTGCAGCGGGAGCTCGCACGCCACATTTCAGAGTGGGTCTCGCCATGTTCCCGATGGCCCTGCCAGGCCAACCCGAGACCCCCGAACCCGAGTCTTACGCCTCCCCGAACCCCAGAGATCCGATGTCCTGATTTTTTCGATGCAGAGTCTCAGGCAGTCTCGACCCTCTTCCCAGGGCCGGTTTTTCATCCTGAGCCGTTCTTGGACGGCACCAGAGCCAGGCGAAGGCCGTGGAGGTCGAAAGAGGCGAAAACCTCCGTCCTGGTTTTTCAATACGTTGGATCTCTGGGACCACTGGGCCACTTGGCATCGCTCGGACGTGTGAATTCTTCTTTCGGTCAGGACCATCGAGGAGCATCCTTGCTCATTTGGCGAAAAAACCACGCACGAGACCAAAAAAAACACAGGGAAGGGACGTCCGAGCGATGGCCAGGCCAGGGGCACCTCTCAGCAGCCCCCGACACGGCTCGGGCGACATGCTGAGTTTCTCCGTGTTCGACCTGGACCGCAACGGCTCGGACTTCCTGGGCAGGACGCGCCGGACGGGCGCGGGCCTGCGGGTCCGCCCGGCGCCGGGCGGCACCGGGGAGGGCAGAGGGGGCGCGCATCGAGACACCGAATGCCTTTCGTCAGGATTACTTTTCGGAGGGGGACAACCCACCGACCCCCTCGCGCGGTGAAAAAATCGCGACGGGAGGTTTTTTGCTACTTTCTGCCTCTGGGGGCCTTTGCCGGGCCCCGGGACCTTCAAAAAACGACTCAGGATGAGAAGTTTGTCCTTTGGAAGGGGTCGGGGTCAAGATCTCTGGAGGTCGACGTTGTGAAACAAATCATGACGTCCGGGGTCTGGAGAAGTACCCATACCGCTACCCTGGCCTCGTTTTCCAGTTTGTTGCGCCTCGAGGCCCTTGTCGCCACGGCTGGATTCGCCTCGACATCCCGGTCAGAACGCATCCCGGTAGAGGTCCAGGGGGTAGCGGTATCGGTACCTTCTCGTCGCCTTTGATTTTAAATTTATTTTTGTCCAGATATGTAGTTTGGATCCTCATGGGACGTCATTCCGCTGGAGGCCAGGATCGTGGCGACAGATACGGGCCCCCTCGATTTGTTTCGAGGCGCGATGCTGGATGTCTGGGAAGGTGGGAACGAGCGGGAGATGGAGACGAGCCTACAATGGGGACGCGCATCGAGAAACCGAAGGCCCTTCGTCAGGGATGTCCTGGGTTTCTTCGCTCCGCGCGCTGCGCGGTGACTTCCCGCGGCCTTCTGATTGGCACACCCGAGACACAATAGGCACCGAAACAATGGGTACGATGCCCAACAGCAAATGTTGTCCCAAGCCGACAGCGGCCGCTGTTGGACAGGCGATTGAGTGTCTCAAATGGACAACGTCCGCGGCGACGCCGACAGCGAGTCCTGTGTAAAGTGGACAGGAGTTGTTGTCCATCTTCGTCGCCATCCATTCCGTACGCACTTCGATCGTACCAAGTTGAAGTAGTTGTTGCGCTCAGGGCGTCTCGGATTCTCCTCCGCTCGCACCTCGCGCTTGCAGGTCTTCCTGGGCTGGGTTTCTTACGAGGGTTCCTGGCGGCCGCGTCCAAATTGTACATCCAGAGATCCGATGTCGTGATTTTGTCGATGCAGAGTCTCGGCCTGTCCCGACCCTTCTCCCAGGGCCAGTTTTTCATCCCGAGCCTGGCGAGGACCCCCGGATGTCGAAACAGGCGAAACATCTCCGTCTTGATTGTTTCAATGCGTTGGATCTCTGGGTGCGTGAGTTGATTCGACAACCGCCCTCGCTTTTCAGACTCCCTCCCCGAGATGTCTGGGCGTTGCGAGCTTGTTCACCCAGGGTTCCGACCGTGATTTTCGGCGCTGGTGCAAGTTTCTTGCCATTTCGGGCCTGAGGGTGTGAAAGGATCACGACGGGCTGTTTGTTTCAAATGTGATGGCTCTGGGGGCCAGAGCTGGTCTTGGGGACTGGGTCGAGATTTCCCGGGGGCCCACGTGGTAACAGTATTCGTGACGACTGAGGTGTGCAGGGTGCTCTCCCCCCAGACATCCGGCGCTCCAGTTGTTCGGGGGACCTTGGATGCCTGGACCATGTTCAGGAGGGGAAGAAACACACAGACACAATTAATCGTCGATCCCCAGGAAATATAGGAAAATATGGGAAGTGGTGGGGAAGACAAACACTCAGAAAATATACGAAAATATTGGGAATTGTGTGTATTTATGTGTGTGTTTGTGGGCCTCTTCACATGTCTCAGGGCCGGCTTTTCATCCTGGGTCGTGTTGTGATGGTTTTGGGGTCCGGTAAGGGCCCCTTGAGGCCGAAAGTAACGAAAAGCCTCCCGTCGTGTTTTTCTCACAATGCGAGGGGGTCGGGGTCGAATCGTCCCCCAAATCTGGCCGATCGCATGTGCTCAGAGTCTCGGGGTTCTGTGCCTTCTCTCTTTTGGGGGCGTCGACAGACCAACCTCGGTCTGGGCCAGGGGGTGCGGCCTGCAGACCGGAGGGGACCAGAAAGGCCACAATTTCCAGGGAGGAAGGGTACCCATTTGTGGAGGACGATCAATGGAGAGGAAACATGTTGCCAAATAATTTCCAGATGTCTAACACATGTGTTAAACATATTTTAAACATGTAGAACACATGTTTAAAACATGGTTAGAACATGTCCCTACATCATTTCGAACACATTTTTAAATCAATGGTAGGAGTGTTAGGGTGTCCATTGTCGTGGCATCCACAACGCTACCCTTCCCCCGTTTTCTCCTTTTTGGGCTTCCTGGGAGGCCCTCGTTTCCACCGCTGGAATTCCCTCGAAACTCTCGTCAGGCCCGGGGAGTTGCGGCATCGGCACCTTTTGGTTTCCCCTGGTCACCTTTGCGTCATCTCCCTTCGGCCCATCCTTGGCAGCTTTCGCTGGCCGCGCTCGGCCCGCAAAGTGTCGACATGGCCATCCAGGCTCAGGAGGGAAAATGTCAGACACAAATCATCGCCGATACCCAGGAACATCTGGGAAAACATGAGACATGGAGGGGAAGACCAAAGTCCAGAACATATGCAGAAGTACGGGGCATCCTGGGATCTGTGCCTATGTATTGTTTGGGCCCTCGGGCCCCTGCACAGGCCCTTGTATCCCTATGGTGCCTCCTTCTTATACGACTTGACTGTGCACGCCAGTCGTTGAGAGTGGGTATTTCTGGATGCCCAGAACTCAATCTACTTCAAGCGCCGTCCTACTCCAAGGATCGGTACACCTTCTGTTGTTTCTGTTATTCTCTGGGCGGGCCTGAACCTCATCAAATTACTTGTTCCGCCCGTTCCGCTTCATGTTTTTTCTCCTACCTTCTCCGACCGACGCATATGTCTTGTGTGTCCCTGGGCCCCTGCAAAATGCCCTTGCATCCCTACCGTGCGTCCTTCTTGCACGGGCTGGCTGTAGGCTTCCAGAAACACATGTCTGGCCCGCGGTGCATTGCCCTCGCCGCTCCTGGCTGGGCCGACACCCTGCGCCCGCCGCTTTGCTGCCGGCGCCCCCCCGGCCAGAGACCATCGGAAGCCTTGAGACGGGGGTCAGTGCAAACGGGGGTCAGCCAGAGCGCCCGATCTTGCAGGATCCTTCAGGGACAGGGTCGCATCGACCCGGGCTTGGTTGCAGGGTCCTGTCGGATTGTGCAGGATCCTTCGCATGGACCCGGGTCGGGGTGCATCGTCCTCCCATTGTTGTCCTCCCCCTCATCGGCCTCCATCATCGTCCTCCCATTGTCGTCCATCATCATCATCATCCTCCTCCCCCTCCTCCCCCTCCTCGTCCTCCTCCTCCCCCTCCTCCCCCTCCTCCCCCTCCTCGCCCTCCTGCTCCTCCTCCTTTCCTTCCTCCACACTCTGCCCGACGGGCCCGGGTCTGGACTGGCCCCGGGGTGCGAAGCTTTGCCCGAGACCAGGAGGGCCCCCCGCGCTCCTGCGCGGGGCCCGCGGAGGGATGGGCCGGGCCAGGGGCGGTGAGATCGGAGGGGCCCAAAGGGCGAGGAGTTTGGCCGAGGCTCGGGCCAGACGAAAGGGGGGGATTGGGAAAGGGGGGGTTACGAAATTTGCTGCATGCAGCTGATTTCGGCCCCGCCGCCGGGTCCATTCCTCGATGCATGGGCGCCTCCCGGCGCCGGGAGGCGCCGGGAAGATCAGCTACGCGAGCTGATTCTCAAACCCCCCCCTTTGCTATCCCCCCCTTTCGCCCGACCCGAGAGGCGAAGCTGGCCGTGGCGGCCAGGGCCTCCAGGGAGGGAACGGTCTCGGCGCCCTCTCCTCATTGGATTCTGGGGAGGCTTTTTTCCCGCCCTCGGGGGGGGGGGGCCGAGATGGGAACGGAGACCATTTGCACGGAGACCAGCAGCAGTTCCTGGCCATCTTGCATGGGAATCGCTGTCGCCGTCGGTGCCGCCGCGGGCCTTCTCCATTTGATACACAGGGCCGCCTGCCCAACAGCGGCCGCTGTCGGTTCCGTGCCCATTTCAGGCGTCCAACCTTCGACGGGGCGAGGACGAGGATAAGTCCGTTCCAGAGCGTTCTGGAGCGCCTCTCGGAGCGTCCTGGAACGCCCTGAGGAGGCCCCGGCGCCCGAGGCATCCTCCAGAGCAACGAGGTCTCAGAGGTTCTATGCTTGTCCTGACCCGATGCCATCCTCGTCATGGCTTCGGCTTATGAGGTGGTCGGTCTCTGAGATCCGTCGTCGACGAGAAGTCGAACATCGCGAAACACCACGACCAGAGCCCTATGGGCCCACCTTCTGAGAAGGGGCGCCGAGAGGCCGAGGCGCACCGGATACGGCGGGCCCGGGGGCAGAGTTTTACCCCTGTCCGGTGCGCCTCGGGCTTCTGGAGGAGGAGGAGGAATACGAAGAAGGAGAAGAAGAAGAAGACGAAGAAGAGTACTAATAATAAGAAGAGGAAGAAGAAGAAGGGGGAGGATGGGGAGGGTGCGGAGGAGGAGGAGGAAGAGGAGGAGGAGCAGGAGGAGGAGGAGGCTGAGGATGAGGAGGAGGAAACTCCGATCTGCAGTGGATGTGGGCAAGTCCCCGCACGTCCTTCCGCGGCACGTCTCGAGCCAGACCGACCGTGCGAGATGGCCCCGAGGCCCGACTGTGGCCGAGGGCTCCCAGTGTGAACAGATTGCAACGCCCAGATCTCAGAGGTTGACGTCGCCCGACATCGGTTTCCTCCCTCCTCCCTCCTCCCTCCACCCTCCTCCCATCGTCCGACGGCGAGGCGCGTTGCCCCCCCCCGCGGTGCGCGCCCGCCCCCCCCCTCCCGCACCCCCCGCCCTTCCATCGTGCGGAGGACGCGCCTGTCCTACTCCCAGCTCCAGAGCGACTTCGACGGCGAGTTGCCCCTGGAGGAGGCCCCCATCCCTCCTCCTCCTCCTCCTCCACCTCCTCCTCCTCCTCCTCCTCCTCCTCCTCCTCCTCCTCATCCTCCTTCCACACTCCTCATTCCTCACATCCTCACTCCTCACTTCACTCCTCACTCCTCCTCACTCCTCCCCTCACCCCTCTCCTCCTCCTCCTCCTCCTCCTCCTCCTCCTCCTCCTCCTCCTCCTTCTCTCCTCCTCCTCCTCCTCCTCCTCCTCCTCCTCCTCCTCCTCCTCCTCCTCATCAGCAGCAGCAGCATCATCATCATCATCATCATCATCATCATCATCATCATCATCACATCAGCATCAGCATCAGCATCATCATTCTTCTTCTCGCTCCTCCTCCTCCTCCTCCTCCTCCTCCTCCTCCTCCTCCTCCTCCTCCTCGGCGCCGAACGGCTCCTGGAGCGGTGCCGAAGCCGGCGACGAGAGCGCCGAGGGACGGCACGGCGGACGCACAGCGAATGGCGGCGGCGCGGCGGCACCGACGGCGCCGAGTGGCGCCGAACGGTGACGAGAGATGCCGAGGGACGTCACAGCGGACAGCGAACGGCGGCGGCCCCTCGCACCCCAGCCCAGGCGCGCCGGGGGACCCCCGACCCCCCTCGGCCTCGCGTAGAGGGGTAGGGAGAGGGGGGAGGCTTCTTAGACGCACCCCTGCTTCTGAGAAGGCGCGGGTCTAATTTGTAGATGTAAGGCCGACGCCGCCTGATAAGAAGCAGCCTTCTTCTTCTAAGAAGCCTTCCCCCCTTCCCCGACCCCCTTGTGCGCGCCGCCAACCCCCTCTCTCCTCCCCTCCCCGCGCGGCGAGCTTCAGAGGACACTTTTCCAAGGCGTTGGGTCGCATCGATCTCTCAACGCGAAGCGTCTGCCAAGGGGGCCAGCCTGTAGTTTGTTCAGCGGGCGGGGGCTCGAAGCTGATTCAGGGCTCCACTGCGCTCACGGAGCCCTGGGAGGCCTTCTTGGTTTAGCCTGGATTATGGATTGTCCCTTCTCGCGCCTCGCGGACAGAGAGCAGAGCGTCCCGTGGGCCACTTCGCGTGGCAAACCTGGGCATTGCACTTTCGCCCTCCACAACCTCGGCGATGTCGCCCACCGGTTGTGGGCCCCTGGGCCATCACCCAGCGATCCGGCTCGGAATTTCGGTCTCCAGTCGTTCATTTTCGCTATTGTTGTACTTTTTCTCGCAACTTTGGATCCCAGGGTCCCCCGCCCTCCTTCCCTCGAAGAAAAAAAACACCATAAACATAAGTTTGGCGCTCCGCGAGGAATTCTTGGATCCGCTCTGGGCCCTCCCTGCGGCGCCTCTGGCGCCGCCCCTGGCGCCGCCCCTGGCGCGCTCCGCGCGCCAGGGAGGGAGGTCCAGCGCAGATCCACGTTCCTGTTTATGGCGTTGTTTCTTCTTCTACTCCCTCCTCCGGACTGTGTGCACCCCTGGCGCCGATCCCACCATGAGATCGTTTCGCGGGCATCCGAGTCCTGAGTCCTCAGGGGCTCCTCGCGGGAGAAGCTACCGACCTCGGGACACGCGCACTCCGTATGCGGCTGTGGTCGATGTTTGGCCGTTCTGAGGCGCCCACATCGGCCACGACCAGTGCTAAGCTGCTTCGGCATTCTGGCGCTCGCCTGGCATGCGCAAGTCAGCCCCCATCGTTGCCACTGCAGCGCGTGGTTGCACATCGTTTGCGTGGGTAGCTGGAGGTGAGCATGCACGCATGCCTCTGTCAGATGCGGGAACTTGTGGAGCGAAGCGCAGCCACCGAGGGTCGAATGTTTCAGTCACTAGACACGTCCTAGAACCATACGGAAAAGACCGCGCATCGGAGGGCGCGTAATGCAGGGGTGATAAAGGGGGGTGCAGCGAAGGCTGCAGAAAAGGTGCCCTCTGTGGCCCCTAGAAGGACCCTTCAGGGCCCTGAAGGGGGCCTTGAAGGCCCGAGAAGGGCGCCTTTCTTTCCCCTCCAATTATCGCCCTCCTATCAATTCGCGCCCAAAGAGCTCGAGAGCTCCTTGGCTTCCCCGCCCTACAGTCAGCCCGCATAGTAAGGATGGGCAAACTTCCCAAGAGTACCCTTGCATCGTTGCCTCCTCGGTCCACCCTTGTCACTTTCATTGGCCGCGCCCCGCTTTGAAAGCCTCGAAATGGGCGACCGAGGCCCTTTTACATCCTCATGGCGCATCCCTATGTTACGGGCCGACTGCAATTCGTGCCCAAAGAGCTCGAAAGTTTCGTCCTCCTCCTCCTCCTCCTCCTCCTCCGCCGCGCCAGAGGGGGAGGGCTCGCGATGGGGAGCCAGCCCATGTCCCAGTCCAAGTATCTCGCAGAGCTGGAGGCGGAGGTGGCCGAGTTTCGACGGCAGCATGCCCGCACTTCGGCAGCGGGAGCGCAGCCTGAGTTGGAGCTGGGAACCACGAAGCCAGTGGACGACGATGACAAGGCGCTGCTGGCACATATCGAGGCGTATGGAAAGGATGCACGCTGCGTGTCCCGGGGCCGTCGGGATGGAGGCCATCGCTGAGCAGCATGCTAAGGCGAAGGCAGAGCGCGTGGCGCTGCGACGATCCAAACAACCAGTCAGCATCCAGATCAGGCAGCTCCCCACGAAGCTGCAGATAAAAGGTACCAAGCTGGAGAAGCTCACCAAGGCAAGTATGGCCAATAAGGTGGAACTCGAAAAGCTGCAGGAGGAGGTCAAGCTGCACGAAAGTTGAGGCACAGCGCTGCGCCACTGCCGATCTCGAGGGCCAGTTGCGGGCTCTTGGCAGCGGGGTTGCTAAGCCTCCGGATCCTGATTCCGAGCGCGACTCAGGGGGCCACTTCAACCTGGACGTGTTGGACAGGATTCTCCAGGCGGCCGGGGTCTCGGGGGAGCTCGTCGCCAACGTCAAGGCGAACCCGTCGGTGGAGCAGCTGCGTCTACCACCTCGGGCACGCGACGATGCTTCGCAAGACGCGGCGCCAGCGCCCAAGCGGCCTCGCGTGGAGGATGTGGAGATTGTTGATGAACCGACCTCCCCCTATTTCGACAACAGTGATGTCGGAGTGCTGCGTGCCAGCCTGGAGGAGCTCGATTTCGTCGGGGAGTTGCCGAAGGATGGGGCGGACCTGCGCTCCATGGCCAAGAAGGTGTATGCAGTCAAACCATGGTCGCCGCATTGAATGCGTACGCTTGGGCAAAGTATTGGCTCGGGTGTTGTTTGTCATCGGTATGATGACGTGTTCTATGGGAGTATCTCATGGGTCGGCGGCTATGGCGTCGGCAACTTCCTCGACGCCGCTGGCGGCAGTGCCCGCGGCATTCTCCACTCCACTGGCGCTCGATGCAGCTCAGGGAAAACCGACGTTAGGACGCGCACGCAGTCTGCGCGATGGTGATGAGGGGGTCGGCATCAAGGGCGTGATCACGACGGTCAACGTTTCCTGTGGCGCCCCACTCGTCGAGCATTCGGCTGCTGGTCCGCCGAGCAGTATCATCGCGGTCCAGGGGCATCATGCGGTTGGGCCAAGACTTGCTACACTACAGAAGCAAGTTAAGGATTTGGGCTACCATGGCGTCTGGCAGGAGGCTATTCCTACGGAGGCTGGTGGCGCGTCGGGAGGTGCGCGTGCGATTGCGATGTCGCATATATCGGTCACGGCTGCTCCCTTTTTCGATGCAGCGGCGGTGCCAGGCAGGTTGGGTGCTGCACATGCACACTACGGTCTCAAGAATGGCCTACTCACTGTCACGGCGTACTTCCATGACTCCGTGGGACTGGGCGGGGATAGTGCCTACGTCCAAGCACATCTGCAGCATTCTCTCAGTGCTCGACTCCTTGCGCTTGGACTGGCTTTGTCTGGGTGGTGTCAATATGGGCTGATCAGTATTCATGTTAGGGTGGTCGAAGGGCTTCCAGGGGCTGCACCTGGTGCCATTGAACATCACTTGCGCGCAGGGTGCTGGCGCGACCATCGACCACTGGATAATATGTAGCAGCCTGGTCACGCGGATTTCGCAGCCGCACGTTGCCCAGGATGCGGCCACTTACCCTCATCATCCTGTCAACTTTCTTGTCTTGGTGCAAGACGTCGAAGCTTGGGTGCGGGCCCCTTGCGAGCCCCGCATCTGGCGGCCCAGGGCTCCAATGGGACGCGCGCACTTTCATTGGTGCGTTGAGTGGCAGGTGGCCCTCCGTTGCGTGGAAGCGGCGCAGGGCCAAGCCGGGTCCCGGAGGGTTTGGGAACAGGTGATTCATGGCATCGAGTGTGAGTTGTCGGACAGGTGGTACCATGCGCCGCATGAGCGCGCGTCGCATGCTGGGCGAGGGCGGCCTGTCGAATTTTCCTTGTCCAAGCTGGACTGGAAGCCGCCGCGGCGATGCGCGTATCAGAGCAAGGAGACGGCGGCGTTGCAGGTAGCGGCTAGGCGGTTGCAGCATGGACGTCATACACGGCAGCTGTTTCGTGACAGGGCTCAGAAGTCCATGGCGGCGAATGTTGCGCGTGGAGTTGCGCCGGCCCAAACTGCGCAGTCGGTGAAGATCGCGGGTGATCTTCTGCGTCTTTATTGCACGGTACGTCGGTCACCATTGATGCCGTTGCTTCCGGCCGATCTCCAGATGTTCCTCGAGCGAGGGATCGAGGTCTAGTTGGATAGCAAAGCGGATGAGTGCACGGAAGGTATTCTTGAAGTGGCGGAGAAGGCCAAGCGCTCCAATTCGAACGTGAACAATCCAGTGCTCGGAAGACTTGGGCTCGCCAGTCTGGAGAAGGGTGCTCGCATGGCTCGCAGTTTTACTCGCCCGCGTATGCTGCAGGAGGTGCCGGGCCAAACCGCGATGGGGGGCCCGCGCCAGTGGGTCGACAGAGTTGCGCAAGTGGAAAGGTATTTGGGCCGAGCATGGGCTCGCGCAATTCCACGGGCCCTCGGATTTCCACGCGCGGGGCCAGCTATCCGAGATGTCGGTGGAGTTCCTGCGTCCGGCGCGCCTCAAGTTTAAAGAGACCACGGCGGTCGGGCAGATGAATATATCGCCGCGGGCTCTATGGCATGCCTCAGATGTTGAGCCCATCGTCTCGTCGATGCTTTTTAAGCAGATGCGAGTCTTAGGGGCGCTGGCCACTACGTTGGTAAGGCTGCCCGAAGAAGGAGGAGGGTCTCGATTGGTTGCACCAGTTAATTCGCTGGTCAGTCTTTGGGCGCGAGAGCGCAGCATCACATCAAAGCAGTGGGTCGCCAGCACGGAGATGAGCGAAGTCTGGGGCGCAGGTGGCGCAGGGCGGAGCTCGACAGCCGCTGGAATTGAACGCAATCTGTATGCGGAGACGGCGGCGCTGCTTGGGCGGCATACGGCCCCGGCGGCCGTCGGCGCTTGGACGCGCCACGAATCTATCAGCCCTCGCAAGGTGCGCAACGAAGCCCGACATCATGGATTTCCGCTACAGCTAGTTTGGATGGTGCTTGAGTACCACCGACAGCCACGAGTGCTGAAGGTTTTTGCCTCGCACTCCAAGCCCTTTGTTTCGTGGCAAGGGCTCCTCGCAGGCTGTGCCCATTATGCCTCTCTCCTCGCCTTCCTCACGCTGCGTGCTGCGCGCAGGGTTAGGCCGCGCGGGGTCGTGCCAAGAGCATTGGCAGACGACCTTGCGACGCAGCGGGTGGGGGAGCGGTTGGACGGCGCGGGGGGGGGGGGGGGGGGAGAACCCGTGGAATGCCCTGGCCGATGTCAAGGCAGATGTGATGCAGATAGGTATTGTGCTGCAGGACTCAGCGTCGGGCAAGTCAGGACATGTTGCCGGCAGCCGCGCGGCCTCGCGCCGTTGGGCGGGGGCAGCTAGACACGAGGAGACACGCAGCATGCGCAACCTAGGACATGAGCTGTCGGGGCGAGATCGGACGAGACCGATCACCAGAGCTCGACTTGCCAAGCTCAGGATCCGAATGCGTAGGACGTATCCATTGCGTAAGGCGGCGGGGAACAAGGTTTCGAGGCTCTGGAGGACTGGTTTGCTCCCTGGGACTAGCCATTGCTGCGCAGTGTCGGGCACCGCGGACACCGGGCCCCGTAGGCTCCGAATTGCTGCGGGGGCCCCGTGGGTGCCAAGGGTCGGGGGGGGGGGGGGGGGGGGGGGGGGGGGGGGGGGCATCACGGTCTACCTGGCTACGCAGCCCGACCATTGGTGCGATCCGATGTTTGAGGCTACGATTGGGCCCTTTTAAGCATGATGCCCATGTTGCGTGGATGCAGACGTTTTCGCTCGGAGTGCTCGAGAGGGCTTGGAGGGTGCTAGCGGACAAGCGAGCAGAGACGTTCACCTGGCGGCATGCGTCGGGGCCCATGGCGGTCGTTCGCCTGTCTCTGAGCAGGGTCGCTTGGTCGATGGAGTCGTCGATTTTGGTTTGCTCTGACCTGGGGGAGCTTTTCTCGTCATTGCAGATCGACCCTCATCATATGATGCAGCTGCTGCGCGCAGGCATTCAGAGGTGGCAGATACGCAGGATCCAGGCCCACTTTCCTGATGTCCCTGGCGGTTGCGGGTTGTGGCCCCGCGGGATCCGAGCATTGGTTGGGCCCAAATGGGGCCGCGCTCAGGACTGCGAAGTCAGTTGGGATAGTCAGATCCCTGTGGGCCACTTCCTGGCTGCTGAAAGACCGATTGCACGCGGCAGGGTACGTGCCCAACCCAAAGTGTAGGGGGCGCGGTGCCCCATGTGAGCCCATCGGCCACCTCCTCCTTGAGTGTCCTGCGCTGCGAGAGACGCTTCTTGAAGGGGGGGGAAGTGCCGATCTCTGAGGCTCAGGTTTAAACTCGTGCTGGTTGTTTGGCCCGGGGCCCGAGCGGGCGTCGCGGGGCTTCAGATCCACATAGTTTCGAGCTCTCGGTGGGCATGCCGCGTCTTCCAGGCCCCCGCGCGCCGCCGCCCCGAGACCCGCCGCGTCTCTGGCGGGGCGACTGGACCGCCCCCCCCCCCCAGGCCAGCGAGGCAACGTTGCGTTCACGGACGACGCGGGGAGGTGGTCCAACCAGCCGGAAACTCGGAGTTGCGGATGCTCTTTGTTGTCCAGATGTCTGGCGCGGGGCTCTCGCTGGGTGCCTGTTATGGGCGGCTCGCGGGGCCAAGCCAGACAGTTGGCGAAGCTGAAAGAGTGGCGATGCTGCGTGCCTTGCAAAATTTGCCGTTTGTGGATAATGTTGCCGCGGACCTCCTCGGCCTGGCTCGCGAAGCGTTCGGATGGAGTTCGGTCGCCGCTAGCTCAGCAGGCAAGCGCGCAGCTGTTTGGAAGCAGATCCATGCTGTGGTCGAAGCCACGGGGGGACGGGGGCGCCCTGCTGCGCACTGGTGCCCTGCCCACAAGGGCCTCGAGGATGCTGCGTGTCTCGGGCCCGAGCAGGGCCCCCTATGTCCTCGGGAATGCCTGGGCCGATTGTTTTGCGAAACTGGGGGCTTGGGCTGATGCGGTCGGACGCGGGACAGCTGACTTGTATAGGTTTGCCTTGAAGGAATCCCAGGAGTTCTCTAAGTATCTGGCCCTGGCTGGGGGGCGTCTCATTGAGCTGGGGCTTTGTTCGTCGGAGTCTGAGGGGGCCAGAGCGAGAGACCCCTAGCCCGAGTTGCCTGCGCCTGTTGTTTCGATCGTGGGACCTGCAGGTCACCACCTCTGGCACAGCAGGACCAGGGGCGAGTGGAGATGTCGTGAGTGCGGCACGTTCACTGGGACCGAGGCTGGTCTCCGCTCGCTGACCGCTGCCGCCGCCCGCTGCCGCCCATCGCCGTTCGACTTTTGGAAAGCGAATCGTGTGTTTGGTCGGGGACCCAGTGATTCGGAGTTGGTTGTGTCCGAGGGTGCTCGTGCGGCGCTGGAGGCGGCCGACAGGCTGCTTGAGGAAACCGCCCGTCGGTGGGGGGTCTGGGACGTCGACCCCCGCCAGTGCCGAGCCTGGCCTGGTGGCGGCTGTCGGTTCGGCTTCGGGTGAGGGGTCGGCGGCGGCGCCCGACGGGCAGGCCTCTGGGCCTGGGCCGTCGGGCGGTGTGGCCCCTGGGTCTTCCCTGGGGACTCTGGCGTCGTCCTCCTCCTCCTCCTCCTCCTCCTCCTCCTCCTCCTCCTCCGCCTCCTCCTCCTCCTCCTCCTCCTCCTCCTCCTCCTCCTCCTCCGCCTCCTCCTCCTCCTCCGCCTCTCCTCCTCCTCCTCCTCCTCCTCCTCCTCTCTCCTCCTCCTCCTCCTCCTCCTGTCCTCGACGTGGCCGTGGCCGCTTGCGGCCCCTGCAGGGCGGGCGGCCTCGCCTCCGCGGGCCGCCGGCGCGCCGCCAGGCTGGGGACGGCATCAGCGCCTTCCTCCGGGTGCGGGTGTCGGTGCCGGCCGAGGCGCCGCCGCGGGACGATCGGGTCTCAAGGGGCGGGGGCCAATGCGAACCCAGACCCCGTCGCGCAGTGGAAGAAGGGCGACGAAGGTTTTTCGCCATGTTCTGCCTTCGGGGGCCATCGTCGGGCCCCAGGGCTGTCAGAAAACGACTCGGGAGGGACAGGGATCCTGGGGAAAGGGTCGGGACTTCGGGGAACTGGGTGTGAGAACAAATTCAGGACTTCGCATGTCTGGGGAGACGGGGGTCAATATGTGAACGGGGGGTGTTCAGAGCGCCGGATCTTGCGGGATCCTGCAGGGCCAGGGTCGCATTGACCCAGGATTGGGTGCAGGATCTTGCTGGATCGTGCAGGATCTTGCAGGATCCTGCAAGGCCTGACTGGCCCGAGTCTGGATTGACCCGGGTCAGAAGATCCCCGAGACGAGAGGCCAAGTCCAGACAGTGCAAGCCCAGACGGAGACCGAGCTCTCCACATGGATTTACTCCGCACGGATTTAGCATCCTATCAGCAGTCCCTGATATCCGACGTAGCACGCCCGGAGCCCTGGACCTCATCTTTCTGCGTCATTTCTCGAGCCGGATCGATCTGCGAGGGCCCCCGTGCCCGAAACAGGGCGAACACGCCCCGCTCGAAGCAAACACTCAACGCCAGGATCTCAGGGATTCAAATCCGGACGGGGACCGAGCACTCCGGATCTATCATTTACTGTTTTGCCGATCAGCGCGGGCCCTCGCACCCCCCCTCCCCCCCCTTGTGGAGCAGATCTCGGCTGTTTTCGGCGTCTCTTTCGAGCAGGTGGAGTCTCCCCCATCGGACGCGCTGCTGCAGACATTCGCATGAAGCAGAGGTCTGGAGCCAGACCCCCCCCTCCCCCTCATTTCCGCTCAGTGCCGAAACGCCGAACAAGAAAGCGCTCACCAGGGGCGGCTGCGTGGCTACGCCCACAGACGAAGTAAGCCCAGACGGGGACCGAGCGCTCCGGACGGCTTCCCTCCGCATGGGTTCGGCCCCTCCCGAGAGGGGGAGCGGGCGGGCGGGGGGATGCGGGGGGCGAGCGGGCGGGGGGGGGGGGGGGGGCGGGGCCCCTCCGGAAGAGGGGGGGGGGGCGGCCCCGCGCCCCCCCCTTCGCGGCGCCGGGGGTCGCGCTCCGCGCGCTCGACGGGGGCCCAGCGCTGGTCTGATATTTTCGACGAAAAATCAAAAATGCCCCAAAAAGAATCCAAACATAGCCCAACAAATAGTCTGGAGACTACTTTTTGCATATGTTTTACCTTTATGGTGTATGTTTGGAGTACTGTTCATTTTTCGTCGAAAATCCCCCTGGAGGGGGACAGTAAAACAGGGCTAGGATCGGGATAAATCGCTCCAGAGCGTTCCGGAGCGCTCTCAGAGCGTTCCGGAACGCTCTGGAGCGGCCGCGGCGCCCCATACATGCTCCAGACCCGCCGATTCTCAGAGATTTCGAGTTATCCCGATCCGATGTTGTCCCGATCTTCGCGTCTTTTTATATGCGCGCGCACGCGGACCTCCGAACCTTGCTCTTCTTCTTTAGCCAGCGCTGGCACACTCAGGGGCTCGAATTGAAGTTCCAACGAGCTGGGCCTGGCTGCCGGTCTGGCGGCCACGTGTCCGCCGTCGCCACCCCGTCGCCGCCCGTGGTCTGGGCCTGCGTGCGGCTCTGGCGGCGACGTGCGTGCCGTCGCCGCCTCAGTCGCCGGCCGTCGTCTGGGCCCGCGTGCAGCGTGCAGCGGCGGCGTGCCCTCCGTCGCACCCCCGTCGCCGCCTAGACTGCACGACGCAGATTCGCTCTTCGAACAAAAGAGGGCCACGCCACCGACTCACCCCCAGGATTACCCGACCGCCGCTTCGTATTGCAAGTTCGCATACAGTTCAGCCCCAGCGCTCATCCTTAGATATGAACTGGTATGATCCCAGCCAAACCGGTATCGACACCCCGCGCCATCCTTTGCAACCAAATGTTGTGCGCGAGCATTCGTTTATCAAACATGAACAGGTTTCAAGGGTCTTTGACAGAAAATTGGGACGACGTGCGCATTGTCGCGTCGTCGCGCGCACCTCTCAAATTTTCCAAACGAGCTTGGTTGCGTGAGGATTTCAAAATCGAGTGGCCAGATAACGTATAGAAAACACATAGTATTGCAACATCAGGTTTCGGAACACGTTATGCGCGCTGTTGCGAATTTAAAATTAAAAACCAAATGATTTCAACACTTGCACCACCTTCGACCAGACGGGCATCCCCCGCGCGCGTGTCGAACTCATTCGAACGCCCCTGCGCTCGCGTTTTGGGGGGGCACGAACCATTTTTCAAATGTAGCCAGGCGGGCCATTCGCGTACGTCGGCCGCGCGCGCATGTCGAAATATGCGTTCCAATTGTCAGCACCAGCGCGAAGACACCATCATCGTCATCGGCGTGATCAGCATCGGCACCGTCTTGCCTTTGTCGTCGTCGTCAGTGCTATCATCATCACCAACATCGTTACTATCAGCATCGTGTCTACCGTTGTCGACTTCGCCATAATACCGCGCCCGCCCAAATCACCGACTCGCACGGACGTGCCCGCGCGCCAGCGCGGCTTGCGGGACGCGCTTGGAGTTCAGATCGGTCAGCGCCACCGCGGCGGCGTCGGTCGCGCAAGACTAGCTGGCCGCTGTGAGCGCGAGCATGCGCGCGCCAGCGCGGACGCATCGATTCACCAGCCAGCGCCAAGCTGTCATTGCAATCGCCGCCGCATGGGTTCTGCAAACCAGACTGCGGGCGGGTGGAAGGGAGGTTTGCGCGAGCATGGGAGGTGGTCACGACGCGCAAGTATGCCAACGTTAGTCGCACCTCAAAAATCGTCCCGCGTAAATGGCACAACGCATTGCTAGAACCACACCGAACGGGGCCCGCGGTGGCTAACGTGTGTATGCCGTTGTTGGTTCCTCTACTGGCGGCCTCTTTTCGGGAACCGTCTAGGAACCATCCTGGAGGCTTTCGATGAAACAAACATGCCGCCCACGATGATGTTGCCCCGTTGGGGTCCGACGCATCGTCGTTTGAAAATAGATATGTGCATCGTTTGGAACGCTCCTGGAACGTGGCCCTCATTGAAGGCCTTCTCGGCTCCTCTGTGAGCCAGCTTTGAACATACGGGACTCATCTTGAGTCTCGGAGGCACATCGGAAGCCAGCGAGGCGGCCATCAGCAATTTTTTATTTTGGGTTTGGGTGTGATCTGGCCTCCTGGGGGGCATCCTCCTGACGAGGCTCCGTGGGTGGTCACCTGTGGCTCTTTTGCGGCGGTCTTGGTGCTTCTGGCGGATCGATAAACTCCATAGAGAGGCAAGCGGCGCCCGAACGTCCGTCAATGCAGAAGGTAAGTGTGTCGAGTGGCTGACGGTTCTCGGGTGGCTGTTTTGCGGCGGTCTTGGTGCTTCTGGCGGATTTAATAAGCCCCATAGAGGGGCAAGCGGTGGCCGACGGTTCTCGAGTGCCTCGGGAAGCCCGAAGAACCACGAGGCGAACCGCGTTTCGTTCTGCGCCGCCGTCTGGGCCACGGCGCGTGCCCCTCTCCAGGTGGGCAGAGCGAGGTTGCGAAGC
The DNA here is from genome assembly GCA_963575745.1 of Prorocentrum cordatum. NCBI lineage: Eukaryota > Dinophyceae > Prorocentrales > Prorocentraceae > Prorocentrum > Prorocentrum cordatum. The sequence continues at coordinate 24,197 of CAUYUJ010000390.1, read as the reverse complement.
TGATCGCGCGTCGCGGTTCCCTGATATCCAACGTTGCGAACAAATTCGAAGCCTTGGACCCCATCTTTGTGTTGCATGTTTCCAACCAGGCCGATTTGTGATGGTCCCGAGGCCCGAAACGCGGGGCGAAAATGCCGGGTGTGAAGCAATTGCAGCGTTTGGGTCTCAGGGGTCGCCGGGCGCGATGCGCAAAGTTCGGTGACCCAGCTGACGGAAGGACGATGCAAGCACCTCTCTCCGTGGCGGTTGTCGCATCTCGCTCTTTACGACGCCCCACTCTCTGTGGATCTTTTGCTTTAGGATGCATTTCCCGGGAGGGTAGATTCGGCATCGGCGTTTTGGTATTTCCGTGTTCGGAAGCCAGCAGAAATCCATTGATTTCATTTCGATCCTGCTTCATCCAGCTTAAGTATAGGTTGAATCCTGGCCAATTTGGGCAAATGGCCCGTTGAGCTTAATAGCTTTTGACCGTTCCCACGAAACACTTCCATTAGTTTCCTCCTAACCCTTAGAGGAGGGCCATCCGGGGAACGACAAAAAAATACCAGTAACACGCCGTTGTGGAGAACCCGGCAGCGATCTATTGTCGAAGAAGACACGGGACGTTCGGACACAAAACAAGGAATAATCAACACGTTGACTTGCCACTTCCTGGCCCTTGGCTTCAACACCGATATCGGCGTTTGCCTCCACCGAGTGAAGATGATACCGATCTCGATGATAGTGGCACAAATCTGGTTTCTTTGGTGACGGAATGATTACCGCCATCACGAAAGTCTAGGATTGGTTTCCCTTGGTGGAGGCGACCCACTGTACCGATGTTGATGTTGGTACCCATTTCCAAGTCTCCACCCCTCAGTATGGGTTGTTCGATCCCTATCGGTATTTCAACCCCGCCAGACCACCCCCCCAAGATGGGGACAGGCCCCGCGAACCTCGAAGGGGGAAGCATCTATCCCCATCCAGGGGGAGGTAGGCGAGCCAAACGGGCAACGGCCATGTCATCTGGGATGGGGATCGGTAAAACAATGCTCAAATCCTGTCCCTTCTGCCTCTGAGACACCAAACATCTGTATAAACTGACTCTCTCGGAGCTCCGAACGGATGTCTTGCATTGTCGTTGGGCCTCCCTTGACGGCGCCTTTGGCGCCGCCCTTGGCGCGCTCCGCGCGCCAGGGAGGGGGATCCAGCGACAATCCGACAAATCCGCGTGGGGTTCAGAACAAAAAAAACATCCACCAGGCCAACCAGAAATGATGCCCAGGCGAGTTGTGGAGGAGCATGCAGTGGTACAGCAGGCTGTGGATATCGTCATACCCCAAGACGGGGAGGACGGAGGATGAGGAATCGGAGGGGGAGGGGGAGAGGGACGGGAAGTGGAACCAGGGCGAAACAGGCGGAGAATGAGGAGGAGGAGGAGGAGGAGGAGGAGGACGAGCAGAATGGCCATTGGCGGTTCTGGGAGGCCCTTACAGCGTCGTGGGTGCTTCGGGTCTCTTGGGAGCGTCTTGGGGACCTCTGGGAGGCCTCATGGGGCATCTTGGGGCCTCCTTTGCGCTTTGGGGGGCCCTCTTGGAGCATTCTGACGAGCCTCGGGGGCCATCTTGGGGCCAGCTTGGAGGAGATCGGTCAAAGAGGGGGGTAACCATATTAGGCCCTCCCCCCGCAGGAGGCCAAGCTTGACCCAAAACCTTGTAGAATCAGTGATGTTTGCCTTCTCACCGAGGCTTTCTTGGATGCTCTGATGGGTCGCGGGGCGCCCCGTCCAGGTCCAGGGGGAGGGGGTAGGGGGAGGGTCAAGACTCCCTCCCCGCCCGCAAGCCGTCTCGCTCACTCCCACCCGCCCTCCCAACACATACGTAGCACCCGAGTCTGGCCCGAGCCTCAGCATATTCAGCAGTCGTCTTTGGATGGGCAGCTACTGGGGGCCAATCCGCCGCCGCCGCAGCCGCCGCCGCTGCCCGCCGCCGCCGCGCGCCGCCGCCGCCGCCCCCGCCGCCGCCGCCGCCACCGCCGCGCAGCCGCCGCAGCCGCCGCCGCAGCCGCCGCAGCCGCCGCCGCCGCCGCCGCCAAGCGTACTCTGTATTGTTTTTGACTGAGATGGTGGGGGGAGGCCGCATCGGGTTGGCTGCGCATGCTCCGAATTTAGATGCAGGGTGTATGTTGTATTGTTTTTGTTAAAGGGATGGTGGGGGGGGGGCCCTCATGGTTCCTGGTTGGCCACCAGTCGCCTGGGGGAGGGGGTGTTTATTCATAGGGAACAGTGATTCAGACACCCTCCCTGCACCCCCCTCCCGAAGGGGAAGAGGGGTGTTGGAAAAAGAAAGGATCTAGCTCACGCCCACTTGGGCTGGTAGGATTATGTTTCTGTTTTCGTTGCTCCTCTAGTCTCGGAGGAGGAGGAGGAGGAGGAGGACGGGGGGAGGAGGAGGAGGAGAACGGGGAGGAGGAGGAGGAGGAGGAGGAGGAGGAGGAGGAGGAGGAGGAGGAGGAGGAGGAGGAGGAGGAGTCCTCGCCCCCCGCCTGGCCGCCGCTGCCAGCTGCTGGTGGCCCCGGGGGACGCCCGCTACAAGCCGGCGGCGCCGCCAGCCAGCCGTTGCACGCCCGTTGCCGGCCTTGCTGCCAGAAGGGAACGGGTCGGCGATTGGCGGGGGAGTTTTGGATCGGCGGGTCGCGCAGGGACAAATACACACTAACACAGATTCATCTTCGTGTGTCTGTGTAGATGCGGGGTAAGGCATGGAAGTGGAAGGGAACAGACACGTCCAGGACATACTTTTCAACATATCGGCAATCCTGGACTTTGTGCCGATTTTTGTGGGTTTCCCGTGCCGCTTTGAGAACGCCCACCTAGGCAGTTCGACTGACGAACTCCTCAGCAGTTCACTCGACATTGGCATTCGAGTGCGCTGGTGCAGTCCGCAGTCGGTGCCGCTAATCGACGTGAATTTCGCCCGATGTGTTCGTTTGCTTCTGGATACATTTAGTTCGCCCGATACGTTTGTTCGCCCGATTCGTTCATTTTGCTACCCCGCGTTGTGCTAAAGGGGGCTGAATATGTCAGTCTTCAATATGCAGTCAGAGCCAGCGAGGACGCGCGTTTTCTTCTAATTAGGGTACCCTTTCTGTCCTTGCCTCTGCGGCCCGTCCTCTGCCGTTTTCGCTGGTCGCCCGCCGCCCAAGCATCCCAACTTCGGCCTCCAAGTGTCCTTCGTCCTTACCACCCATCTTATGATGTTCCAACCTATTTAAGCCTTGATCACCAGAAGGAACTTCGAGCACCAGGAAAGGACCGAAACTTGAGGGTTGTCAAGTGTCGAGCCCTGGGGGGCGATACTCGTTCGACACTGTTTCGATACTTCTCTGGGTGCTCGAAAGCATTTCTGGGATGCAATTTGGTGGGAGCATGAATACACGATGTCTCGGATCTTGTTCTGGGATGTTTCGGAATTGCCGTTGGGCTCTTGGATACGATGGGGGCAGCATACAGGGTCCGGCTTGAATAGGGATCGCTTATTCTTCAAAAGGGGCTATGTCGTTCCTTTGGTCTGCATGCGTTCCGCGACCTTTGTGGCGGCGAGTCCCCCTGATGCTCCCTCGGACTTCGTAGACTCACTTGGAACATGTGGGGCGTCGTTCCACATTCATCGCTCCTTACGGTGGAGAGCCATGCCAAGAAACACCCTGCTTGCCTCCAGGGTGCCCTTGGTCTCTTGGATTTCGATGGTTTTGCTACGGAAAGCGTGAAGTTCCGCACCAAAAACCTATGTCGGGGGCGGAAAAGAGGGGGGTGATGACTAGGGGGGGGGATATCATGGCGGGGGTCATGATATTTCCCCAGATTTCATGGCGCCTCTTCTTGTTTCACTACGTCCCTGGCCCCCCCGCTGGGCCGCGCACATGCCGCCGGTCATGATTTGCACCCCCCCCTCTTGGACACCCCCCTCTTGGCCGCTCCCGACTGTGGACATCCTGGGGTCTCAGGGTTGGGTTTCTCGTGGCAGGCTTCTTGTGGTCGGGCCCCCGCTGTAGGTCAGGCCGTGCCGAAGGGGGGGGGGAGGG
>CAUYUJ010000390.1:12500-20035 GCA_963575745.1 Prorocentrum cordatum | reverse complement strand
GAGGAGGGCTGGAGGAGGAGGGAGGAGAAGGAGGAGAAGGAGGAGGAGGGGGGGATTTTTGCTCCGAACCCTGGCCAGCAGCGTCTCGGTTCGCGGGGCCCCCCTGCTGCACTGGGATCGGGTTGGGCGAGAGGGGGATTGTTCTTGGTCTTCCCCCTCCTCCTCCTCCTTCCTCCTCCTCCTCCTCCTCCTCATCCTTCTTTTCGTCTTCCTCCTCCTCCTCTTCCTCCCTCTTCCTTCTCCTCCATTCTCTTCCCTCTTCCCCCCTCCTCCTCCTCCCGCCTCCCCTTTTCCTCCTCTTCCCCATTCTGCTCCTCCTCCTTATGCTCCTCCTCCTCCCTCCTCCTTTTCCTCCAGGGGCCGACGACAACTCCCCCAGGATCGGATGCACGGGATCGGACTGGGAGAGGGGGGTTGTAGGAAGATCTTTGATCTCCGACGACGTGATGTTTCCGATCAGTAGTTTTCCGTCGATATCGGTCCTTTGGGGGCCATCTTCGGGCCGCGTGGCCATCAAATGCACCTTCGCGGCTGAAGACTCTAAAGAGCATGAGCAAGTGAATTACCAATATGGCCACCACTTAGTACTAGCAGACATGCGATTGTGAATGCGACACCCAACGCGAATGCTGAAGGGATAGGGGCAGGGATACATGGCCAGGGACTGATGGACCGGGATACGGGATGGGGATAGGGATGTGGGATCTACTCAAGAGGGACAGGTGTAGGGATAAGAGTAGTATGGATAGGGGCATGTATAGGGAGTCAGAGGGTGACACCGCGAAACGACGTGAGGCACCGGGGGGCAACGGGAGACAAAGGGAGACAAAGGGAGACAACGGCCGACAGCGGGAGGCAGCTGGAGACAACGGGCGACCACGGGCGACAACGGGAAACAGCGGGAGACGGTCAGCGCCAGACGGATTCCAGATCGGGCGAGGCTCACGGGTGACAGCGGGAGGTGACGCAGGACAGCGGGAGACCGTCGGAGACGGCGGGAGACAGCGGGAGACGGCGCGAGACGACGGGAGACGATGGCGCCCCCCCGAGTCCAGATCGCGGGGCCCTCGCGTGCGGCCTTCCAGGAGAAGTAGAATGAGAGACCCGTGTTACTCAGAGGAGGAAAAGGTACCCATACGTCTCCCCTCTCGCCCGATTCCCCATGTTTGGGCCCCCTGGGAGGCCCTCGTCGCCACCGCTGGGTTCGCCTCGAAATCCTGGTTCGAATGCACCCCGGGGGAGGTCCGGGGACCAGCGGTGTCAGTACCGTTTGGTTTCCCCAGTTGTAGACAAGTTGCTTAAGGGAAAACGGATCCGGGGCGGACAACTACCCCTGGGGGAGGGGGTCGGGACCTCTGGCGCTGAGCGGATGCGGCAAACAATCGGACGGCGGATGTCAGGGACTGCTACACGTGCAGCGGGCTTCGGCCCCACCTCTAGGCGCTCTCTTTATTTTGTGTCTTCGTGAGACCTTCCCTGTCCTGTCAGTGGCGGTCTTTTCTTGTCGTGATTTCAAAGGTTTCCGATGATCTCTTGAGGGGCCGCCGCCGCTTGTTGTCGCTCAAGTCTTGAGTATGTGGGAGTGGCTCACAGACCACGCTATCTCGGGAGCGGTCTCGTACCTCACCAGGTGTCCGCAGGTGCCATCCTGCCCTCCGTGTCCCACCGGCTCCCTGGCTTGCGGGGCGCCCGCTCCCTGCCCTGGGTGCTCCCTGCGGTGCCTTGCGGTCCCGCCCTGCGCGGAGGTCGCCCCAGCGGTGTGCCCCGCGCCGGCGCCGTGCCCGACTCCCGCCTGCCCGGCGTGCGAAGCTTGCGCGGCGCCTCTCCCACGCCACCGGCGCCAGAGGCGGCGCCCGCCAGGGGGGCCGCTGCGGTCGCTGGGGACGTCCGCGCCGAGCTGCGCGTGCTGTCCGTGGGGCTGCTGGGCGGGGCGATCGGCGTTCTGCTCGCGGCCGCCAGCCTGGGCTGCTTCAGTGCAGCCGCTCGCTGCGACGGCTGTCCTCGGGCTCGCGCTCGTGCTGGTCACAGCCATGGCCGCAGTGACGACTCAAAGGGCATACGTCTTCTACGCAGGCGAGGTGGCGTGGCACCAACATTTGAACCTGGGCTGGGTGGCTTTGTCCGAGGCTGACCACGTGATCTACACGACCGACGGCGATTTGTACATCTTTGCCTTCGCCAACAACCCGGACGTGCAGGCCGCGCGCGTCGGGTCGTTCGACCCGCCGCCTCCAGGGATCGACGCGACTAGGTGCACAGGTTCCGGGCGGAGCCGACTAACGCGGAGGTGGCCCAGCTGACGGCGGAGGCGGAACAGATCGCGGTCGCGGAATGCCGCGCGCGGCGGCGGTTGGCAACGTCGGGTTGTTCACCAACCTGCGGGCGCTGGTGGTGCCCGGCGGTGGGGCCGCCGCGGTGCCCGTGGCGCCAGTGGGCCCGGCGGTGGGGTTGCTGCGCGGCGCGGCGCCTTTGGGCACTGCCGGCGGCGGCGCTGATGCTGTTTGGGCGTGGCGTGCTGCTGCTTGCGAGGGCGGCTTCCGCATCGGAGATGTTCCCACCGCGGCTCGCGTCCAGGATCGCGACATACCTGTGCTCCCCGACGGCCAGGGCCTCTTCGTAGAGCTGGTGCCCGCTGCTGCGCTTGAGTCCCAGTCTCCGGATAGCAGTGGATGCGGGCGCCGGGATCTTTCCCATCGCTCGGTGCGCGCAGGGCCGCCGAGACGCCCCGTGGCACAAGATGCTGGAGATGACCCGCCAGGAGGACTCCGGCTCGGATTGGTCGCCGCCTGGGCCGGGGACCGCCGCGTGGCGCATGAGCTACTTGCAGCGGGAAGGCCTCGGCATCGAGGGGCATCATGAGCACTTCCGTCAGATCTGCAGGCATGGCGCTACCGACTGGGGGGTGCAAGAGCATTGCCAGCTGCGCCACCAGATCAGAGCAGCCACCTGCCAGGACCTCCTGGACGGCACGAACCTCATCTGTAATTACCGAGATGAAGTTCAGGAGGCCCCAGACCATAATCAGAGTTTGCGCACTGGGTCAAGGCGAAGGACGCCGAGAGCAAGGGCGTCGGTGGCAAGATGAGCCTGGAGAAGAAGGCGGGTTTCTCGGGGGTGTCCAGATCTACCTCCTCTGCGACGGCGTCGCCCGACTTGACCGAACACGTTCGCAACGACGTCGAGAAGGAGGCCATTTTGCACAAGAGCCTGCGCCTGGCCCGCGAGGAGCGGGAGCCCAGGCGCAAGAATGGTTCATCTTGCGCGCTGGCCTCGGAGGGGGGGGGGCCAGCACGGTGGCGGCGCCCCTCCAACGCGCTGGTCCTTGTGGCCCTGCCCGCGCACGAGGAGTCCACGATTTTGGCAGACGTCGGCCCCGGGGCATCCTTCCGCCCCCGTGCCCGTTCGCTGCGGCGCCTGTGGATGTGGTTGCCGCTAGGGGGCTCGCTAGAGGCACGCGGGAAATGCCGGGGCGCGGGGGGGCTGTCTGCAAGGATGTGATCTGCGCGGCGGACGCATTCAATTGGCTTCGCGATCTTTCTTTCAAGGGTTGTCGTGACCGACGCGCGCGGCATGTGGGCCCGTCTCCCGCCCTGCGTATGCGTCGCGTCCACGTCGACGAGTCCGCGCGGCATCTTAGCCCTCCGCCCTCGTCTTTTTTTCCCCGCAGAAGCGCTCGCGCAGCTTCGCGCGGCCGGGGGCGCCTGTGCTGTCGAGCAGTCGCCTCTCGGAGGCTACGACCCCGCGCTTCTCTCTCTCTCTCTCTCTCTCTCTCTCTCTCTCTGTCCGACGTCAATTCCGCGCCCGCGCGGCCAGCGGGCGCGCGGGGGGGGGCGGGCAAGCCAAGGTCGAACAGTTCGTTCTGCAGAGCGTGCTGGATCCGAGCGAGGCTGCTGCACTACCGCGGCATTGCTCGGTGCCAGTACTTTGCGGGAACAGCGGCGCTGGTCACATTTTCTTAAGCATCTGCATGAGCGGCACCTGGTCGAGGCGGGCTGTCCCCGTTCCAGCGAGATGTTCACCGAGCCTCTCGGAGTGCGTCTGGTGACGGGCGACGCTGTCGGCGCGCTGGAGATGACCGACAGCGATGACCTGCTCGCCGCGGAGGGCGCCGACCTGATGGATGCCTTCTACCACCCGGAGTTACCGGCGCAGCTCCGCTCGCACATCACCCCCAGGGCCGCGCGCGCGGGCGCCCTGGGCATCTCCCACCTGGGGGGCAGCAGCGTGAAGGATTTCACCCAGCTCTTCCCGCGGCTCAGGGCGGCGCCGATGGGCTGGCCCTGGGCCGCGCGGTGGCGTCAGTCCGCGATGGGGCGGGCGGCCGAGGCGGCGGGCTGCGGCGACGCCTCTCGACTTCGAGATGGCCGCCCGCCGCCCGCGATGGGCCCCGATTGCCACCTCGAGTACGTCGACGACTTCGCGAGCAGTGGCTATGATGCCGAGGCCGCGGGGGGGGCTGTCGCCCGAGCGGCGACGGAGCTCAAGCGGCGCGGCCTGGTCGCGACCCGTGAGGACCACGTCGGCGACAGGGAGGGCGAGTTCCCCGTCCTCGGCTGGTCGCTCACGCCCACAGGTCGTCTCTCGGTTTCGGCGTTGTGGCGGGTGCGGCTTGTGGCGGGCGCGACTCGCTGTTCGGGGTCTACTTCGGCGGGGGCGCGCTAGTGGGCTCGACCTCGAGCGGGTGCTAGGTCGCATCGTTTCCGTCGCCCTCGCTCGCGGGGAGGGGCTCAGCATGCTGGAGTCGCGCTCCCGTTTTGTTCAGAAGTGCCACCACCGGGAGGGGCTTCTATGGTCTCAGGTCAGGCAGGAGCTCATGGCCTGGGATGGTGTCGCCCCTTTACTCTGGCGTGATCTCCATGCTCAGTGGCCCCCGACCGTCGGCTGCGTGGACGCCCCCCTCGGGGTTTTGGCGCCTGCGCGGCTGACTGGGGCGTGGGCGCTGTTCGTGAGGTCGGTCGCCATAGTGAGAGGTGGCGCTGTGGCAGGGCTGAACGCTTGCCTCCACGTCGCCGCGCGCTCGCCGCCGAGTGCCTTGCTGGCGGCGCCGCAGCCTGCGGCCCGGTGATCGTCGCGGACTTGCGCGACCCCGCCTGCCTGTCAGGCGACCCGCAGCCCGTCGGTCCGCCCGCGGAACGGGACTCGCTTACTTTCCCCGAAATGCAGAATATTTTTTGGGAAAACACTCAGTGGAGCATCACGGGTCGCCGGAAGTGGGATCGTCTCGAAGGGGCGCCCGTTCTGGAGGCACGCGCTGTCCTATATCGCGTTCGCTATGCCCTCCGAGCCGCTCGGAACCGTGGTGAGAGATTGCTTGTCTTGGGGGGCTCTCTTGCATCGGTCTCGGCGGCCTCCAGGATGCGGGCCCACGGCCGCGCCGTGCTGGGCATTGCGTCGCATTGGGTCTCTCTCTCTCTCTCTCTCTCTCTCTCTCTCTCTCTCTCTCTTTCTCTCTCTCTCTCGCTTTCTCTCTCTATCTCTCTCTCTCTCTCTTCTCTCTCTCTCTCTCTCTCTCTCTCTCTCTCTCTCTTTCTCTCTTTTTTTTTGTCTCTCTCTCTCTCTCTCTCTCTCTCTCTCTCTCTCTCTCTCTCTCTTTTTGGCTACTGCAAGATATTTCTGTATGAGGTGGCTTCCGTCCGATCACAGCGTGGCAGATGGCCCGTCGAGAGCCCGCGGCGACCCCGGCCTGCCGTCTGCAATTCCATTCTAGTAAGGCCCCGCCGAGTCCTCCGAGCATGAGTCCTTTGAGGAGCCCATGCTAGTAGACAACAGACCACGTTCGCGACATCACAGAGCACCAGCTGCACAGGGCGGAGGTAGAGATGAGCGCCGCGCACGGCGCGATCAGGGACAGCGCGGAGGGGGCGCACGTCAACACGCGCACGCGGTTCACGGATAGCCCCTGCAAGCGCCACCGCCAGGGAACGAAGAGGATTTTTTCATCGCGGCCCGTCTTGAATTGGGTGAGCACCAGGTTGTCTTGGGCGCCAGCCCTGCTTCCCGTCGCCAGCCACGTCACGGCCCAAGTGCCCCTTGTATATTTCCACGTGTCGCTGGTAGCCCTCCTCCTTGTCATCAGCGCGCTGCAGGCAGACATGGCGCCGGCGCTCCTCCAGGGCTGTCCGCGCAACGGACCTGCGGCAGCGCTGAGCGAGCAGGCGGCGGCCCCCTTGCTCGCGCGCTCGGCTCGCGGGCCCAGCTCGGGCGCGGCGACCTCGCCTGCCCTCCGGGCCTCTGCCGGGGGCCGCCAGGGCTCGAGCGCCCAGCTCACCCCCCAGCAGCGGGCGCGGCTAATCCAGCCGCCGATGGGGACGCCGGCGCTGAACGCCGCGTAAGCGAGGACGGCCCCGGGCCGCCAGGCCTACGCCAACATGCTAACAGGCTTCGACGCGCGGGCCAGCCAGCGCCGCAGAGCCACGACTGAGCCGACGCAGATGGACCGCGCCGCGCGCGACTACATTAACGTGTTATTCGAGCAGCGCTACCACCGGACGCATGATCGCGGCGGCGGCGCGGCGGGACCCGCGCTGTGCCAAGACGGGCCCCCGCGACCTGCCGCTCGCCAAGCAGGCGGCCCGAGGTTGGCGCAACCTGGCGCCGCCCCGCAGTCGCATGGCGCTGCCCTACGAGGTCGTCGCCATGGTTGTGAACTACCTGTCACATCAGCGCAGCACCCAGGAGGCGCACGTTATCTGGCTCTTCTTCGAGATCTACGGCCGCCCAGGAGAGATCCACGGGTTGCGGCTGCAGGACGTTGCGCCGCCCGCCGCCTCGGCTTCGGGGGCGCATCGGCTCCTCTCTGCGACGCTGCACGCGCGGGAGATCGGGGAGGTTTCTTAGACAGGCGCGTACGACGCGGCGGTGCGGGTGGACCCGGACAGGCACGTCGGCCTGGACCAGGGCCTAATGGGGACGGCGGCGGCGCGAGGCCGCGGAGGCGCCCCGCCCTGGGCGCCCCGCTTTGCGGCCTCCCAACTCCAGGTGGCCAATGCCTGGAGGAAGGCCGCGCGGTCGCTGGGGCTCTCGGAGCTGGGGGCCCGCCAAGTCTACAAGCTGCGCCACCCGGGCCCGAGCCGCGACTGCGCCGCCGGGCTCCGCGACCTGGGGCAGATCCGCCGCCCGGGCCGCTGGAAATCGTGGAGTTCCGTGCGCGGGTGCGAGAAAGGCGGACGGCTGACAGAACATATCCACAAGTTGCCCGCCGCGCAGCGCCGCCACGACGAGGCCTGCGCGGTGCCCCTGAGCCAGTCGCGCAATTATATTTTTTCCTCGGGCACAGGGGGCTTTGCCAAAGCCGTTATCCAGCTTGGCATGCCTGTTTTGCTTTGGGACATCACGCTGGGAGACAAGTGTGACCTCTCTCGCCCGCGCAATCGATCGTAAATTCTGTCGTGGGCTCGCGCTGGCTTGATCAGAGGATGGCTCCTTGGCGTTCCTTGCGATTTTCTAACAAGGTGCCGCGACCATGGAGTAGGGCCCCCTCCTGTTCGATTTGATGTCCACCTCCTTGGCCCCCTGCATCTCAAGCCACAGTTGCA
>CAUYUJ010000390.1:0-7500 GCA_963575745.1 Prorocentrum cordatum | reverse complement strand
GGAACGTCCCAGGGACGCGCCAGCGACGTGCCAGGGACGTGCCATGGGGACGCACCGCGGGACGTGCCAAGGGGACGCGCTACGGAACGTGCTGGGGACAAGCGTTTCGCTCGAGACATCCTGTCAAAATCCTCATTCTAGACATCCGCCTGAGCGACCTGGACACGTGAAAACAAACGTTTCGCTCAACACATCCTCAACACATTCTCATGCTAGACATCCGCCTGGGCGAACTGGACACGTGAAAACAAGTAGTTCGCTTCGAGACATCCTCACACATCTTCATGTGAGACGTCCGCCTGGGTGACCTGGGCACGTGAAAACAAGCGTTTCGCTCGAGACGTTTTCAACACCTCCTCATTCTAGACATCCGCCTTGGCGACCTGTACACGTGAAAGCAAACGTCTCGCTCGAGACATCCTCAACTCATCTTCATGTTAGACATCCGCCAGGGCCGACCTGGACACGTGCAAACAAGCGTCTCTCACTCGAGACATTTCAACACATCCTCATGCTAGGCATCCGCCTGGGCAACCTGACACGTGCAAACAAGCATCTCGATCGAGACTTCCTCAACACCTCCTCATTCTAGACATCAGCCTGGGCGACGAGGACGCGTGAAACCAAGCGTCTCGCTCGAGACATCCTCAACAAATCCTGGCGCTTGACCTCTGCCTGGGCAACCTGGAGGCGTGAAACCAAGCGTCTCGCTCGAGACATCCTCAAGACCTGGGCACGTGAAACCAAGCATTTCACTTGAGAAATCCTCTAAATTCTGGTCCCCGGGAGAAGACAATATATAACACAAAACAAGCGTTTCGCTCGAGACATCCTCAACAAATTCTGAGAAACAAGCGTTTCGCTCGAGACATCCTCAAATTTTAATTCGCCGGCCCTCTTCCCACTCGTTATTTATCGCAAAAGAAATGCGCCGGCCCTCTTCCCGTCAAACCCGGGGGGAAACCATCTAAAAGAGAACCCTGGGCTTATGCCCTTTCCGGGAAAGGAATATAGAAATGTAACGCATGGCAACGTTTTCAAAGACACCTGACTGGGTGACGGGCAAGTGCAATGCTGATTGTATCGATCTTGATGTACTGTGCCGAGGGCTGTGCTGTGCTGCACCGTGCTGAATTGCGATGTGCCTTGCCGCGGTTGTGCTCTATAGCGTCGTGGATCGAGTCCTCCTTTGCATCCGAGTCCTGACCGAACTGATCTGGATCTTAAGCTCGAGCTGCCTGAGCACAAAGTAGCTGCCCCAGAGCTAATTGACAGGTGGACATGCCAGGAGGACGCGACGCGGAACGTCCCAAGGGACGCGCCAGGCGACGAGCCCCGGGGACGGCATGGTGTGGGAGCGCACCGTAGGACGTGCCAAGGGGACGCGCTACGGAACGTGCCCATGGATGTGCCACGGAATGTGCCAGGGGACGCACCACGCGACGTGCCAGGGGGACTCGCCAAGGGACGCCCCACGAAACGTGCCAAGGAACGTGCCAGGTTGCAAAGCATGATTGTTCTATCGATCTTGATGTACCCTGCCGAGGGCTGTGCTGTGCTGCACCGTGCTGAATTGCGAAGTGCCATGCCGCGGTTGTGCTCTATAGCGTCGTGGATCGAGTCCTCCTTTGCATCCGAGTCCTGACCGAACTGATCTGGATCTTAAGCTCGAGCTGCCTAAGCACATAGTAGCTGCCACAGAGCTAATTGACAGGGGGACATGCCAGGAGGACGCGCCGCGGAACGTCTCAAGGGACGCGCCAAGCGACGTGCCAGGGGACGTGCCATGGGGACGCACCGCGGGACGTGCCAAGGGGACGCGCTACGGAACGTGCTGGGGACAAGCGTTTCGCTCGAGACATCCTGTCAAAATCCTCATTCTAGACATCCGCCTGAGCGACCTGGACACGTGAAAACAAACGATTCGCTCAACACATCCTCAACACATTCTCATGCTAGACATCCGCCTGGGCGAACTGGACACGTGAAAACAAGTAGTTCGCTCGAGACATCCTCAACACATCTTCATGAGAGACGTCCGCCTGGGTGACCTGGGCACGTGAAAACAAGCGTTTCGCTCGAGACGTTTTCAACACCTCCTCATTCTAGACATCCGCCTTGGCGACCTGTACACGTGAAAGCAAACGTCTCGCTCGAGACATCCTCAACACATCTTCATGTTAGACATCCGCCTGGGCGACCTGGACACGTGCAAACAAGCGTATCTCTCGAGACATGTTCAACACATCCTCATGCTAGGCATCCGCCTGGGCAACCTGGACACGTGCAAACAAGCATCTCGATCGAGACTTCCTCAACACCTCCTCATGCTAGACATCCGCCTGGGCGACGAGGACGCGTGAAACCAAGCGTCTCGCTCGAGACATCCTCAACAAATCCTGGCGCTTGACCTCTGCCTGGGCAACCTGGAGGCGTGAAACCAAGCGACTCGCTCGAGACATCCTCAAGACCTGGGCACGTGAACCTAAAAAAAAAAATAACAAGCATTTCACTGAGAAATCCCTCTAAAATTCTGGTCCCCAGGAGAGGACAATCTATAACACAAAACAAGCGTTTCGCTCAGGACATCCTCAACAAATTCTGAAAAACAAGCGTTTCGCTCGGGACATCCTCAAATTTAAATTCGCCGGCCCTCTTCCCACTCGTTATTTATCGCAAAAGAAATTCGCCGGCCCTCTTCCCGTCAAACCCGGGGGGAAACCATCTAAAAGAGAACCCTGGGCTTATGCCCTTTCCGGGAAAAACATGATGGACCCACGAACCCGGAAAGGGATATAGACATGTGGAGCATGGACACGTTTTCATGATACCCAACTGGGCAACACCTCACGAAACATCCCACGATACACCTCACGAAACAGCCCACGAGACACCTCACGAAACATTCCACGAGACACCTCACGAAACATTTCACGAGACACCCCGCGAAACATTCCACGAGACACCCCACGAAACATTCCACGACGACAGCAACCACTCAACCAAGGCGGTGTGGTCGTGCTGGGGAGTGGTCGTGCTGGGGTGTGGTCGTGCTGGGGGGTGGTCGTGCTGGGGGGTGGTCGTGCAGGGGGGGTGGTCGTGCTGGTGGGGGCGGTGGGGCGTGGACCGTGCTGGGCTATGGTCTGTGCCGTGGAGTGTTCTGCTGGGGCGTGGTCGACCTGGGCGTGGCGTTTACTGGGGAGTGGTTCGTGCTTTGGTAAGTCGTGCTGGGGTGCGGGGGGGGGGGGGGGGGCTCGTGCCGTCAGTGTGGTGTCATGCTGGGGTGTGGTCGTGCTGGGTGTGCTCGTGCGGGGTGGGGGTGCGACTGGGTGTGGTCGTGCTGGGGTGTGGTCGTGCTGGGGTGTGGTCGTGCTGGGGAGTGGTCGTGCTGGGGTGTGGTCGTGCTGGGGGGTGGTCGTGCTGGGGGGTGTCGTGCTGGGGGGGTGGTCGTGCTGGGGGGTGGTCGTGCTGGGGCGTGGTCGTGCTGGGGCGTGGTCGTGCTGGGGCGTGGTCGTGCTGGGGCGTGGTCGTGCTGTGGTGAGGTCGTGCTGGTGTGTGGTCGTGCTGGGGTGTGGTCTTGCTGGGGTAGGGTCGTGCTGGGGTCGGGTCGTGCTGGGGTGTGGTCGTGCTGGGGTATGGTCGTGCTGGGGTGGGGTCGTGCTGGGGTGGGGTCGTGCTGGGGTCTTGTCGTGCTGGGGTGTGGTCGTGCTGGGGTATGGTCGTGCTAGGGTGGGGTCGTGCATTTCGCTCGAGACATCCTGCCAAAATTCCAGGAAATCGTACAAAAACAAAGGAATTAGTCGAGACATCATCGAAATACCTTCGCGCGGGGCGCTTTTCCGCGTCGCGGTCGGCTCTGCAAAACAAGCGTTTCGCTCGAGACATCCTCGGCAAACTCTGCGGAGCAAGCGTTTCGCTCGAGACATCCTCAACACACGAAAAAGTGGCCCGCACCCTGTGATTTATCGATCGGGATTTCAAAAACAAGCGTTTCGCTCGAGACATCCTCAAATTTTAATTCGCCGGCCTCCTTCGACCTCGTTATTTATCAGGGAAAAAATTCGCCGGCCTCCCTCAAGTTGGCACCGGGGGACAGGTTTACCAACTAAAAGAGAACCCTGGGCTCTTGCCCTTTCCGGGAAAAACACACAGACACAATTAATCGGCGATTCCCAGAAAACATGGGAAAATATGGGAAGTGGGGGGAAGACAAAGACCCAGAAAACATGGGAAAATATGGGGATATTTTTATTTGTGTGTATTTATTTGTGTGTCCCAGGGCCCCTTCAAAAATGTTCGAGTGGTCTGGTGTCTTATCACGAGCAACACGCTGCTGGGTCCCCCACGGCGGCGCGTCATCGGTATTGTCTACGCCCGTCCCAGTTGCACAGCGTGGAAGCCTCGAGGAGTCGAGGCGAGCTCTTCCCATCGTGCGGGCGGGGGTGGGGGAGTTGGATCGGGGGGGAAAACACATTCATGCGTACATGATTTGTCGTGGTTTTCGGAAGAACGCATTGCGCGAATGTTGGTAGCACGAGGCTGGCGTCGTGGAGCCTAGGGGCCGTGTTTATGTACATGGCTGGGCGCGTCTTCTGTAGGGCTCCTATTTCGGGCGGGGGCAGTGTCAGGACAAGTCGTCCCAGAGCGTTCCCGGACGTTCTCAGAGCATTCTTGAGCGCCTCCTGCAGAGCCCCTGGATCTCAGAAACCCCCCATGTATATCGAGCCCGTTGATGTCCTGTGCTCTCCCTGCGGCGCGCGGGCGCCCGTTGGTCGCTGCCTGCGCAGAGGCGCCCTGGGCGCAGCCCTCGCAGCTGGCGCGGCAGCTGCCGCAGTCGACGCAGGCGCGCTGTCGCGGCGCGCCCACACGCCTCGGGAGGTCTTCAGTTCCGAAGAGGGAGGGAGGGAGGGAGGGAGGGAGGGAGGGAGGCGGGAGGCGGACGAAAAGGGAGGGGAGGAGGAGAGATAGAGGTAGGGAGTAAAGAGGGAGGAGGGGAGGGAGGGGAAGAGGAGGAGGAGGGAAATAGGGAGGGTGGGGAGGTGGATGTGAAGGAGAAAGGTGAGGAGGAGGAGGAGGAGGAGGAGGAGGAAAAAAAAATAGAAGGGGAAGGAAGGAGAGGAGGAGGAGGAGGATGAGGTGGGGAGGGAGGAGTCGGGAGAGATGAGGTTTGGGAGAGAGGGGCGAGGGGGAGGGGGATATGAGTAGAGAGGAGGAGGTAGGAGAGGAGGAGGAAAGATGAGAGGAGGAGGAGGGAAGAGAGAGGAGGAGGGAAGGGAGAGGAGGAGGAGGAGGAGGAGGTCCTGAGCCCCGAGGAGGGAGGAGGGAGGAAGGGAGTAAGAGGGTGAGGTGGAGGAGGAGCAGCAGGAGGAGGAGGAGCAGGAGGAGGAGGAGGAGCATCGAGCCCTGAGCCCAGAGCAGGAAGGCAGGGAGGGAGAGATGTTGTAATGACCCCTTCCTGCAAATTCCCTCTTCACGGGCTGCTACAAGGATGCATTTTCAGTGAGGGAAGCGCCCCGTTTGCAGACAACCGTTTGGACATCCTGGACCGTACGAGAACACCGAAGGCAGAGGAGTGGAGGAGGGGGGAGGATGAGGAGGATTTTCGAGAATAAAGCAACACCCGACCCCAATCACACAATGGAGTCGTAGCCGGAAATTTGCTTAGTATCATTCGTTGCTTACAGCGGGTGCCGAGGGAGAGCCCAGTGGTGATTCGGGGACCCTCGAGCAGATACCCGTCAGGCCAAAAAGGCAAAGATCAGTAGCACATTCGCCTGTTGCATTTGCCTCCATTAGCTCGCGCATCTCGGTCCGGGCTCGTCGCTGAAAGCCTGGAGAGTGTCAAGGGGGAGCTCCACGGAGGTTCCTCGAACAGAGACCCTCCTTCTCCATTTTCTTGGAATTGGGAGTCTCAGCTAGAAAAGGAGGTGGGGAGATGCGCCGAGGAGGAAAGACCATGCCGAAAGAGGAAACGGTGGGGATGGAGATGCAAGGCCTTCACGCAGGTTTCCTTCCCGCTACCCTTTCGGCCTGACGGAACAGGAGCTCGAGTTGTCTTGGATCGGGGGCAACCATTACACAAAGGGGGCCTGCGTGGCGAAGGGAAAAAGGGGGGCGGGATGATGAGCTCAGATCCCTTCCGCATTTCAAACGAGCATGAAGTATTGATACTGATAATTTTCAAGATTTTCAGGTTTTCCTGTTCTTCCGCGCGGGCTCCAGGGACAGATGGTCGAGCGCATTCCGTCGCGCAGGCTCTTTGCATGATGTGCGCGGTGCATTTTTCGCGCATCGGAGCGCCCTCGGAGATTCCAAGCTGCATGCTGTGTTGCTCTTGGGGAGTCCGCGAGTCGCAGCTGCCGTGGCGCTGTTTTCGAGGCAACCCTTTCGAGTGCTTTTCGCGGGCGCAACGCGCGGCGCGCGCTGCGCCCAATCGCGCGCGGCGCGGTGCGTGAATCAGCCGGCCGCGCCCGTCGAACCGCCTGGAAATCATTTCTGGATTGGAGAATGTTTTCGGAGAGCGCTTCCGTTTATTTGTTGGCGCAAGCGGTTCCGGAATTTTTCAAAAAGGAGCCTGGCAATTTTCAACAAACAGTTTTGAGGGGTGGACTGCGCCCGCCGCGCAGGACATCTGAAGAATTCTGGAATCCCGAATTTTTCAAAATTGATCCCAGACTGTTTCAAAATCGACCCCGGATCTTTTCAAATTCGACTACGGCATTTTTAAAATAGTTGGCCCGCCGTTTTCAAAAACGCCCCCGGATTTTTTCAAATTTACCCCCGGAGAATTGTCCAGAGTCGCGCGCGATTTGCCTTACCAGATTTTTGGAAATCCGCCGAGGCGCGCGGTGCGCGGCGGCGGGCGATGGGACGGTGCGCCAACGTCCCCCCCGCGCTCGGCAACGAGAAGGGGGATCAGCAGGTGCCAAATAGCCCGTTACGGGCGACCATTCGATTGCGAATGGGTGACCGACCAGCGGCGCCAGCCAGAGTAGACAACATTCGGCGCGAAGTGCGCCCCGCGCGAAGGCTGTTAGAAATCCCGGAATCCCCGGAACGTATCAATAGCACGCTGCGTTTATACATTTATCCCGTCTTAGCACTGTCGATTACAAGAACTCTGGACACTACTGAAGTTGCCTTGGTATTTAAGACTCCTGCACGGTCATCCTTTACGCTGGCAGAGGGTGCCGACGGGGATTGTCCAATGGAGGCCCTCGATCCGAGACTTTCTCGTTACTTCTAATTCAACGGATCCGTCTTTCTGTACTTCGCAAACAAAAGATATGTTGCACATGCGCTGCGCCAAACAACCTCCGACCTACCTTCCGTGTGACCTCCAACCCCATCTCACCCTCTAATCGCAGGCGCGTGTTGGGCCACCGTCATGCTCAACATTTGGAAAAATTGTCGAGGGGGAGCTCCACGGTGGGCTCTCGAACAGAGACCCTGTGCGCCGACGAACTTGACATTGAGTCTTAACCAGAAAAAAAGGGGGAA
>CAUYUJ010000389.1:97500-114349 GCA_963575745.1 Prorocentrum cordatum | reverse complement strand
TGGTGCTGGCTGAGCAAGAGCTGAGAGCCGATGGAGAGCTGTTGGTGCTGACGGAGACTGACATCAGGCCTACCCCAACGATGTTTGAGAGTACGGAGGGGAGCAGGTGGACGATAACGGTCTGCAGCTCTGAGCTCCTGCCACCTCGCTGCTGACCATGTCTCGCAGGGAGGACCGCCAATCAAACCTATAGCCCGACCTGTTCTCAAAAGCTGATCCCATTTTGAAACAATGTCGGCCCTGGTCAAGTCCCCATTCACCGCGTCACAGGCCACATCACACGAAATAATGATGATAGTCACCGGGCCCGAAACCAAAACTCTCTCAAGCTCGTCCTGAACATCTCCAGCACGTCTAGCTCCTGAGAACAGGTGAAGAAAAGCAAGTACAGCATACTGCAGCGGCCGAGGACACTGCTCGGCAGAAGGGCCAGCATACGCAAGCGGTTCAAACTGATGTTCATCTTCTGGCAGGGCCTCATATTGGGGGTCCATTTCACGAGTCTCATAGAGGGGCTCAGGAACATTTTCAAACTGGT
Source organism: Prorocentrum cordatum (assembly GCA_963575745.1). Lineage (NCBI taxonomy): Eukaryota > Dinophyceae > Prorocentrales > Prorocentraceae > Prorocentrum > Prorocentrum cordatum. The sequence continues at coordinate 113,811 of CAUYUJ010000389.1, read as the reverse complement.
AGGCCATGGAGCGGATAACTTCCCAGGCATCCCGATACGGTAAAAACGAAAGCTGCGGAACATTACGAGGCCCAGGAACACGATAAGCAGGAAACCAGGCCCCCCTTCTCATAGCCCCTTTTTTTCCGAGCAGCTTTCCTGTCAGAGGCCTCCTGGGCCCGAACCATCTCCAGAACCTCAGGAGCCTCAGGGACCATATTGGAGAGGACCGTGATGTAGCAATTCGGGTTCCCATACGCAAGGTGGTCAATACAAAGCTCAACCGTGCTGAACCGAACAAGACAGACATAACAAGTAGGGCTGTGAACATATCTGGCAGCGACCGAGCGCTGCTGGTAATGAAGCCGAGCAATATGCATCTTCACCGCAGCACACTTGGCCGACTCGAACTCACAGAAAGGGCAGCGATGCACAGCAGGCACAGGTGCCGGCGTCAGAGATAGATCTGGTGGCACACCAATACGCGCAGCATGCTGAAAAAATATCTGCGTGCGAGCTCGAGCGTCCTCAATACGGCAAGCCCAACGGATGTGTGCCTCCACCCCAGATCGAACCAGGTTAGCCCAGTGCTGTCCACGCCCAAGAATCTCCTTCTCCCAAGCTCCGAACTCCGAAAACGGATTAGGAAATTCACGCAGCCTGGAAACCCGAGTACGTAGCCACCTCAAATCATCCAAGACAAGGTTGAACCAGGAGTGCTTGGGTTCCGCAGTGGCCCTAATAAGCCCAAAGAGAGCCCTAGGAGCATACTTATAGAGCCGACTGAGATAACGGAGACGATGCCATCTTAGCAGAATATCCACATCACATCTCATTACAGTAGCAAGCACATCCGTATCGGGAACAGCCTCCTGATCATATGCTGGCCTCCCAATAGCAGACCGATAAATCCGCACGATGCCAGCACGGTACCGATTGAACTGTGCCGTCGTCGGCTGTGGCCATGTTGCAGCATTGTACGGCCGGCCAGACATGATCAGCACATCTGCAAGCTGTAGCTTACGCTGCCGAGACAGCTGCTGGTTGCGAAAGACCACCTGCCGAAGGGCCTGAAGCGACGACGTCGTAGACGACACGCGGTAGGCCAGCTCCGGGGCCAGGTCCTGCTTGTCAGAAATCATCCCTCCCAGATGCTTATACGTGTGTACCGCTTCCAGAGTAAGCCCCTTGGGAAACGTTCCAGTAGGCGGGATAGAAGACTTACCCTCCTCCTCGATCCAGAACTGCTTTCGGGCCGTAACAGACCCAGGGCCTCTGAAGGTGACCATGAGGGCGCTCTTAGTGGGCCCCACGTTAAGCTTGAGGCCCAGCGGGGTGAAGGAGTCAGCAACAATAGCCATAAGGGCACGAGTGCGAGCAATAATAGCACATGCAGGCCCCCAAGCATTGAACAGGCTGTCGTCGCTGTACTCTACATCGTTAGCTGAAACCTGGGCATCGCATTGAGCGAGGGGGTCGAGAGTCCTGATAGACGGCACGTTAAACTCCTTGTGTAGCCCTTCACTCTGGATCAGCTCCTGGGTGCGCCGAATACTCCTGGACACGATGAAGAGGAAGAGTTGCGCAGCTAGAGTATTGCCTGGCCTGGTGCCAGTGGTCATGATCGCGACAGAGCCTGACCCTTGGGTAGTAGCCCAGGTGCCCGTTAACGTCTCAGAGAGAACACGCTGCAAATGGGCAGGAACCTCCAGCTCCTCAAATAACGGTGGCCGTGCAAGTTCGGCAGCCAGCAGGTCCATGGAAGATGGCGGGAGACCAGAGGCATGCAACAGCTGAGCAATACGCTCATCAGAGATCGTATCTTCCCCCTCGAATCGAATGAGAATTTCACGAATAGCATGATGGAAAGCGGCCTCCAGGTCCACGAAAAGCGTCGACATCGATTCCGATCGGATACGCGAGTCCTCCTGCATCAATCGAACCATGTGCACCGCAAAGTCCGTGCCACGTCCTCTGATACCTCCACACTGTGACTCAGGGGCAAAATCATCTAGAAAAGGCTGAAGACGTCCAGCAACAAGGGCATGAGCACGCTTGCCTACCTGCGGACCTATGGCCACAGACCTGCTGGAGACACACTTGTTAGGCGCACCCCGACCCTTGTACAAGTCTGCTAGCCTCGAGCTTTTCCATTGTAGAGGCTCGTGTAGACACAACATGTACTTCATCACTAGGGGGAAGTAGAGTCGTGCACATTCCTTGGCACATGTTTTGAGTAGAGCCCCTGGGGCACAATCAAGACCGTTGGCACAGGCGCTGGAGGTCTTCAGCATCTGCTGTTCAAACATGGCAAGTGTCGGTAAACTCTGTGCATCAGACAGGTCCAGTGAAGGCAGCGGCGCACGTGATTCTCCTACGAACTGCAGCAGATCGTGGGCGGGTATCCGAAAGCCAAGCTCTTGTTCAGCAAAGTGTTCCAACCATCGCTCACGGCAGGCCGTGGGCGTCAGGGCTGGCGTCTCATCCTTCAAGAGTACCTGAGCTGACTGACTAGCGGGCCTCTTCTTCGTAGAACCTATACCCAAGGATCTAAGCTGCCCGAACGCCTTCCTGAACTCCTTCTGAAGAAACGAGCTAGAGACATCCCTAGACACCTGCTCCATCTTGTCGGCCCTGTCCATGTCACACGACCAGCTAATGAGCCGCGAAGTCAGAAAGGTAATGTTGCTAGACATGGCCTTCATCAGCCCACACCAGCGTCTATACAAGCTCAGCTGCTCCCGAGGACACGGTAAATCACTGTTGACCGAGGGGAGGCGAGCGAGAGAAATACACATTGTCATCAGATACTCCCAGTCAGGTATCCTCGCAAAGCGCTGACCTTCAGGTAGGTGGCACCTGGCAGCACTTTGAAGCACCTGCAGATGTTCATGGTAGTCCTCTAAGAGCCTCCAGAGTTGCTGACGGAATCGTAGACCATTGATCTGGTTGGACCCACTGCGGATCCTAAGACGCCCCCATATCCCCATGTGCCCAAGATGTCCCATAGAAGCCCATGTTTGGAAGACAACCTGCAGGAGGACCTTTGGAGCCTTTCGTTGCCAACCACGGTGAAGGGCGCGAAGATACTTACGCAACTCTATGAGTTCGAGGGTCCTTTCACTGACCCAGTCCTGCCGGTGGGGGTCCTCGGGGATCAGGTGTTCCTTGGCAAAGGCAACGAGGTGGGCATTCACGCGTGCACAATGCGCTGTCGCTGATTCGTTCCAGTCAGGCGCTTGAAACTGAGCCGCATGCCGAGCAAATGCCTCTCGGATCGCTGGATCACGGAGATGCTCTGGCTGAACTCGCAGCAGCGGCCACCTGTACTGAGACTGCGCAAGAGAGCCAGACGGAACACCAACTTCAACAAAGGTAGGGCTGTGGTCCTCCACAGCGTTGGCGAGGTCGACCTCTCGATCCACTCTTGCACACGACACTAGCGAAAACCATTCCTGAGGAAGTAATACATAGTCCAACCTCTTACAGGTCTTACCATCTGCGTGTACATGTGTGTTGTGTGTGTCGTCGATCGGGGCAGGCAGGAAGGTAGAGGGAGCAACCGCTTGAAACCTATGGCACAAGCATCGCATACACTTACCCGAGAAATTCTCCTCCACAGCCTCTACATCCCCAATCTGTGCCGAGCAGTGGGAGCCAACTTCAGCATTAGCGTCCAACATGAATACAGGCTGCACTCCTGGTACTAGGTACTGGCTCACTAACCTCTGCGTATCAATCCACCACTTCTCAACTGAGCAAACATCCTTGCGAGCACAGTGCGGGGCGTGAGCAGCAACAAGCAATAGATGCAGGCCAGGCACATGAAAACGCAATAGGAGCCGACTCGTATCAGCATAAAGCTGGGCAACGTGATGTCGGCCGGGCTTGATACCTTTCACAGGCAACTCACAGTTGATCCAGATAGCTACTCCATCAGCGCCATTCTCAGCACACTTGGAGTAGTACATCATGTAGTCCCCGACCCTCTTAGGCAAAGCCGTCTGTAATCGCGTCTCCAGGACCCCTAGGAAGTGATATTTAGCAGCAGAAAACTGACGAGCAAGGGCCGTGATTCTCCCAGGGGCATTCAGGCCGATAACCTTCAAGAGACGAGCCCCTTGGGGGGCTCTCCGCTGGGACCCTTTATACTTGCTGTTACCTTGGAGCGTTAAGACGTTAGCCACCCCAAACTTGTATTGCTCTATCTTGTTCGAGGGGGCCTCATCAAGGATGGTCTGGACCCCGATAACCTCCTGGACCTGGAAACCCTCCGAGAGCACCTCACCGACCCGCAAGGTGTTAGTACCTATGATGTTCGGAAGGTCCGCGGAGCGGTCGGAATACATCCAAGCCCAAGCCAGAGCAGAGGAGTCAAAGAGCAGAGATGCAAAGGGCATATACTCCATGCCTGGCAGCAGTCCCATACCTGTGAGACGCGCCAGAGTATCTGCGAGCTCGTTATATCCTTCCCCTTGGTGGCTATGCACATGTTGTCCCTGGATGGTACAGGTGGCAGCCAGAAACTGGACCAGGGGCCGAAGAAACATTAAACCAGAGTTGGTGACCTCGAAGGTTTGGGTGCCCATCAAAACTCCGAGCGTACGCATAGAGTCGAGTCTGAGCACAACTGGTTCTGTCCCCAGGTTCGCCTGGGCAATCCATGCCAATGCCCATGCAGCAGCAAGAATCTCAGCAGTGTCAGAGTGGTAGGAAGACGGGAAGAGATCCATCACATCTTCTGGGACCAGATCAGATATATATATCTTCGAAGGGCCCTGGAACCATCAAAGTACTCATAGATAATCACCGCAGCCGACGCAGGAACAAACGATATGTCAGATCCATCGGCTCCTCCAGTGCCATCGGTATAGACGAGGACACGGGCGGGGGGAAGGAGGGGGAGGAACGGCACATGCTGCTGCAGCACCGCAGAGGTAGCAGGATGCAGGTAGGCTGACAGAGCCTCCGCACACAGCTGATGCACTGAAAAAGGCCAGGGCTGAAGGAGCTGCTCGACAGCAGCAGGCACAGAATGAAAAGGAAAGTCACGGCTACTCATGGGCGGCCGCTGGTCAGAGGGGCCTCTCTCGTCGGGTGGGGAGTCAGCCCGACGGAGGCCCACTCGGCGAGCAGCGGCCGCTAGACGTTTCCCGTCGTCACACCACGAGGAGCCGAGCGTGACTGGGAGCGATGGGCTGCCCTCCCGCGGCTGGCCGCACGGCTGGGCGAGCGCCTCGGCGAGCGCGAGCCAGCCTCTGCGCGGCCTGCACGTGCCTCGGGCTCCTCGGTGACAGGCGTCGCTGGAGCCGCACGCGCTGCATCTGCCCCAGCAGCCTCGGTGACCGTGCGGCCAGGCGGCCCAGGCGGCTGCCCATGCACACCTGGAGCTCCTCCCATGCCGTCCGCGGGGGCCGTTGCAGACGTCCTGCCCGCCGCCTCGGGAGCCCCAGCAGGCCCCGTCGAGAAGGTCACGTGGGCGGTCGGCACGGGGATGTTCTGACCTCCTCCAGCCGACAACTGCATCTGGTGGATGAGGGACTGGAAGCCCTGCAGCTGGGCCATCATCGCCGAGATCTGCGTCTGGTGAGCGGCCAACGCTCCGATCGTGGACATGGGCACACCAGCTGGGACTGCACCAGCCACACCACCTGCCACACCCACCGGCGTAGTTCCAGCAGCAGGCGTCGCTGCGGGAGCTGGCTCGGCAGCCCTCTTGGCAGCCTCCTTGGCAGCCTCGTTCTCGGACTGGATCAGGGTCTTCAGCTCGGCAATCGTCTTGGTCATGTGCTCGAGGTCGCGCTTGGCCAGGTCGACGTCCATGGTGGCCTGCTTCACCTGTGTCTGCAAGTCCTCCAGCACGTCGTTCGCCTTCTGCAGGCGCTTCTCGGCACGCTCGAAGGCCTCCTCCTGCTTCTGGAGCTGGGCCTTCACTCCTCTCGCACAGAACAACATTGTCAGCGTGGTCGCAAACTCGAGCACAGCATCGTCGTAGTCCTCGCCCGCGTCGTAGCGGTCGAGGATGATAGCATTCAGGGCCTCCAGCCTGGCTGAGGCCTTCTCCTTGTAGTTCTCGACCTCGGCGTCTGTCGCCTGCGGTCCAGGCGGCGTCCTCCACCTGGGATGCCCACGTGCCACCTGCGGCAGCGCGGGTCGGATGTGCAGGATCTCCTTCGCCGAGCGGTACTCGTCGGAGGCCTTGTCCTCGTCCTCGTCCTTGGCATTGTCCTTGTCCGTCGGCGGTGCATCTCGCAGTGCGTGAGGCTTGCCAGCGGACTTGTCCCTGCCCTTGCCCCTGCCCTTGCCCCGCGGCCCATCCTGTGACGGGGGGGCACTGCCAGAGCGCCTCGGCTGGCGGCGCCACGGCGGGGCATCGGGCTTGGGCGAACCACACTGGCGACAATCCACACGCTCGTGCCAGTTCTTGCAGGAACAGGTAGAACAGGGCCAGGGAGAAGCAGGCGGCGCCCATGTGACGGACAGGGCAGCCTTGGTCATGCCGACGAGTCGTCCTTGTTGACGACTGTGATGTCGTTGTAGAAGTCGTCGCGCCGCCTCCAGGCGGAGGAGGACGCGAGCACGTGAGCGGTCCGCTCGGGCACGCCTGTGCCACGCAGGCTCAGAGGCCCTGCCTGCGTGACGTTGGCCAGCACGGCCACGGGGCAGCGCTATGGCGGCTGCGAACAAGCGGCGCGTATAGCAGCAGTCCCAGAGGTGAGGGGCGCGGCTACCTGGTAGCCTCCCAGGGCCCCTCGAGCCGGGACGGCGGCTAGGAGGAGGAGGAGGAGGAGGAGGAGGAGGAGAGGAGGAGGAGGAGGAGGAGGAGGAGGAGAGGAGGAGGAGGGAGGAGGAGGGGAGGAGAGGAGGGGAGGAGGAGGGGGAGGGAAGGAGGGGAGGAGGAGGAAGGAGGAGGGAGGAGGAGGGAGGGAGGAGGAGAGGAGGAGGAGGAGGGAGGCGGAGGAGGAGGAGGTAGGAGAGAGGAGGAGGGTGAGGGGAGGAGGGGGGAGGAGGAGGAGGAGGGGAGGAGGAGGGGGGGAGGAGGCTCCGTTGCGGGCGTTGCCTAGCCACTCCGCTCGCGCCGCGGTACATGTCATATGTCATCGAAGAAGGACAGCGCCATATGTCATATGCCATCGAAGAAGGACAGCGCCATAGCCATGAACTTTCGGCGCTCCTCCGTCCGCGGCCCCTCTGTCCTCCTTCCGCTCCTGCACGCCGGACAATCAGCCTAGCAGTGCCCCTGCTTCGCTCTTTCGCTGGTGCGGATTGCCCCGCCTCGCCGCCAGCGAGACATGTTTGCGCAGTCTGCTCGGGCCAGTACCGGTCTATCCCTTCACGCCCTGGGCGCCACCAGGCAGGCGAGTGCGCCGGGAGACGGCCCGTGGGCCTGCCAGAGAGGTCCGGGGAAGCCCCGCGGCATTGCCCGCGGCGGCAGCGCGCGCAGGGAAGCGGGGGCCCACCCTGCGGCCCTGCGGGCTCGGTGAAAGGCCCATCGCGGAGAGCGGAGGAGGAGGAGGAGGAGGAGGAGGAGGAGGAGGAGGAGGAGGAGGAGGAGGAGGAGGAGGAGGAGGAGGAGGAGGAGGAGGAGGAGGAGTAGGATCATGATGAGGAGGAGGAGGAGAAGACCATCTCGCCTTCTGCGAGCCTGCCTCTTCCGAGGCTGGAGGAGGCACTCCCTTTTTCTGCGAGCCTGCCTCTTCCGAGGCTGGTCGATCTCTGCTTTCCCCTCCTCCACCGCCGCTTCCAACTGACCTTCCCTCCGGCTCCTTCCTTCGTCCCTCCGTCCGCTGACCTCCTCTTCAACCTCCTTTCCACTTCCCACCCACCTTCTCCTTCTCGTGCTGCTCCCCTTCTTCCCCTCTTCCATGTCTTCGTCCGCCCTCCCCCCCTTCCCTTTCCTCCACCACCCCCGCCAACTCTTCCTCCCTCTTTTATCATCGTTATCCTGTTTCTTCTCAGCCCCTGTCGTATTCCTAGTCCTCGCGGTCCCTCTTTTCCCTCTTCTCCCATCCTGGTTTCCATCCACGTCTCGCTTCCCTCATTGTCGTCATACGTTTTCCTGTACACCTTTGACTCGGCCACAGAGGCCGTCCTCGCGTTTCCCGCCTTGTCGAGCTGGGACAGGGAGAAGCAGCAGAGTCCCCATCCTCCTCGTTTTCCCCCTCCTCCTTCCCCTCCTCCTCCTCCTCCTCCTCCTCCTCCTCCTCCTCCTCCTCCTTCTTTTCCTCCTCTTCCTCCTCCTCCTCCTCCTCCTCTTCCTCCTCCTCCTCCTCCTCCTCCTCCTCCTCCTCCCTTCCTCTTCCTGGAGGAGGAAGGTGGGAAAGAGGCACGGAGGGAGCGGGAGAGGGGACGCAGAGCGCGAGGGAGGACGCGCCCGCCTCTCGCATGCAGAGCTGCAGAGAGAGAGCTGGACGGCCGGCCGCACGATCGAGCTCCCTCCTCCCTGCAGCCGCTTTCGGGCCCAGGCCACATGCGCGGAGCGCGCGAGGCCACACGCTCGGGCGGGCAGCGCCAGCGGAACCCCCGACGGCGCCCCCCCCCCCCCCGAGGAAGGCAAGGTGCCGGTTGGCCCTCCCCCCCCCCCGCGGGCGGCCGCGCCCTCCCGATGCAGGGCGCCCCCCCGGGTTGGGCTTCGTCGTGGCCCAGGCGCGGGGGCTGGGCAGCTACGAGCCGCAGCCCAGGCTCGCCGTCGTCGTCGCCGCCGCCGCCGCCGCCGCCGCCGCTGCTATGGCTGCTCCCCGCCTCGGAGGGTTTTGGACGTTTCGGGGCCTTCTCGTCGCCATGGCTGGACCCGGCTCTAGAAACTGGCCCAGACTGACCACGGGTCGGATCGGGAGATCCGAACATGAGTGGATTTTCGACGCCGCAGTCGTCGCCGCCGCCGCCGCTGTCGTCTCGTCGTCGTCGTCGTCGTCGTCGTCGTCGTCGTCGGCGTCGGCGTCGGCGTCGGCGTCGGCGTCGGCGTCGGCGTCGGCGTCGGCGTCGGCGTCGGCGTCGGCGTCGGCGTCGGCGTCGGCGTCGGCGTCGGCGTCGTCGGCGTCGGCGTCGGCGTCGGCGTCGGCGTCGGCGTCATCGTCGTCGTCGTCGTCGTCGTCGTCGTCGTCGTCGTCGTCGTCGTCGTCGTTGTGGCCATGGTGCCCACATCGCACAGCGCAAGGGGCGGGCGGCTCCAACGGCACCCCTGCGCAAGCCTTCCCGACAGCCGGGTGCCCCACTCGAGGACGAAGAGGCTCAGGGGCGAGCGGCGCACCGCGCTGCCGAATATGGGCGACGGGCGAGGGGGGGAGAAGTGAGAAGGAGAAGGCCTTCTCAGAAGGCGGCCGGTCTTCTCAGAAGCCCTCGCGACTTCTGAGAAGTTCTGTGTGTCTTCGAGGAAGGCTTAGAAGCTTTCTTCTCAGAAGGCCAGGGAGCTTCCGAGCCTTCTGAGAAGGCCTTCTCCTTCTCATTTCCCCCCCTCGCTCGTCGCCAACACAGGCTCAGGGGCGAGCGGCGCACCACGCTGCCGAATGGGAAGATCGAACAAAACGGCACGCAAGAGGTGGGCGCGGCTGCAACATATGGAATGTGAGGCCAGCGTCGCAGGTGGAGCAGCCATCGAACAGGCACGGCGCACGAGCATGTTATCTGGCACAGGCGTGCACACACTCGGGCATACAGGTTTCTCGCAAGGCTGGCGCTGCATGCTGGCTCATGCGTTCGCTCAGGCATTTTCGCAATCTCCCCCGCGTCCCGCGAAGCTCGCAGGCATAGCTGGTCACGCCACGCCTTCTGGGACGCGTCCCACCGCCGATGGTATCATGCCGCTGCCCTGGCGATTGTGACCCTGCACGGCTCCTGGCCCAGAGGCAGCCGTGCCGGCTCTTGGCCCCGAGGACGCCGTGCTTCTTTCTGACGTGGTGGTGCGCCCTGACGGGCTGGGCGCCGAAGGAGCGCGCCTCCGGCCGGCCCTTCGTGCGCGCCTTCGGCCGGCCCTTTGGGGAAGTCTTGCCTCCCCCACGCGGCGCCGCCGCCAGCGAGGCCCCCTCCGACCGTGCCCTCGGGCGGGGTGCGCCGTCGGAGCACGGCTCGGGGCGAGAACCGGCCCTGGGGGCCGGGGTCGGGGCGTCTACTTCCAGGGGCCGTGCTCGGAAAAGATGAAGACGTCGCGTGCCCGGGTGCCGCCCGGCGCCTCGTCGTTCTCCTCCCTCCCTCTGCACGGCGGCTGACTTCGCCGAACGCGCCCCGTTTCGCTTTGCTCGCCAGCGCAGTCCCTCTGCCTCGCCGCCGACGCGAAAGCCCTGGGTGTCGCGCAGGCCCAGAGATCCGACGTCGTGATCTTTTCAATGCGGGGTCCCCAGAAGGCTCGACCCACTCCCCAGGACCGGTTTTTCATCCCGCGAGTCGTTTTTAACGGTCCCGGGGCTCGGTGAGGGCCTCTAGAGGCCGAAAACGTAGGAAAACCTTTTGATTTTTTTCTTGACGTTTTTTTTTGTTCAAGATTGATTTTTCTTGATTTTTTATTTCTTGATTTTTTCAAGACGTTGGATCTCTGGGGGTGCCCGCGGCCACGGGAGTGCCCCCCCCCCTGCTGCTCGGCCGCGCCCCGCGGGGCCGAGCTGCCCACCCTCCTCTCGGCCGCCGCGCCCCGGGGGCTCCCGCGGGGCACGAGCCGCTCGCACGCGCCTCTCCGCAGCAGAGCTCCGCCGCGCTCTGGCGTCGCCCTTCCGCTCGCCCCCCCTCTCTTTTCGAGGCAAGAATCCCAGAGACCCAACGTATGGAAAGAATAGCACGGGCGCTCTTCGCAGTTTTCGGCCTCCAGGGGCCCTCACCGGGCCTCGGGACCATCAGAAACCGATTCGAGATGAGAAGCCGGCCCCAGGGAAGGGGTCCAGACGTCTGGGGGTCGAAGTTGTGAAACAATCACGACGTCGGGGGAGGGAGGAGGGAGGAGGGAGGAGACCCACTGCGGGCGAGTCGCGGCGCAGGTGGCACGCGTTCCACCCCGCGCGCAGCGGGTTCCATCCCCCGCTGGCCGGCGAGGGAAGCGGGAAGGGAACCCGCTGCGGGCGGATCGAATTTCGGGGGCCTCGGCAGGCGGTGGATGTGGATAGCTTCGGGCCCCCAGGAGTGCCAAGACATGGCCATTTCCACCGCCCCCTTAGGGCATCACGACGTCGGTTCCCAGGCTGCGGATGTGGATAAATCCCCACCTCGCATTCTCGGCGTGTGGTGTGTGAATCTGGTATCGTTGGCTGCTTTGTCCTCAGGGGATCTTCGCGTGCAGCACGCTCGCTTCCTCACTGTCAGGCCACGGCTCACTGCACGCGAGTTTGCCTGCCGCAGGTCGCCCTGCGTGGGCCTCCCGGTGTGCCCGGCGAGCTGTAGATTCGCTCAGTGGTTGAGGCCGAGTCGTGTCAAGTCATGTGGTCTAGCTCCCCCCCAGGCCTCCATGGGTTGCGACGAAATCAGGACGGTTTCACTATTTTCGGCCTACGGGGGCCCTTACCCGGCCCCGGGAGCGTCCAAAAACGGCTCGGGATAAGATACTTGAGGGGTCCAGACCTCTGGGGGTCAACGTTATGAGAAAATCATGACGTCGGGGGCCTGGGCCTGAGCCTACCCCGGATCGTTTTCGGGGCGTAGCTCGGGCCCCCGGCGGCCGCTCGGGACGATTCGGGCGCCCCCGCCACGCTCTCGGCGAGGTGCAGCCGCTGGACAGCGCCCCGACGCCGGAACGTCGCCAAGACGTCTTTGCGACAACGCCCGGAACCTCTGAGCCTGTCCTCCCCCTGGCGCACCGAGCAGCATATACGAGTCTCCGCCGCGATCTGGCCGTGGCGCAGCGCCCAGGCCGCGCGAGCTTCGCGGCAGGCGCAACCACGGCAGCGCCAGCGCCGGCGACCACGGCCCTCGCGCGGCCGCGTCGAAGCACCGGGGCCGCCGCGCAGAGAGAGCCGTCGCCCTCCGCACGCGCTGGGCCCAGTCGAGCGGCATGCCCTGGTGGGTCGCCGCGTCCGTTGGAATTGGAGACGGGGGTGCCCGTCAGAGGAGGAATGCCCGGGTGTCGCCCCCTCCTCCTCCTCCGCCCTCCTCCTCCTCCTCCTCCGCCCTCCGCCCCCGCCTCCTCCTCCTCCTCCTCCTCCTCCTCCTCCTCCTCCTCCTCCTCCTCAGTACCCATACCTCTACCCTTCCCTCGTTTTCCCTTCATGTGCCTCGGAGACGGGGGTGCCAGTCGGAGGAGAAAAACCCAGACCCCCGACGTCATGATTTTTTCATGACGTCGACCCCCAGAGGTCTGGACCCATTCTCCAGGACCGGTTTCTCATCCTGAGTGGTTTTTTGACGGTCCCGAGGCCCTGTGAGGGCTCTCAGAGGCCGAAGATAGCGAAAAACCTCCCGTCATGATTTTTTCAGGACTCGAGGGGGTCTGGAAAGGTACCCATACCTCTACCCTTCCGGAAAAACGTACCCATGCGTCTGCCGTTCCCTCGTTTTCCCCTTTTTGGGGGAGGCCGGTCCTCGTGGCCACCGCTGGATTCGCCTCTAGATCTTGGTCAGAGCGCACCCTGTAAAAGGTCCGAGGAGTAGCAGTATCAGTACCTTTGGGTCTCCCCAGCCCGAGCACGTTCTGGACGTGGGGCTCGCAGAGCTCCATCCAGCCTGCCCACGCCGATCGCATCCACGTCCACGCCCTCGGTGTCTGGATCCGGGGGCGTGATGCCCTGGATACGCGGTGGCACGGAGACGTTCCGCGCAGGGCATCTTCGCAAAAACGTCCCGCATCCACGGGGTCCCATAGGGAGCTCCACCGACGGTCCCAGTGGCACAGTCCGCAGGCGTCTCCCCCGTCCATTACGGCGCACCCCTCGCACCGTTCGTGGCCCCTTAGGGGGAGCTCCACGCGGCTCTTGTGGCCCCAGAGCTCCACCCCGGGTCCCGGTGGCACAGTCCGCAGGCGTCTCCCCAGAGATCCGATGTCGTGATTTTTTGAATGCGGGCTCCCCAGAAGGCTCGACCCATTCCCCAGGACCGGCTTTCCATCCTGAGGCATTTCTTAACGGTCCCAGGGCCCGGTGAGGGCCCCTAGAGGCCGAAAACGGCGAAACACCTCCGTCTTGATGTTTCAAGACGTTGGATCTCTCGGCCCCCCGCACACTGCGCCACACCCCTCGCGCCGGTAACGTGGCCCCACCGGGAGCTCTCCGCCCCGTGCCACACAGCTTTGGAGTCCCGAAGCGGTGCGGTGACAGACCGTGCGGTGACCTCGGAAACCCAAGAGGCCTCACCGCACGGTCCGTCACCGCACAGTTTTGGGACCCTGGAGGCCCCTGTCGCCCGAGACGTCCTCGGAGAGGGACTCGAGCCCCAAAACAGTGCGGTGACCCCGAATCCCCACCGACTCGCCGCCACCCGAACAGCCGTGGTGACCCGTGGTCACCCCCCCGTTTGGGGCCCCCCGGACAGCCGCCCCGGCTCGAGAGGCCCTGCCCCGGCCGGCGCGGCGCACGCGCTCACGGGCCGTTCTGCCCGCCATGCCGTGCGCCGCGCCCCCGGCGCCGAGCGGGGCGCCCGCGCGGCTCGAGGCCGACGGCGGCGCTCCAGGCCTCCCGGGTGGGGTCGGAGCAGGCGGGGGCGGAGGAGCGCTCGGCATTGCCGATGCGTCGGCGATGCGTCTCGATGCGGAGCCCGACTTGCTTCGCGTCGACGTCGGCGATGCATCGGGGACGTCGACGATGCATCGCCGGTGCATCGCCGATGCATCGCCGATGCATCGTCGATGCATCGGCGATGCATCGGCGATGCGGCGCGATCCTCCGACCCCGTCTACTCCGACCCCATCTAGGAGGCATCTAGGCGCGGGGCTGACCTTCCTGGGCCAGAGCGGCGCCCCCATCCCCGCGGCCGTGCGGTGCCCCGACCTGCGGCGCCCTGACTCTTCCAGGACGGCGCCCCTGGCAGTGCCCTGAGAGCCTGGCGGCTCAATTTTTCTCTCCGAGCGGAGCGTTTTCGCAGCATTCATTTCGGGCCCCGGGGCCCTCACGTGTCGATCCGGCTCGAAAAATTGCGGGGAAAGGTGCGGTCTATAGGGCTCCAGGCGCGATTCCTCACGGCGTCTCATTTTTTGTGAGGCGCCGGATCTGAGGGTCCCGACCCTGTCCACGGGACCAGAGCTTCGTCCCGCGGGCCGTTTTTTTTTGACGGCCGGGGGCGCCCGGCGAGGGCCCGTGGGGGCCGAGGATCGAGGAACACCGCCCGCCCTGACTTTTGCACGACGCGCGCATGTCTGGGTGCAGGAGCCCCGCGGCCCGCGGCCCGCCCCTGGAGCTCCAGCCGGCGCTGCGGCAGCTGTCGGCCGAGCTGGGCGAGCTCCTGCGCGGCCAGCAGGCGGAGCTGCTCGCCCACCTCGACCGCTTCGCCCTCCGCTGCCGCGCCGAGGGCGAGGTCCCCCACGGGCAGGGGGAGGCCCCGGGCGCCGGGCCCGGGTGGGCGGCGGCTGCGGTCGAAGGCCCCCATCCCTTCGACGTGCCGTTGGATCCCTCTGGCGACAACCCGGACGGCTTTGGCTGCTTGAATAACGGGTGTCGGTCGACGCTGTCAAGGATGTCCGTGGCGGCGCAGTCGAAGACGTCGGCGCAGTCGAGGAGCACCGTGAGGAAGTTCTCGGAAAAGGCCGCCACACTGACCATGGATCAGATGCCTGAGGGGCGGAGGAGCCAGAACAGCGAGATCTCGATGGACGAGGTCATCATCAGGAAATCCACGGCTCCCGGCAGAATGATCGACAATGGCCTGCGCAGCAAAGTGCCGCCGTGGCTGAGGGCGGCGCGATCGACCGAAGGCTGGAGACCGGGCCTGCTGCGCATGACCAAGCACTGGGTGTACGAGATTGCCAACGCTGCTCTCATCCTCACCAACGCCTTGCTCACGGCGTGGGAGACGGAGTATAACGCACACCGCCTAGACGAACCCAGCATCCCTACGCACTTCGTCGTCTTCATGTTCGCCTTCTGCTTCATTTTCTCGGGAGACCTGGCCGCCCGCTTCATCGCGAAGGGCGTCGACATGTTCTACGAGAGAGACTGGAAATGGAACGTGCTGGACTTCTTCGTGGTGCTGGGCTCCTGCATGGAGGTCTTCGCATACCTGACGAGCAGCATGGAGGACTCCTGGCTGTCCAACGCCTCAGTGGTGCGGGTCGTGCGGCTCGTGCGCGTGGCGCGCATCGTTCGGGCTCTCCGCTCCTTCGTGTACTTCCGGGACGTCCGCATCACAGTTGCCATGCTTTGCGATGCTATGATCCCCCTTGCGACGTTCTCTTGCATCATGGGCGCTGTCTTCATGGTGTTTGGTATCTTTTTCACAGCTGGCGCTACCACCTACATGAGATTGAACGGCGAAGACGAGGCCCTGAGTCATTATTATGGCGGCTTGTTTAAGTCGATGGCAACTCTCTACATGTCAATCTCTGGCGGAATAAACTGGGAGAGCGCCGCTACACCCCTCTCGAAGTTGTCGCGATTCTACTCGGTGGTTTTTTACGGGTACTTGACTTTTTCAATTTTTGCTATGCTGAACGTAGTCAGCGCAATCTTCATTGACAACACGATGCAGCGGTCCAAGAATGACCGTGATTTCGTCGTGCAGACGGAGATGGAGGGCAAGCGCGATTTTCTAAATAGCATGGACGCGGTGTTCGACGAGCTCGACCACGACCGCTCTGGCACGATCCGTCTTCAAGAGCTCCAGAGCCACATCATGGACCCCCAGGTGAATGCATACTTCCGCGCGATTGATCTGAACGTTTTCAAGGTAACGAGGTTGTTCGAGCTCATGGACAAGGACGGTTCGGGCGACATCGACAAGAAGGAGTTCACACAGGGTTGCGCTCGGTTGCGTGGTGAAGCGAAAGAGCTCGACGTCGCCATCCTCCAGCTGCAGATGAAACAGATAGCGGCCGTGTCGACCAGTATCAGAGACTTGGTGGTCCAGCTGGGCGCACACCTCGACGACAAATTCGACCCACAGTGCGCTAGCCTGGACGTGTCTGGACAGGATTCGCCCTAACACTATTCCCCAAACAGTGCATCGAGTGAGGAGATCGGGTCCTGCCCTCTTGAGCAACTCGGTGGATATGCTCAGAACTGACTTCACACACCCTTCACTTTGACGGTGCAACAACTCACTGCCTGGGGTCTACGCCCAACATTGCGTCTGGATGAAGTGATGCAACTTTAGGCATAAGTGTGTCGATCTCGGTCTGGGCCGATCGGCAAACGTCCGATGCCTCATGCCCAGACCAGGTAGCTCGACAGTGATCGCGCGCCCGCTTTGCGCGACTTCCTTCGTTTTGCT
>CAUYUJ010000389.1:42500-87500 GCA_963575745.1 Prorocentrum cordatum | reverse complement strand
GTCACCCCCCACACTTTGGCACACCCCTCACACGTTTCGTGGCCCCATAGGGAGCTCCACCGAAAGCCCCAGTGGGGGTGCCCGCATGCAACCGCCACACCCAGTACAGCGTTTCGCGGCCTCATGGGGGGCTCCACCGAAGGCCCCAGTGGGGGTGCCCGCAGGCGTCCGCCACACCCAGTTCAGCGTTTCGTTGCCCTATGGGGAGCTTCACCGAAGGCCCCAGTGGGGCTGTCCGCATGCGTCCGCCACACCCCATACAGCGTTTCGCGGCCCCATGGGGGGCTCCACCGAAGGCCCCAGTGGGGGTGCCCACAGGCGTCCTCCACACTCAGTACAGTGTTTCGTGGCCCTATGGGGGGCTCCACCGAAGGCCCTAGCGGGGGTGCCCGCATGCAACCGCCACAACCAGTACAACGCGTCGTGGTTCCATGGGGAGCTCCACCGAAGGCCCCAGTCGGGGTGCCCGCAGGCGTCCGCCACAACCAGTACAGCGTTTCGCGGCCCCATATGCGCTCCACCGAAGGCCCCAGTGGGGGTGCCAGCAAGCGTCCGCCACACCTAGTACAGCGCTTCGTGGCCCCACAGATAGCTCCACCGAAGGCCCCAGTGGGGGGGCCCGCAGGCGTCCGCCACACCCAGTACAGCGCTTCGCGGCCCCATAGGGAGCTCCACCGAAGGCCCCAGTGGTGGTGCATGCATGCGTCCGCCACGCCCAGTATTGCGTTTGGGGCCCTACAGGGGACTCCACCGAAGGCCCCAATGGGGGTGCCCTCATGCGTCCGCCACACCCAGTACAGCGTTTCGCGGCCCCATAGGGAGTTCCACCGAAGGCCCCAGTGGGGGTTCCCGCAGGAGTCCGCCACACCCAGTACAGCGTTTCGTGGCCCCCAGCGCGGGCGTTTTCGGTCCTTCCAGGAAAACCCCACATGTAGACAATTACCACCAGAAAAACCATCGCAAGTGATTTCGCATCCGGTGTCGATTCGTTGAGTTTCTGGGCCGCTTCGGGGCGTCGTTTGGAGGAAGTATCAAGCGGGAGCCCCGTTTCTGCTTTCAGAAGGCGATGCTGCGAGCATACCTAGCGGGTGCTCTCCATCGGCCCCGCCTTGGGGGGAGCTCGTTGTGGAACCCAGGGAGCTAAACATGGAGCCGCGATTCCAGACTGGCCCCTACCCTTCGAAGACTATCTCCACACTGGGGTTCCTAACCCCCCAGGGCGGGACAAACCCAAACACACATGGGTTCGTATCGCCCCAGGGCGGGACAAGCGTGAAAGCACATAGGTTCCCAACGCCCCAGGGCGGGACAAGTGTGATAACACATGGCTTCCTAATGCCCCAGGGCGGGACAGGCTTGAACACACGTGGAGTCCGAACCCCCCACGACGGGCCAATCGTGAAACGTTGTGGGCTCCTGGCGCCCTGGAAAGGGACGGCGTGTGCCCCTCCCCCCTCGGCGCGTCTCCTGGCTCGTGCACTGTCGCGTTCCCTGGCCCGTCCCTTGGCGCTGTCCCTGCCCGTTCCGAGGCGCGTCCCTTGTCGCGTCCCCCGGCACGTCCCCTGGCGCATCCCCTGGCACGCCCCCGGCACATTCCGTGTCGCGTCCATGCGCCTTGCGCCCCGTGTCGTTTCGTCCCGGGAAGTGAGTCGGATCTTGATCTTGAGTTGATTGTCTCTTCTTCGACGTTCGGCTTGAGTGGCTCTTCGGCGAGTTGTGCCGTCAGGCAGCTCTAGCTCAAAATCCAAATCAGTTCGTGCAGCTCCCGTGGCGCGTCCCCCTCGCACATCGCGCAGCGCGCTGGCACGTCGCCACAGCGGAGCGGCATAGCGCAGAGCAGCACAACACAGCCCTTGGCACAGTGCCATCACCATTGATATCTTCAGTATTGCCACTGCCCATCGCCCGATTGAGTTGTTTGGAGACGTTTTTATGCCTCGCAGTTCTAAGTCCCTTTCCAGGTTCGTGGGTCGATCTTGTTACCGGAAAGAGCATTGGCCCAGGGTTCTCTTGTGGTTGGGGTCGATTTGTCCCGGTGCCATGTTGGGGGTGGGCCGGCGGATCTCTTTTGCTGTAAATAAAGAAAAAAGGGTGGGCCGGTGTATTAAATCATGCGGGTGTCCCGCGCGAAACGCTGGTTTTTGAAATCCTAATCGATAGAAAACATCGTAAAGTTACCATGTTCGTCTGTTGCGTATGTCTCTTTCGAAACGCTTGCTTCTTCTGCAGAGTGTGTTGAGGATGTCTCGAGCGAAACGCGTGTATTGTCCTATCGGTTGCGCCTTTCTTGGGGCTCGAATCCTTTGTGTTTTATGCATGTTCTTTTCGATTGCGCTAGCGAGCGCTTCAGAGCGGGGCAAACAACATGAAAACACGTGGGTGCCAAACGCCCCAGAGCGGGACAAACGCGAAAACACACTCCAGAGCGGGACACGCAGGAAAACACGTGGGCTTCCAGCGCCAAAGAGCGGGACGGGCTTGAAGACGCAGGGGTTCCTGACGCCCAGGAGCGGGACAAACCGTGTAACAGCACGTGGTTTCTCATCGCTCCAGAGCGGGACAAGCGTGACAACACGAGGGTGCCCAACGCCGCAGAGCGGGACAAGCGTGAACACACATGGGTTTCTGAACGCCCCAGAGCGGCACAATCGTGAAAGCACGCGGGGTCCCAACGCCCCAGAGCGGTGCAAACGTGAAAGCACATGGATTCCTAACGCCCCAGAGCGGGACAGGCGTGAAACACAAATGGTTCTTAACGCCCCAGAGCGGGACAGGCGTGAACGCACATGGGTTCCTAACGCCCCAGAGCGGGACGAACACGACAAATTGCAGGATCCTAGCGCCCCAGAGCGGGACAAGCGTGAGAACACGTGGGTGCCTAACGCCGCAGAACGGGGCAAGCGTGAATACACATGGGTCCTGTCGCCCCAGGGCGGGACAAGCGTGAAAACACGCGGGGCCCTAACGCCCCAGAACGGGACAAGCGAGAAAACACGTGAATTCCTCACGCCCCAGAGAGGGACAGGCGTGAAACAGAAATGGTTCCTAACGTCCCAGAGCGGGACCGGGGTGAACGCACATGGTTCTTAACGCCCCAGAGTGGGACAAACACGACAGATTCTAGAAGCTTCGCTTCGCTTCGCTTCGCGTACCCCCAATACTGCTTCCTGATGGCGTTCAGGTGGTCTGCATTTCATGCAAGGATTCACGCATGGAATAGTGCTGCGTCGCATTCGCTCAGGTCAGGTGCCCCCTCGCTTGCTCCTGGCTGGTGTCGGCCCTTACTGATGACCGGAAGGTTCCAGTGAGTCTCTCGCTACACTGCCTACCTTACTGTACCTGGACCTCGGGTTCGGCAAGTGTGGCTCTGTACGCTCGTTGGCCGACGTTCTCCAGCATGGACTTCGCTTTCGACAAGTGTTACTGGTTTTGCTGCCGTTTGTTGTCTTGTCGGTGATGATGTTGCCCCTCTTCGCTCTTGCGCCGACACGGTGTTTTGGCATTTGTGTCGCCTATTTCACGGATGTCGTCTGGGTGTGCTTGTCAGTCTAGTTCGTCTCTGACGGTGCTGTCTGCCTGACTCAAGCCGAGCGATCGACCTCTGCGTGTTTATGGTCGCGCCGCCGCGCAATTTTGGCTGCGCTTACTTGCTGGTCGCCACCGGGATTTCCAACGCCACCGGGTTTGGGAGTATCGGTTCTGGCTCTCCTTCTGAATGGCTGCCCGCTCGCTCGCTTGGCTTGCCTGTCTTTTCCTGCTGCCTAGTCGCGGCCCGACTAGTGTTCGGGCGGCTTTCGACCCGCCTCGCGAGCCTGTTGACGAACATGTATCCCCACCAGCCCATCCAGAAAACAATGTCCAGGCGAGTTGAGAGGTGACCAGGGAAGTGCGGGAGCAAACAGGGGGACGGCCGAACCGTCTGAAGGAGAGAGGGGTGGATGATGGAGAAGGGAGAAAGATAATGAATAGGATGAGGAGGATGAGGAGGATGAGGAGGATGAGGAGGAGGAGGAGGAGGAGGAGGAGGAGGAGGGAGGAGGAGAGGAGGAGGAGGAGGAGGAGGAGGAGGAGGAGAAGAGGAGGAGGAGAGGAGGAGGAGGAGGAGGAGGAGGAGAGGAGGAGGAGGAGGAGGAGGAGGAGGAGGAGGAGGAGGAGGAGGAGGAGGAGGAGGGGGAGGGGGAGGAGGAGGATGAAAAGGGATAGGAGGAGGAAGGAGGAGGAAAGCAAGCAAAAGGGCCAGAGGTCTCTTGGATGCTTCTCGGAGCCTCTTAGGGGTATCTCTCGGGCGTCTTGGGACGTCTTGGGGGTCTCTTGGCGGTCGTGGGGGGCTCTTCGGCGTCTTGGGTGCTTCGGGGGAGCCTCTTGGGGCCGCTTGGGATCCTTTTGGGGGCCTCCTGGGGGCCTCTTGGGGGTCTCTTGGGGCCATATGGGGCCTCCTGGGCGCTTCTTGGGGCCATCTTGGAGGAGATCGATCAAACAAGTGGGGCGCTTTAATTAGGCCCCCCCCCCGTCAGGAGGCCAAAATGGGGGCAACACCCTAGTAAAACCAATGATATCGGCTTCCTCGCCGGGGCCGTTTTGGACGCTCCGGCACCTCGCGGAACCCCCTGTCCAGGTCCAGGGGAGGGGGTAGGGAGAGGGGTAAACCCCTCCCCGAAGGGGAAGAAGGAGGGGTGGAAGAGGAAACGCCCTAAACCACCGACGCCCAGAGGGCTGGTGGGATTGCGGGGTCCTAGCGCCCCAGAGCGGGACATGCGTGACAACACGTGGGTGCCTGACGCCGCAGAACGGGACAAGCGTAACAACACGTGGGTGCCTAACGCCGCAAAGCGGGACAAGCGTGAACACACATGGGTTCCTGAACGCCTCAGAGCGGTACAATCCTGAAAGCATGCGCGGTCCTAACGCCCCAGAGCGGCACAAACGTGAAAGCACATGTCTTCCTAACGCCCCAGAGCGGGACAGGCGTGAAACACATGGGTCCGAACGCCGCAGAACGGGACAAGCGTAAACACACATGGGTTCCTAACGCCCCAGAGCGGGACAAACACGACAAATTGCGGGGTCCTAGCGCCCCAGAGCGGGACAAACGTGACAACACGTGGGTGCCTAACGCCGCAGAGCGGGGCAAGCGTGAATACACATGGGTCCTGTCGCACCAGGGCGGGACAAGCGTGAAAACACGCGGGGCCCTAACGCCCCAGAACGGGACAAACAAGAAAACACGTGGATTCCGAACGCCCCACAGCGGCACAGGCGTGACACAAATGGTTCCCAACGCCACAAAGCGGGACAGGCGTGAAGAGCACATGGAGTCCCAACGCCCCAGAGCGGGACAAACGCGACAAACTGCGGGGTCCTAGCGCCCCAGAGCAGGACACTTGTGACAACACGTGGGTGCCTAACGCCGCAGAGCGGGACAAGCGTGACAACACGTGGGGGCCTAACGCCGCAAAGCGGGACAAGCGTGAACACACGTGGGTTCCTGAGCGCCCCAGAGCCCAGAGCGGTACACTCGTGAAAGCACGCGGGGTCCTATCGCCCCAGAGCGGGACAGGCGTGAAACACAAATGGTTCCTAACGCCCCAGAGCGGGACAGGCGTGAACGCACATGACTTCCTAACGCCCCAGAGCGGGACAAACACTACAAATTGCGGGGTCCTGGCCGCCCAGAGCGGCACAAACGTGAAAGCAGATGTGTTCCTAACGCCCCAGAGCTGGACGGACGTGAAACACAAATGGTTCTTGACACCACAGCGGGACCGGCGTGAACGCACATGGGTTCCTAACGCCCCAGAGCGGGACGAACACGACAAATTGCGGGGTCCTAGCGCCCCAGAGCGGGACAAGCGTGAGAACACGTGGGTGCTTAACGCCGCAGAGCAGGGCAAGCGTGAATACACATGGGTCCTGTCGCCCCAGGGCGGGACAAGCGTGAAAACACGCGGGGCCCTAACGCCCCAGAACGGGACAAACAACAAAACACGTGGATTCCTAACGCCCCACATGGGGGACAGGCGTGAAACACAAATGGTTCCCAACGCCACAAGGCGGGACAGGCGTGAAGAGCACATGGAGTCCCAATGCCCCAGAGCGGGACAAACGCGACGACCTGCAGGGTCCTAGCGCCCCAGAGCAGGACAAGCGTGACAACGCGTGGGTGCCTAACGCCGCAGAGCGGGACAAGCGTGACAACATGTGGGCGCCTAACGCCGCAGAGCGGGACAAGCGTGAACACACATGGGTTCCTGAACGCCCCAGAGCGGTACAACCGTGAACGCACGCGGGGTCCTATCGCCCCAGAGCGGGACAGGCGTGAAACACAAATGGTTCCTAACGCCCCAGAGCGGGACAGGCGTGAACGCACATGACTTCCTAATGCCCCAGAGCGGGACAGACATTACAAATTGCGGGGTCCTGGTGCCCCAGAGCGGGACAAGCGTGACAACACGCGGCTGCCCGACGGCGCAGAACGGGACAAGCGTGAATACACATGGGTCCTGTCGCCCCAAGGCGGGACAAGCGTGAACACACATGGGTCCCTGACCGCCCCAGAGCGGGACAAGCGCGAAAACACATAGTTCCCTAACGCCCCAGAGCGGAACAAGCGTGAATCCACGTGGGGCCATAAGGGCTCAGAGCGGCACAAGCGTAAAAACCCGTGGGTTCCTAACACCCCAGAGCGGGACAAGCGTGAGCACACGTGGTTTCCTGGCTCCCCGGTGCACGGCAAGCGTGAAGACACATGGGCTTCTACAAGACCAGAGCGTGGCAAGCGTGAACGCCCCAAGGCGGGGCAAGCGTGAGCACACGTGGGTTCCTAACGCCCCAGAGCTGGACAACCGTGAAACCACGTGACTCCCCAGAGCGGGACAAGCGTGAATTCACGTGGGTACCTAACGTTCAAGGGCGGGACAAGCGTGACATCACATGGGTGCCGAACGCCTTAGATCGGGACAAGCGTGACAACACGTGGGTCTATCACAGCGCACATGAGCACACGTGGGTCCTAACGCCCATGAGCGGGACAAGCGTGAAATTACATGGCTTCTGACGCCCCCGATCGGCACACGCGCGAAAGCACGTGGGCTCCTAATGCTACACAGCGGTATCTCTGCCGCTTTCTCTGCTCCTTCGGTTGCGCATCCCTTGCCACGCCCCCTGACACGCCCCCGGGCGAAACTTTTAGTGCGCCCCTGGCACATGGCGCGTCCATGCGCCCTGTGTCCCGTGTCGTCTCGTCCCGCTTCGGACCCGAATCGGATCTGAAGCTCGAGCTGATTGAGCGTCCAGGGAATTTCCATTTCAGCCATCTCTGGGACAGAAATTCGCTCGGGCAGCTCGAGCTTAAGGTCCAGATCAGTTCGGTCATGATTCGGATTCCAAGGACGACTTGATCCAAACACTACAGAGCACAACGCAAGTCATCGTGGCATGACAGATCGAATTTCAGCACGGCGCAGCACCGCACACTCTCTGGTACGGCACATTACGTTCGGTAGCTCCAGCATTGCCACCCAACCAGGTGTCTTGAACACGTAACCGTGCCCCGCGTGTCTAAACACATATGTTTCTTTATGTTTCTGGTTTTCTGGTTTACGTTCTGGTTCGTTTGTTGTGTTGGAGTGTGGTGCTTTCAACTGAAAATCCCTGATTTCGCATTATGGTGCTCCCGCTGCCGCGTAGGCTTCGTTTTAGGATCGACTTCTTGTTTCCATCATCAAAAATGGCGCTCTAGCCTCAGCGCGGGCAACAATTCTGGATCCGAGTCCTTCATCGTCGTTGTCGCCCCGCTCCTTGTCCCTCCTCTGCATGTCACTGGTTATTCTGCTCCTCTTGCTCCTTCTGCTCCTGCTGCTGCTGTTCCTCCTCATCGTCCTCCTTCCTCATCCTCATCCTCTTCTTCCTGCTCATCCTCTTGCTCATCCGACACCCCCTTCTTCTCGTCTCCCTCCTCCTCCTCCTCCTCCTCCTCCTCCTCCACTGTACACAGCTACTCTTGTCTGTCTGCGCATTACATGATGGTGCGCTTTTGAGGGCTCCACATCCGCCATGATACCTGTTGGCGAACTGAGACAAATCAGCGCAATGAGAAGGGATGGGTCGGAGAGATAGGTTGTCAGATATGACGCGAGCGCACCTGGCTGGTCCTCTCCCCTCTCCCTCTCCCTCTCCATTCTCCCTCTCCCTCTCCCTCTCCCTCTCCTTCTCGATCCTCCTAGTTCTTTGTCCATCCTCCTCGGTCCTCCTACGTTCTCCCCAGCCTCCTCCACCGACTCCTCGATCCTCCTCCCGCTCCTCCAGCTCCGAACCCTCCTTCTTGCTCCACGCGCGTGGGCGCAGAGGGCGCAGATACCCTGTTTTTCAAGCTGCCCTTTGCGTGCTGCATGCCGCGGGGATTCTCCAGGAGGAGTGGAGGCGGGAGATGATGATCCGGAAGACATGGATCGCGGAGGCGGAGGATTCGGATAATAATGGTGCTGCTGCTGCTGCTGCTGCTGCTGATGATGATGATGATGCTGATGATGATGATGATGATGATGATGATGATGATGATGATGATGATGATGATGATGATGATGATGATGATGCTTATGCTGATGCTGCTGCTGATGCTGCTGATGCTGCTGATGATGATGATGATGAGGAGGAGGAGGAGGAGGGAGGAGGGAGGAGGAGGAGAAGGAGTAGGAGGAGGAGGACGAGGAGGAGGAGGAGGACGAGGAGGAGGAGGAGAGGATTGAGAACCGTGGCGGGTCGTGGTGGAGGAGCATGGCCATGAAGGAGGAGGAGGAGGACGAGGATGAGGAGGAGGAGGATGATGGGGGAGGAAGAGGTGGAGGAGGAGGACGAGAAGGAGGGGGCGTACCAAGTGTGCTCTCCACTCTTGGAGCAGCCGTGCGGCAGGCCCCCTGGTGTGTGGAGGCCCGAGGTGGACTCGACGAGATCTGTTCATAATCTGTTGTGACAACAGATGTGTCTCTTTTCTCCTCCTCCTCCCCCTCCCCCTCTTCCTCCTCCTCCTCCTCCTCCTCCTCCTCCTGTTTCCTTCTCTCTCCTCTCTCCTCTCCTCCGCGCTGATCTGCTTTTTCTTTGCATGAGCGCTGCGTGATCATCGCCTCGTGGTCCGCTGGCGATCCGCGCGTGGTCGTGGCGTGCAGCCCGCCGTCGGACCAGTCGATCCGATGCACGTTCGAGGGCGCGCAGCTTTGCCGTCGCGAGAGGCGGGAGGAGGGCGAGCGAGGATGAGCAGGACCTGGAAGATGAGCAACAGGAGTTACATCAGGAGGAGGATAAGGAGGACTGGGCAGAGCCGGACAACGAGGGCTACGGGTAGGTCGAGGAGGAGGAGGAGGAGGAGGAGGAGATGAGGATGAGAAGGGGGAAGAGGGTCAAGGGAGGTGGAGCGAGAGGGAGAGCTGGAGGAACAGTCGGAATCTGAGGATGATGGTGATGATGACGATGATGATGCTGCTGATGCTGATGATGCTGATGATGATCAAGCTGATGCCTTGGAGGACCAGCGCATATCATACACCAGAAGTAGTATGTATGGACCGCGTATTGTCACCAGCCATCAGCCATCATGCGTTTGACAGCGAATCTGCCTCCATTCATGTGTGGTAGGCGCTTTGAGGAACATGTGCGCTGCGTCAGAACAAGGCGACGATGTTGCAATTGCTCAACGTTTCAAGCTCCATGGTCATTTCATGCTAGGGCGTCGCATGCAAGAACCCGGTTCTGGGACGGGTTACGTATTCGCTGCATTTGCTCAGGCATTACGGTCGCAACGCTGAGGAACGATCATGCGGGAGTTCCGTCTTGAAAGGGTGGCGCCCCCTATCAGTGTAGATGCTTGGTATTTCAAGTTGTAGGTTGATCGGGCTTGGGGAAGTGCCTGGCGATACCAAGAGTTTGACATATTTTGACCATGCGCCACCCCATCCGGGTAAAGCCTGAAACTTAGCAGGCGAATATTTCGGCGCGGCGCTGAGAGGATGCCCGCATTTTGAAATCCACGCGCCCGCCATTCGTATAGTTGTTAAAGGCTTGTGCTGCGATCGTGCGCGGTGCTGAGACGGGAAACGCATTTCGAACACAGTCTGCCCTCCTTCCGCGTAGCAATTGGGGACTTTTCGCCCGATTGTGCACGGCGCTAAAGCGACAGTCACCTCCTGACAATGACCCGCCCTCAATATGTATAGCTGTTACAAGCT
Source organism: Prorocentrum cordatum (assembly GCA_963575745.1). NCBI lineage: Eukaryota > Dinophyceae > Prorocentrales > Prorocentraceae > Prorocentrum > Prorocentrum cordatum. The sequence continues at coordinate 77,283 of CAUYUJ010000389.1, read as the reverse complement.
TTGAAGACGAGTTTGCTTGGCGCTGATGCGATTCCAGCATTTCAAGCTGAGCTTGGCGCTGATGTGAGACATACACGTTAAACATAGCTTACTCGCCGTCCGTGTAACAGTTTGACGGTTCGTGATATAGCTTGTGAGGAACGCTCAAGCGAAACGCTTGGCCCGCTCTACCGAAACGTCCAGTGGCACCACGACGAGGAATGACTGTCAGGGCAACCTAGAGAGCAATGATGAGGAGGATAAGCATGAACAGGATGATGCTGATGATGATGACGATGATGGTGGTGATGATGCTGCTGCTGATGATGATGATGATGATGATGATGAGGCGGTGTAGAGCGATGACCATTATGACGATGATGACGACGATGGTGACGATGCTATTGATGATGAGGATGATGGTGATAATGAGGAGGAGGAGGTTCAGAATGAAGAGGAGGAGGAGGAGGAGGAACGGGTTGAAGGGAAATGACCCTAGGCGAGCACAGACGAACACTAATCGTGCTTAGATTCATTATTTTGACTACGCTGCGGATGTCTGTGACGTGATGAAGCAGCTGGAATCATGATGTTAGATCTTTTGGATGCGGTGGCCTTTTCTGCTAGGCTCAGGAAAGGTTGTTCCAGGTAAGGGCTCCGGCCCTGGGTTCTCTTTTAGTCTGCGGGCCAGAGGCCCTCCATCAGAAGGGTGTTGGAGTTGGGCACGTGCAAATACGTGTGCGGAGGGGGGTGGTCCCCAAAATGGGTTTCGGCACGCGTGCGTCCGGCACGTCTTTCCATGTGTTTCGGACCACGAAGGGACTGCAGGCGAGGGACCCATCTTGGTGGCGTCGGATTCCTTTACGTGTCAAAGCACGTACGCGGATGGGGGGGGGGGGGTGTTTTGTACTGTGCAGTTGGCCTTCCGATCCGAGACGCCCCGAGACCGAGAGACCGCTACTGCTGCTGTTTCGGTCCGAGGGCGCCCTTGAGTCCCGGTAAGGCTACCGGGCACGGCCGACGGGCCACCCACTCATCAAGTGAGTGACGTTTTCAGCCCACCAGGGGCTATCGAGATATCTGATAGATTGTTGGATCGCTGGCGCGAGCTGTGGAGGAAAAGATTATCAAGATAATCACTTACGAGAAGATCGACAGCAGGCTGACGCCAGTGCCGACGATTTAGTTGGTAGCGGAGCCGGTCTGGCTCCACGGACCGGCTCGTCATGACGACCGAAGCGGAGAAACACGAGACTGTTCCTTCATGGGACGGAGACGTGGCCAGCTTCGACTCCTACGTGATGAGAGTGAAACTGTACGTGCGTGGTACCAAGAAGGACGAGAAGGGCCTCTGCGGGCCCAGATTGATGGCGAAGCTCCAGGGACGTGCGTGGCAGGGAGTACAAAAGTACGACAAGTTGGACAGCCTTAACGACCTGGAAGAAGACGCGACGACGAAGTTGCCGAAAGGAGTGAACCAGTTGATCCAGTATCTCAGGGAGAAGAGCGGCATCCTTGAGGTTGAGGACGCTGGCAAATATATGAGGACTTTCGTGAAAGAGACATACCGGAGGAACCGGACAAGCATGAGAGACTATCTCACGCAGTTCGAGGTCGAAGAGGACAGGATGCAGAAGGCGATCAAGGCCATCGACAAAGATTTCGACGAGAAGAAGCCGATATTTCCTGAGCCGCTCCGAGCATGGTTTCTACTCGAGAACGCAGGCCTCGAAGACCACGAGCGCTCGCAGGTGCTGGCCTCCGTGCAGAACAAGTATGGGTACCAGGCCATCCAGCAAGCTCTCGGCATGCAGTTCGACAAAAAGCACGATCGCGACCACAACAACAATCGTGGCACCAGGCCACAGTGGCAGGGACGCAGCAAAAACTACGTGGCCGAGGGCGACGACGACTACTCGGAAGAGGACGACGAGGATGATGAGGGCGACCAGCACAGCGAAAACGCGACAGCGCTGGCGGCGGAAGAGGACGAGTTCGCCAGCCAGATCAGGGAGATCTACGATCAAGCAGGTGACGACCAAGAGCTACGAGATGAGCTACTCGAGGGTGCTGTGTTTTCTGCTGCTCAACAAGGGCAGCGGTCCTTCAAGCAGGCTCGCGAGCTGCTGCGCCAGAAGAAGACCGGACGGAAGTTCTTCGCAGGCCAGTTCGGGCAGAAGAAAGGCGGACAGCCGGCCAAGGGGGCAGGCAAGTCTTCGACTTCGGCCAGGAGCTCGTCCGGAGGCGGAGGCCACCACCAGAAGAGGGACGACTCGTGGAAGACGGACCCCAACACCATATGCCTGAGGTGTGGCGGCCGTGGCCACATAGCTAAGAACTGTAAGGTTCCAGCGAAGCTGCAGGCTGGACGTAGCTACAAGCATCTATCGTCATCAACATCGCGACCGCGATCGACTACAGCACGACCGCGATCGACTACAGCACGACCGCGATCGACTACAGCACGACCGCGATCGACTACAGCACGACAGCGATCGACTACATCGCGACCGAGACCGACAGCATCACGACCGATATCGCCGAGAATCCGAATACGAACACCCAGAGTTTCCAGAAGGGAGTCCCATCGAGCATATGTGGTTTTCGAGCAGTGTATATTTATGGCCTCACAGCTCTCGGGGACCTTCAAAGGCATCTTGGACTCTGGGGCCACCTCATCCATGATAGGTTCAGATACGGCGGAGATCTGGCAAGCCACGATGATGAAGTTGGTTGGCCAGAACCGTATGAAAATAGTCCCTGGACCCCGAATCGAGTTCACTTTCGGGAATAATCAGAAGGCTCAGTCTCTGAATCACGCAAGTATTCCAGGATACGTCGACGGCCAAGAGTGTGATTTTCCAGTTTCAGTTGTGGAAGTGGATGCCCCGCTTTTGATAGGAATGGATTTCCTGAAGCATTTCGGAGTGATTGTTGACTTTGAGTTCGGCACTATCAGGTTTAAGGCTCTGGGCAATAAGACCTACCTTCTAGAGAGATCGAGGTGCGGGCATCTTCTCATAGATTTCGGGCCACGCGCTGAATGGAGAGAAGTTATCACACATGATGCTCTGATTTCCGATGCTTCCGAAGTTTCTTGGGCTCAAAACGGTGATCGAGCCAAGGCTCTCGACCCAGATCAGCTTTCTATTCCATATCAGCCAGTGGATGCGATCATCATGCGGTGGCAGAAGCTCACGTGGCTCATCGCGACCCTCGGAGGTCTTCGCGACTGCGACGGCCTTGGCGAGTACAAGGTGCGGCTGCTGCGGAGTTCCGGGGACCACGACGGCCGGATGTTCATGCCTGGGCGGCCGCAGTCACCAGTGTCAGGGACGACTTCCTTGCGGCCAGCCGCCGCTGATCAAGCCCTACAACCTCAAGAAGGAAGAGGAGACCGACGCTGGCGACATCAAGAGGCAGTACGACAACATCAAGTGCGCGTGCTGCGGAGCGCCTGGGAGGCGCAGAGCGGGCTGCAGCTGTGTGGGCGGGCGCAGCCATGTGTGTCTGAGGATCCGCGCGGAGACGTCGAGTTCTGGGCCAGCGTTTTCGGGCTCAGCGGCCAAGAAGGAGGATCCGACGACAGCGACACCGAGACCACCACCACCTCCGAGAGCAACTTCGAGCTCGCCTTCGCCGCCGAGGACGGTCTACCATGCACCGAGGCCGAAGGGGTGTCCGGCAGCATTCAAGGCACCACCTCCGAAGAAGGCGACGATGAAGGAGGAAGAAGTGGAGACAGTCCACGAGACGATCGACCTGGACACGGTGATGCAGAACAACATACAGTTTCCGACCTGGGATCCGGCGAAGGAGACCCTGACCGAGCACATGGAGAGGATGAAGCAGGAGACCGAGGACATACCGGTGCCGGAGGACCACTGGGCGCTCCTCGAAGAGATCAACAGCTTAGACAACTGGGTGAAGCTGACCAGCTTGACGCTGGACAGGGAGGTCCGGACGCTACAGCGAAGGACGATCCGGGCTGCGTTGCGGCTGGTCAGGTGAAGACGCTCAACGCCAAGCAGATCTACTTGCTCAACCAGAAGATCGCGGAGTTCGAGACGGAAGCAGCCAAGGACGCTCAGGATCTACTTCGACTTGGACAGCTGGACCTGCTGGAGGTATGTGCTCCTCCAAACTCCCCGCTCGGAGTTGAGGTCGAGAAGCTCGGCGGCACCGTCCTCAGGCTCGGGAAGCACAACGAGTACGATCTAACAACCAACACCGGCTACAGAAGGGCGTCGGAGACGCTGAAGCTGGAGAATCCGAGAAGGGTCGTATTTTCGCCACCGTGCACGGCCAGATCGATCATCCAGAACGCCAACCAGAGGACCGAAGATCAACGAGTGCGTCTGGAGCACAAGCGCCGAAAGAATGACAAGGTTACCCGGGCTTGTGTGCTACTTGCCTTCCAAGCACTACATCAAGGAGCCGAAGTTGACTTCGAACAGCCGCTGAAGTGCGGGACCTGGTCCTTGCCCTACCTCAAGCGTCTCAGGGAGCAGCTGTTCACTGTACGAGTGGACGGGTGTGCTTTTGGGTTGAGATATCCGAAGACAGGCGAGCTGATCAAGAAAGAATGGCTGATCGCGACGTCCGATCCGCACCTCAATGCAACCATCGGCAGGACGTGCTCAAATCAGCGAGGCAGCCCGCACAACCACAAGCACGAGGAGATACAGGGCCAGGTTGCCGAGTTCACTGCAGCATACCCGGCCGCGATGTGCAAGAAGTGGGCCAAGTCTATCATGAGGTGTGTGGAGTGGTCTACTTGGTGCGCGTGGGCTGGAGGTGACTATGAGACGGAGTTCAGCGAGGCAGTGTATGTCACCAAGCGGCGCCTGATCGGGAAGCAGCCGCTACCCAAGGCGCAGAGGCTCGAGATGGAGAATGAGGCGGAGCTCGACATCGACCCCAAGGGCGAGCTCGAGTGCTGGGAGCGCGAGGACGAGAACGTCAAGACGTACATGGGGACGGACATCGAGGGACCAGAGTGGCTTTCTGTGGTGCGGAGGCTTACCTGGGATCTCGACACCAACACCCTCATTGGCGACGAGCTGGGCGAGAGCATTTTGACCGACGAAGAGATATGCGCCCCGCTGCCGGAAGGCACGAGCCATACGAGGACACGACTATACTTCAAGCGACCTGGGGTTCAACAAGAACAGCATGCAGCACCACAACATCAGGATGCACCTCAGGAAGATCAACGACCTGATCCAGTCCCAGGCCCAGATGAAGATCAGATACCACCACCACCTCCACAATACGAGCCACAGGAAGGTGAGGTGGACGTCGGTAAAGTTAACGGTTATCTTCGAAGGCTGCATGTCAGGCTAGGGCATCGCAGCAACAAGACCATCATCGACGTGCTCAAGCGGGCTGGCGCTCAAGGCCCTATCTTGAAATTAGCAGCTGAGTTCAGGTGCGAGGCGTGCGAGCGGCACAAGAACAAGCCGATGGAGTCCGTGGTTGCGCCATACAGCCCGGCCACACCTGGGAAGGCTATCGAGACGGACGGCTTCTACTGGACGGACCCTCGCGACAAGCAGACTTGGACCGGGACCTACATCGTCGATACAGGCACTCGGCTCAGTGGCGGGAAGCTCAACCTCAAGGGCCGACTCATGAGGTCAGGCGAGGAGTTCCGCAAGACGCTGCAGCAGACGTGGATGCAGTACTACGGTCGACCTGCTCTACTACGCCTGGACGGTGAAGGCTGCCATGTCGAGAAGAGAGTAAAGGAATGGTTATCGTCGCGCGGCATCATGGTGGATGTCACCGCTCGGCAGGCTCACAACCAGCTAGCGCTATGTGAGAGGAATATCGGCATCTTAAAGGACACCATGACCAAGATCGCAGAGGAGTCCGACGCCAAGGTTACCGCGGACGAGATTTTCTGGGAGGCGATCGCCGCCATGAACGATCTCGGCAGGTACAAAGGCCACAGCCCCTACGAGATGATGCTGGGCAGGACCCCTGAGCCGATCGTGGGCGATGTGTTCGGCGAAGATCATAACATGCCGATCCTCAGCAAGACCTACGAGGCCGACGACGACGAGTACATCAAAAACCAGAAGGTGCGACTCGGGGCGAGGAAGGCCTTCCTCGAGGTTACTTCTAGACGACGTCTTGCCCTACTGGAGCTACGCAAGACCAGAGAGAAGACACACTGGACTACAGGGCAGCTTTGCTACTGGTGGTCCGAGAAGGCGAAGGGCAACGTCAAGATGCCTGGTGGAGTTTGGGCTGGCCCGGCGACAGTCATCGCCCAGGAGCCTGGCTCGGACGGCAATCCAGGGTCAGTCGTCTGGATAGAGCACCACGGTCGACTTCTAAGAGCAGGACGTGGTCATCTTCGACCAGCTACCGAGACGGAGATCGAGATCCACAAACTTCTTCATGGAGAGGCAGTTCCTCTTAACATCACCGCTGCCATGCTGAAGGTCAAGGCTAGCGAATTCGAGGACCTGATCGGACAGCGCCTTCCAGATCTCGACGATGAAGATGACGCGTGGGTAATGGAGCCAGAGGATCCCTTTCCGCAGAAGGCGGGAAATGGGCAGCCAGCTGCTGCCGAGACCCAGGCGACCGAGGCGCCTACGACATCGGAGCCTACAGGGGCAGCCGAGACCAAGGAGGAGGATACGAAGTCCGAGGACAAAAAGTCAGAGAAGGAGGACGACCTTTCATCGGAAGATCTCGAAGCGCCAGAACCACCAGGCCAACTACCTGCAGACCTACCTGTACCTGGAGTTCGGCGACGTCAAGAAGCTGAAGAAGATGCCGCAGTCAAGAAGTCGCGCCAGACTACGAGAACTGGAACTAAGCGCGGGAGAGACCCGGATGAGTTCGGCAAGCGGATGACCGACGAACCCAACTCAGTTCAGAAGACCAGCGAAGACCAGGACGTCACCACCGAGCGCCAGGATGCCGTCTACCTGTCTATCGCGGTCCCCTCCCGAGACGCCATCAACCGCTTCGTGAAGGACCCCAGGCTGTACGTGGCTACACAGGCCAGGAGGCAGCGCATTGAGGTCAGCTACAAGAAGCTGGACGACAAGGACAAGGCGAAGTTCGACGTGGCTATGAAGAAAGAAGTTGATCAATTTCTACTCGCGCAGGCGTGCCGAGGTGTACTTCGGAACAAGCTACCGGACGTCGACCTGATGAAGATGCGCTGGGTACTTACCTGGAAGGAGGATCCAGAAGCGGAAGGCGGCAAGAAGGCCAAGGCCAGACTGGTACTCATCGGCTACACCGACAAGGACCTCGAGACGCTTAAGACCGAATCGCCAACACCCTCGAGGCGTGCGCGCCAGATGCTATACCAGAAGGCGGCCAACGAGAATTGGCAGACGTGGCTTGCGGATGCTTCGTCAGCTTTCCTGCAAGGGGAAGCTACAGAGGAAGAGCGAGAGCTTTATGCACTACCAGTACCGCAACTACGAGAAGCACTACAGCTCAATGATGATGACGTTGTGCAGATTCTCAAGGCCTGTTATGGACTCACGAATGCACCTAGGCGGTGGTACGAGAAGGTCAAGAAGGATCTAGAGAGCAGAGGCTGGTATGCATGCAAGCTCGAGCCGTGTCTCTTCACCAAGCTGAACTCAGACAACAAGGTGATCGGGCTCATCCTGGTGCATGTGGATGACTTCCAGATTGCGGGTGACCTCACCAACGTTGAGTTCAACGTGGAGTACGAGCATCTCAAGACGCTATACCGATGGGGCATGTGGAAGTCAGATGAGGCTGGCTATTCAGTTTGTGGAGTTGAAGTTTCCAGAAATCCAGATGGAGGATTCAGACTAAGTCAAGAAAAGTATGCCAAGACCATCCAGCCGATCAACGTCAAGAGAGGCCGAAAGGCTAGTCCGGACGACAAGCTGACAGCCGGAGAAGTGACTGCATGCCGTGCCATCCTTGGTCAAGCTCAGTGGCTTTCAACACAGACGATGCCTCAAATCGCTGTGCACGTTTCTATGCTACAAGCGGTTGTCAACAGTGCGACGGTCAAGGACCTCGGCAGGATCAACCAGCTGGTCAAGACTATTCACGAGTTTGCGAGCACAGGAGTTACCATACATCCTTATAAGCAGATGGCGTGGGTATGTTGGTTCGATGCATCGTGGTGTTCGAGAGCAGATGGGAGCAGTCAAGGAGGCTATGTTGTGTGCACTACCGAGGTGGAGGCGCTCAGCGGCAAGAAGCAGAAGTTCACAGTATTCACGGGAGCTTCCAAGAAGCTGACACGAAAGTGCCGTTCATCCTTGGGTGCAGAAATCCAAGCAGCAAGTGAGGCCGCGGAGGAGCTGGAGTATACACAGCTAGCTTGGATGGAGATGCTGAGTGCAGATGTGCAGCTCAAGGGCGACAAGCGCTACGACATGATCAAGAAGGGACCACGGAGTGTTCTCGTCACGGACTGCAAGAGCCTATATGATGCAGTTACTGGTTCGGAGAGTTCAGCACTGGGTCTCAGCGACAAGCGCGCCGCTATTGAGTGCATGGCATTCAAGCAAGGAGTTCAAGAGTGCGGTGCCGAACTTCGTTGGGTTCATTCTCATGCGCAGGTAGCAGACGGTTGCACGAAGATAAAGTACGAGGCGCAGAAGCTTTTAGATGTTTTCATGTGCAGGAGCTACTGGACGCTGGTTCATGACCCGGAGTTCGAGTCTGCGAGGAAACGAGGTCTGAGGGGACTCGATATTCTAGCAGAGAAGCCGACACTCGCCGAGGAACCACAAGTTCATTCGGAAGAGTGAGTTCTGCCAGGTGGTTTCTTTTCCATATCGCTCGCCTTGGCGAGGTTTGTGATTTGATTTAGACAAGCTCTGTGACAATGTAGCTTTACATATCTGCCCGCTCAGCGGGGATTTCATCTTACCTTACATATCTGCCTGCGCAGCGGGGATTTCATTTCACTTTATATATCTGCCCGCTCCGCGGGGATTTCATTTTATTTTATATATCTGACCGCTACGCGGGGATTTCATTTCATCTTATATATCTGTCCGCTTCGCGGAGATTTTATTTCATGTTTCAGATTGCTCGCCTGGTGAGATGTATGCGAGAGTAGCACCGCTACCAGAGATGATTTTTTTTGCAGGATCGAAGGCCAAAAGGTTTTCCCCCTGTGTGTTTTGTACTGTGCAGTTGGCCTTCCGATCCGAGACGCCCCGAGACCGAGAGACCGCTACTGCTGCTGTTTCGGTCCGAGGGCGCCCTTGAGTCCCGGTAAGGCTACCGGGCACGGCCGACGGGCCACCCACTCATCAAGTGAGTGACGTTTTCAGCCCACCAGGGGCTATCGAGATATCTGATAGATTGTTGGATCGCTGGCGCGAGCTGTGGAGGAAAAGATTATCAAGATAATCACTTACGAGAAGATCGACAGCAGGCTGACGCCAGTGCCGACGATTTAGGGGGGGGGGGCAACATGCGCCTGGCGCGTGCGCGCGGGGCATGTGTGTTTCACCTGTTCGCGGCTCCCAGGGGGGGCTCCAATTTGGTAGTGTCGGATTCTTTACAAGTAAAAGCACGTGCGCGGAGAAAGGGGACCCAACATGCGCCTGGCGCGTGTGCGCAGGGCATGTGTTTTCACGTGTCCACGGCCCCCAGGGGTTGACCCAATTTGGTGGCGTCGGATTCTTTACGCGTGAAGATATGTGTGCAGAGGGGGGGTCTGCAATATGGGTGTCGGCACGCGTGCGTCCGGCACATGTTGTCGCGTGTTTCGGGCCAGGACGGGGCCACAGGCGACGGACCCAACTTGGTGGCGTCGGATTCCTTGACGCGTAAAAAGCGTGCGCGGAGGGGGGAGGACCCAACATGCGCCTGGCGCGTGTGCGCAGGGCATGGGTTTTCACGTGTCCACGGCCCCCCAGGGGGTGACCCAACTTGGTGGCGTCGGGTATTTTACGCGTGTAATGTGATGATGGCGACGATGATGATGCTGATGATGTTGATGATGATGCTGATGCTGATGCTGATGCTGATGCTGCTGCTGATGATGATGCTGCTGATGCTGCTGCTGCTGATGATGATGCTCATGATGATGATGATGATGATGATGATGATGATGATGATGATGATGACGATGCTGATGATGATGCTGCTGACGATGATGATGATGGTGGTAAGGTGGTTATGCTGATGACGTTGATGATGCCGATGATGATGGTGATGGTGATGGTGATGGTGATGGTGGCGGAGACGGGTGAAACTGAAGTTGGTGATGATGCTGATGATGACGATGATGCTAAGTACTAGATGATGAGAATGATAGTGGTGATGATGGTGTCAATGACTGGTGATGATCATGACGACGATAATGATGCTGATTATGAGGATGCTGATGCTGATGATGATGTTGCTGCTGATGATGTTAATGCTGGTGATGATTATTCAGATGATGTTATTAATTATGAGACTTATGATGTTTTTTAGTATGCTGATCATGGTGATGCTGCTGATGTTGTTGTTGCTGTTGTTGTTGTTGTTGTTGATGATGATGATGATGATGATGATGATGATGATGATGATGATGATGATGATGATGATGATGACGAACATGCTGCTGATGTTGCTGATGATGGTGGTTTAATGGAGGAGAAGGAGGATCAGGATGAGGATGAGGATCAGGATGAGGATGATGATGATGATGATGATGAGGAGGAGGAGGAGGAGGAGGAGGAGGAGGAGGAGGAGGGGGAGAAGGAGGAGGAGGAGGAGGGAGGAGGGAGGGAGTGGAGGGCGCGGAGGAGGAGGAGGAGGTGGAGGAAGAGGAGGAGGAGGAGGACGAGGAGGAGCGCGTCTGACTGAGGACGCCGACTGAGGAGGAGGAGGAGGAGGAGGAGGTGGAGGAGGAGGAGGAGGAGGAGGACGAGGAGGAGCAGAGAAGCAGGGGGAAGTGGAGGAGGAAGATGGTGACAGCCTGGCCGAACGACCGAACAGGTGACAGGCGACGCCGTACAGAAGGGAGATGACGATGAGGAGAAGGAAGGCGGAGGCAGGAAAATAGCATGGAGAAGGGGGAAGGAAGTAGGAGGAAGGAGGAAGGAGGAGAAAGGAGGACGTGGAGGAAAATGAGGAGAAAGTGGATGGGGAGGAGGAGGGGCAGGGTCGGAAAAGGAGGAGGAGGAGGAGGAGGAGCAGGAGGAGCGGGAGGAGCGGGAGGAGCAGGAGGAGGAGGAGGAGGAGGAGGAGGATAAGCAGGACGTGCATGAGTTAGCGGAGGCAGCAAAGCAACGGGAACATGTCGCACGCGCGTCAGAAGAAAGTTCGATTCCACTTCCTTACTGTGTTCGTGGGTGCCTCAAGTTCAATGTTTCCTAGGCAACCTGAACCGATGGCTGGGTTGCCTTGGCTAGCTGGGTTGGCTGGGATGGCTGGGTTGGCTCGGCCTGCTGAGATGGAGAGCTGGCTGGGTTGGCGGCGCTGGCTGGGAGGCAGGGAGGCCGCTGGAGGCCCCCCACCCCGAGGCTCCGTATTTGAAGCCAGGCCAAAAAGGGCTGCCAAGGCCATGCGTGACACGAGTGCGCGTGTGCGAGTGGACTGGGCTTCTGGTCAACAACGTTCGATGCTGTACGCCTAGCCGGAGTGAGCCGTCGTTTTTGGAGCGAGCTTCCTGCCAACAGCGGTGGCAACGCGATACACGCCGGGAGCAAGGCGGAACAATGCTGTGGCGCGAAGTACACCCGAGAAGCTCCGATGTGAATTTCCTGCCGAGCATGGAGGCGAAGGAGAAGGAGGAGGAGGAGGGAGTATGAGGAGGAGGAGGATGATGAGGAGGAGGAGGAAGAGGGGGACCAGTGCAAACCCAAGACTCATCAACAATGTTCGAATATACTCTCCCTCCAAGCTTCCTCTTCATAGGCCCTTACACGGATTCATTTTCACGAAGGGAAGTGGCCCGTTTTGAGACAATCGCCTGAAGACCCTGAAGCATGCCAAAACACCATTCTCGGAACTTCAACGCCACGAGTCAACCTGGGTGTTTCGTCTTGGCGATCCTTTATCGCGCCAGAACACCATTCCGAGGTCGTCAGCACCGCGAATCAGCGTAACTGTTGCGCCCTGACAATCCAGAGTCGCTCCAAAACACCATTTCTGGTACGCCAACCATGGGAACCCGTGAAATTCTTGCAAATATTTAAAACGAATGTGCGCGGCGCTGAGGTGAGAGCCACAATTTGAAAAGGAACCGTCCTCAATCCGTGAAGCTCTTGCAAAGGTTTAACACTAATGTGCGCGGCGCTAAGGCGAGAACCACATTTGAAAACGACCCGCCCTCATCCCGTGAAACTCTTGCATTTATCCAAACGAATATGCGCGGTGCTCAGGCGAGAGCCACATTTTGAAAACGGCCCACCTTCAATCTGTGAAACTCGTACAAATATTTGATGAATTTGCGCGGCGCTCAGGCGATAACCACATGTTCAAAACGACCCGCCTTCAATCAGTGAGACTCTTGCCAAGTGTTAAGACGAGTGAACGCGGCTCTCAGGCGAGAGCCACATTTTGAAAACCACCCGCCCTCCATCCGTGAAGCTGTTGGCAGTTCTATAGGTTCAGGATTAGACATGGTAAGGAAGTGTGCAGCCAAACACCCAGCCTGCCCTTTCGACCAGCCTCGGGGTAAGCAAGGGATGACTTAACTATAAGGAGAGTGAGTGGAGGAGGAGGACAGGGAGGAGGAGGAGGAGGAGGAGGAGGAGGAGGAGGAGGAGGAGGAGGAGGAGAGGGATGTGGATTGAGGAGGTGGATCGAAGAGTGAAGAGGAGGAGGAAGGAGCTCGAGGTGGACCGAGGATTGATGACGATGGTGGTGATGATGATGACGAGGGAGGAGCAGGAGGTGGTCGCTGGCCGCGATTGGGGCTTCGACGCTCGGAGCGAGCTTGCTGGTGGCAGCTCCGCACGACCGCTGGTGGGGCGCAGTGCACCAGGAGCGAGGCAGCGCGCCAGGAGTCCGGAGGAGGACAGGTACCCATTCGGCGGCGAAGTCCGAACCCTGCCCTCGCCGATCGACGATTCAGACAACTCGGTGGGAGGCGGGGATCGGGTCCGGAGTTCTTCGAACACATGGCGAAGTCCGAACCCCTACCCCCGCCCCCCATCGATGCAGGAGTAGCGACGTTTGGTGGGGGCAGGTTTGGGGTGTCGCCACCTACCGATACCGCTTCCCTTGCCCCGTTTTCGCCTTCTTGGGCCTTGTGGGAGGCCCTCGTCACCACCGCTGGCTCCACCTCGAAATCCTCCTCAGAAGCATCCTGGCAGAGAGGTCCAGGGAGTGGCGGTATCGGTACCCTCTGATTTCCCACCGGTCAGGCTTCCTGCCGACAACGTTGTCAGCGCAAGGTGCGCCAGGAGCGAGGTAGCACGCTCGGAGTGAGTTTCCTTCGAAAAGGAAAAAACGGCACAAACATAAACTTTTGGCGCTCCGCGCGGCCTTCTGGGATCCGCGCTGGGCCCTCCCGGCGGCGCCTCTGGCGCCGCCCATGACGCCCTCCACGCGCCAGGGAGGGGGTTCCAGCGCGGATCCAAGAAATCCGGGCGGAGCGCTAAAAGTTTATGTTTGTGCCGTCTCTTCTTCTTCCATTCCTAACAGCATCCTCAGCAGCACGAAGTGCGCCGTGAGCGAGCCATCACGCACGCGAGGCTCACAAAGGGGCACTCGGGAGGGACGCCGGGGGGACACCTGCCCAGGGCCTCTGTGGAGAGGGCGCTTCTGGCATGAAGAATCCTCTGGGTAAGCTTACGTGGCAAGGAGAAGAATAGGGTTTTGCCGCTGCTGCTACTGTTGCTGCTGCTGCTGCTGATGATGATGATGATGGTGATGGTGATGGTGATGGTGATGGTGATGGTGATGGTGTGATGGTGATGGTGATGGAGATGGTGATGATGATTAGCTGAATATGATGATGCTGATGATAACGCTGCTGATGGGGATGATGTTGAGGATGCTGCTGATGATGATGCTGATGATCATGATTATGATGATGATGACGATGGCGATGACGATGACGATGACGACGATGATGATGTTGATGATGATAATGATGATGATGAGGATGGGGATGATGATGAAGATGATAATGTTGATGATCATGATGATTCTGAGGTTGATGATGATGCTCAGGAGGATGAGGATGAGGATGAGGATGAGGATGAGGATGAGGATGAGGATGAGGATGATAATGATGATGCGGATGATGATGATGATGATGATGTTGATGATGATGATGATGCTGATGATGATGATAAGGATGATGATGATGATGATGATGATGATGATGATGATGATGATGATGATGATGATGATGATGATGATGATGATGATTATTATGATGATGATGATGATGATGGCAATGTTGATGATGATGATGCTGGTGGTGAGGATGATGTTGATGATGACGATGACGATGGCGATACGAAGGAATATGAGGATGCTGAGGATGATGTTGATCATACTGAGCAGGATGATGATGAATATCATGATGCGGATGCTGATGCTGCTTACTATGATGATGAGGCGGAGGAGAGGGATGAGGGTCAGGGTGATGATGCTGATGCTGATGATGATGCTGATGATGATGCTGATGATGATGATGATGCTGATGATGATGATGATGATGATGGTGGTGATGATGATGATGATGATGATGATGATGGTGATGATGATGATGATGATGATGATGGTGATGATGATGATGATGATGATGATGATGATGATGATGGTGATGGTGATGATGATAATGATGATGATGATGATGATGATGATGCGCTGGTGAGGGTGATGGTGACAGTGCTGTTGATGACGATGCTGATGGTGATGACTTTCGTTATGATGATGGTGATGATGATGGTGAGGATGATGATCGTGTTGATGATTCTGCTTCTCAAGATGATGATGATGCTTATGCTGATAATGCTGTTGATGAGGATGATGCTGCTGACACTGCTGACGATGACGCTGATGATGCCGTTGTTGATGATGGTGTTGCTGATGTTAATGATGATGCTGCTGATGATGATGATGATGATGATGATGATGATGATGATGATGATGATGATGCTGATTATGATGCTGCTGATGCTGCCGCTGATGATGGTGATGACTTTGATGCAGCTGCTGCTGCTGCTGCTGCTGATGATGATGATGATGATGATGATGATGATGACGACGATGCTGATGGTGGTGGTGATGATGATGCTACTGATGGTGATGATGCGGATGGGGAGGAGGAGGAGGAGGAGGAGGAGGAGGAGGAGGAGGAGGAGGAGATGTTGGAGAGGAGGCGGAGGTTAATGGTCAGGCGGGTAGATGGAAGGAGGGGTCGGGTGGGGTGGGGGGGGGGCAGATTCCGTGCACTCCGCTTCCTTTTGTGCTCACGGGGAGGCCGTCGTAGTGCTTGTCTGCTTCGGTGTTTGGCCAGCTGTCTCTGCAGTCGTCGTCGGCGTAGTCGTCACTCTCCTCCTCCTCCTCCTCCTCCTCCTTTCCCTCCTTCCCCTCCTCCTTTTCCTCCTCCCACTTCCTCGCCATTTCCAGGAAGGGGTGAGGGAAGCATGATATGGGGAGGAAGGGGCAACGAGGAGGCATAGGGATCAGTTAGGGAAAGCAGCGATGGGGAGGGTAGAAATGGGAGGGGGAGGAGGGGAGGAGAGAGGGAGCGGGACGACAAGAGGAGGAGGCATGGCAGGAGCGCTCGCCCCACGCCTAACATCCTATGGCTCCCACCGGTTCCTTTGTATTGTCAACTTTGGCACGTTGTGCTGGATCCTCTTCTATCTGCCGAGCGGAGTGTCCTACACTACCTTAGCGCCAAAACGGCAGCGCAGGACAATGCTCATCGTTGGCTGTGCAATCAGAGAGGGGGGGCGGTGCCTTTTTGTACACTGGAGATGGATCAGGGGGAGGAGGAGGAGGAGGAGGAGGAGGAGGAGGAGGAGGAGGAGGACCAGCAGCAGCATGGGGGGCCCTTGAGAGGAACTGATGGGGACGGCAACGACGACAAACTAATCGAATCCACACTGGATGGGGATTCAGATGTGTGGTCAGTTGTGCAACGTGAGTGCCATATGGAAGGGCCCGAGAGGCTGCGAATGAAACGGAGGCATAAAGCATGTTTCGGTACCTTGTGCAAGTGAGGGGGGGGAGAGAGAGAGAGAGAGAGAGAGAGAGAACGAGAGAGAGAGAGAGAGCAATGGACGAGAGGGGCGTGTACACGATTGTACGTTGCTAGGTGCGAGAAGAGATTACTCCATAACGGGTGCTAGCACATGGGGCGGGGAGAGGGGGGGGCGCGTGAGAGGTGAGTTGGGGGAGTAGAGTTGCAGGGCGGGAGGGGGGGAAGTGGGCGAGAGGAGGAGACAGGGAGAGAAGGCATGAAGTAGGAGTGATGGGAGGAGGCGTAGTGGGCGAGGAGGGGAAGGACGAGGCGGCAATGCAGGCGGTGAAGTGTTCTGCGCTTGCAGAGACGGATGAGCAGGCATGGTAATGATGGTGATGCTGATGGTGATGCTGATGGTGAGGACGAAGAGGACGAGGAGAATGCGGCCTAGCACGGATAGTTTGTTTGCAAGGGGGTGGCGATGGTGGTGTTCCATACGTCGGATGTCATGCTGCCGTTGAGGAGAAATTAGAAGCACGTCAATGATAATGCTAGTGGGGAGGACGATACCCTAAGGAACGAGATGTTCTTGTGCCACGGAGGAGGTGGAGGTGATGCACGCCGTGGCTGAAAGGGGACTGATGATGGGGAGGAGTGTGTGACAGCAGCGCAGACTGATCATAACGAGACAGTGGAGGAGGCTGACGAGAGCGCGGTGGTGGTGGTGGTGGAGGGGAAGCTGGTAGAGAAGTTCCCGAAGGAACAGCAGGGACAGCATGAGTAACAGTAGCATTAACAGTATCGGTATCGCCAGCATTGGTAGCTTCATCCGTCACCCCAGCATCAGACTCAGTGAAGGCAGCGATGTTAGTAGCACTATCGATAACTTATGTGGCAATTGTTCCGGCAGTGGCAGTCTTATGTCGATCTCCATCATACGACGCATTCTCATTCATCGCAGTGGTGGTGGTACCAGTAGCCACAGTCGCAGTGGTACATGAAGTCAGCTGGTGTTGGGAAAGGTAGTGTTGATGCGCAGAACAAAGATGATGCCGATAATGATGATGCTAATGTGGATGCAGATGAGACAGCAGAGGAGGTTGGAATGATAACACCGGTCGCAGAAAAAGGTGTATTCTCGCGCGCGCGGGACAAATGCCTACGTAGACAGTTGGCCTGGTCGCGCACGTCTCGTGTCACTATCCTTTCGGCCGCTCCAGTTCTCGTCGTCGTCTTCCTCGTCTGTTTGAATGTTCCTCTTCGCCCCCTCCTCATCAACTCCTGGCCTTTTCTCGTCCACCTCTTCCTCCATCCCCTGTTCCGCTTCCTCATCCTCCCGTGTCGGTCTCCTTTTTGTTCATCGTCCTCTCCATCCTTTTTACTCTCCCTGCCCCTTGCCCTCCCCCCCCACTCCTCCTCCTCCTCCTCCTCCTCCTCCTCCTCCTCCTCCTCCTCCTCCTCCTCCTCTTTTTCTCCTCCCTCCCCCCTTCCCCCTCCCGTGGCCAGCGTTCTCCAAGGCGGACGTGTACCGCCACCTGGAGCTCGACGAGTCGGAGACCGTCGAGACAAACGAGCACCTCGTGGAGGCGCTCAAGGCCCAGCGTGGCTTAATGGTGCAACTGGAATCGATGGCGTGCCGCGCTTAGAAATTCGCTGTAGCGATTGCCACGGGGTATGCGAAGGAGGGGAATGGGGTTGGGTGAACACTATGGGGAAGCGGAGGAGAAGGGGCACATTTTAGTGGTAGGATGGATAGACGAGGAACTGAATGGATGAATGGTTCGGGAGGGGGAAGCATGAATGGGTATGCTGGGTGTGGCCGGAGGACCCATGGAGGAATGAAGAGATAACGCATCTGGGTGGCATGCTGAAGGGGGCTGAGGGGTAGTGGAGGATCTGGCTACTGAGGGGGAGCAGGAAATGAGGAGAGGGAGGAAAGGGAGAGGTGGGGGCGGGATGATGGGTAATGGCGGTTGTATCAGGGCGAAGGGACTGGACAATGGAGTGATGGGTAATATGCGACGCTGAGGAACGTGTCTGGATGGATGAATGTGGAGAGATGGATGGTACGGTTGGATTGGGGGGAAGCTGTGAGGGGGGAGGGGCGGGGAGGAGAGGAGAGGGGATTCTGGATGCAGGCGTGGATATGGGCGGCGTGTGGAGAGGGATGGCGAGTATGCGCCAGGAGTTGAACTAGTTAGATCTAGAGGGTCCACGTTACCAGTCCGCTCCAACTCTCGATCTCGTAAGACTGGAGACGTGGCGACTGTAGCAATTTAAGCTGGCCGGCCTTACCACTCATCTAGCATAACATTACCACACCATTTCCGCAACACATTTTTAGCGCATTTCTTGCAAGCGTCGTGCGCGACATGTCGCCACTCACATGCAGTGCTCATAACCATAATGCTATGATGTGCGGGTAAAATCGAGCATCACACTATTGCGGCCGTCTGCAGTCGGCAGGTAATGCGTATTCGATGCGAGTGCCCCCATATGCGAGGTGAACACGAGGCTGACCTCGTGTATGGTCTGGTCCACATTCTCAGCTTCCGGCCACCACGGGGTGTGAATTTCAATGCAATGCGAGCGTGAGATTGCTCCCCTGGGATTCCTATCTCAACAATGTAATTCACGGACACACGATCACAACGAGACATGCGCACTGCAAGTCGTAGAACGCGACGGAAAAAACGCAGTGACACTCTAAGCGTCTACGAGGTCGCAGTTGGGACCACGCAGTGCGACCAACAACAGGACACCACGACTGCAATGATGTGTGGGGGGGTGATTTGCATTTCCTTGCTGGCTTCGTCAAAAGCTGCGAACGAAATCTTGATCTTGAGTCGCTACGGGCGCGCGGTTCACGCTGCGAATTCACAGTATAGCATGCGATGCGCTGGCCCCAGCGGGAGAAAGCAGACCAGCCGCCGCACCCGCACCTGCCACCCGTCTGTTCTGGGATCTGCATACACGAAGAGAACGCTGCGTTCGCGAGGCAGGGAGCTTCCACGCTGGATCTTGAGGGCATCAGCAAGTCTTCTGGTATGCGGGTTTATGTTGAGCGACCGCTGGGTCCACGGCGAAGTCATTCGCTCAGTGGCGTGCCTGTGCGCTCCGACTAAGCACGCCCTTACTCGCCCATACATCTCTCTCACGTGTCCGTTCGCGCGTCCGTCGGCCAATTGGGTGTTGGACTTCAATTGTGCATTGAACCGCACACAGTCTTCATCCTGTTGTTTTACGGGCGCAGCCCGTAATTTGATTTTCGGGAAGTAGACTGACTGACTGACTGACTGACTGACTGACTGACTGACTGACTGACTGACTGACTGCCTCAACTGGCAACTTAATCACCAAATCCGTTAGATGGCAGTTTTGTTTCCGGGGGTGCGGAACTTTCGGTGGCAGTTGTAAGCAAGGGGGTTAAGGATATTCGTTGGCAGTCATAAATCCAGGGGGTGAGGATATTTAGGTGACAGTTTTGAGCAAGGGGTGTGATGATATTTCGCTCACAGTTTTAAGGCCAGGGGGTGATGATATTTCGCTGGCAGTTTTAGGCCAGGGGGTGAGGATATTCAGCTGGCAGTTCTAGGCCAGGGGCGGTGATGATATTTTGCTGGCGGTTACAAGCGAGGGGTGTGAGGATATTTCGCTGGCAGTTTTGAGTCCGGGAGTTGAGGATGTTTCGGTGGCAATTTTAAGCTAGAGGTGAGGATATTTCGCTGGCAGTTTTCAGCGGGGTGTGTGAGGATATTGCGAAGGTCTTATGGCCTGTGCCGCCGACCCCGAGAACGACGAAGATGAAAACGAGCTGGGGGGCAGGGGGAGGAGGATGAGTGGGAGGTGGAGGAAGGGTGGAGGAGGTGGATGAGGGAGGAGGAGGGGGGAGAAGGATGTGGAGGAGAAGCAAGAGGAGGAGAAGGAGGCAAATGAGAGCAGGAAGAAGGGGAGCAGAGGGGAGGGGAGGGGGAGGAGGAGGAGGAGGAGGAGGAGGAGGAGGAGGAGGTGGAGGAGGAGGAGGAGGAGGAAGAGAGGAGAAGGCCAGAGGCTTTCTTGGGACAGCCTGGGGCTCTCTTGAGGCCGTCTTGGGCCGTCCAGGGCTCCTCTTGCGCCGTCTCGAGGCACTCTTGGAGGCCTCCTGGGCAATTTGGGGCTCTCCTGGGCTGTCTTGGGGCAGTTTGGGGGCCCCTTGGAAGCCTCTTGGGGCCTCTTGGGGCTTCTTCGGGGCCTCTTGTGGGCCTCTTGGGGTTGAGAGCTCAAAATGTCCGTTCGGGTCCCCCGTCTGGGCACTCTCCTGGAGCCGTCTTGGGGGCCTCTTGGGCCGTCTTGGAGGCGTCTTGGGCCGTCTTGGGGCACTACCCTCTTGAGGGCCTCTTGGGCCGTCGCGGGGCGATCTTGGGGGCCTCTTGGGCCGTCTTGGCGCGTCGGGAATCGGAAGAGGCAAGAATTGGGAAAGCTCCTGGAGGCCTTTTGGAGCGCTTTGCAGGCCTCTGGGGCCGTCTGGATGCCGTCAAGGCGTCTTGGACAGATCGTTCGGCGATTCGGGGTTCTCCTCTTGGACTGTCTTTGGGGCCTCTTGGGGCCCTCTTGGCCCGTCATGGGGCTTGTTTGGGCTCCAGGACTCCCAGGGGGGGGCGTCGTATCTAACCCCCCCCGGGACCCCCGCCGGGACCCCCCCCCGGGACCCCCCCCGGGCCCCCCCCCCCGGCGGGGGAGGGATCGAAGGGAAGAGGCTTCCTTTCGACTCAATTACGACGTTGCTCAACTTCGCTTTGGCTGGCGCGCTGAGGAGGTCCCTGGCAAAGGGGGGAGCTTCGACGAGCCCGGGGACAGGGGGGAGGCAGGGAAAGGGGACGACAGAGACGACGACCATCGAATCACGGAGATGACGACTTGAACGGACAAGCCCCTCACAGACGCCGACAGGGTCGGCGGATGTCGCTGGCAGTGTAAGGCCGGGGGTTGAGAGTATTTCGTTGGCAGTTTTAGGCCAGGGGGGAGGATATTTCGCTGGCAGTTTCAAGCGAGGGGTGTGAGGATATTTCTCTGGCAGTTTTAAGGCAGGGGGTTAAGGATTTTTCGCTGGCAGTTTTAGGCCAGGGGGTGATAATATTTCGCTGGCAGCTTTAAGCGAGGGGTTGAGGATAGTTCGCTGGCCGTTTTAAGTCAGGGGGTGGAGGATTTTTCGCTGGCAGTTTCAAGCGAGGGGTGTGCGGATAGTTCGCTGGCAGTTTTAGGCCAGGGGGTGGAGGATTTTTTTCGCAGGCAGTTTCAAGCGAGGGGTGTGAGGATTCTTCGCTGGCAGTCTTAAGCGAGGGGTGTGAGGATCTGGCAGTTTCAAGCGAGGGGTGTGAGGATATTGGAGCGGCCTCGGGCCAGTGCCGCCAATCTGGGGCGCTCCTGATGTTATCGGGAAAGGGCGGTGACGACGACAGCGGACGACCAACGATCGACGAGCGGGATAATTTCGGCGACGACCGATGAACGGGGTAACGACGACGATTGACGACGACGATGACGAAGATGACGACGAACACAAACACAAACACGAACACGAACACGAACATGAACATGAACATCACGACGACGACGACGACGACGACAAACGCGAACACGAACACGAACACGAACATCACGACGACGACGACGTGGACGACGACGACGAGGACGACGACGATGACGACGACGACCACGACTCGTGTCTGAGCAATACCAAGTCATACCATGCACCTCTTGCCTGGCAGCACGCGAGTGAGCGCCTCTTGCGGCCTCTTGGCTCTTGGGGGCTTCTGGAGGGCCTTCGGGACCTTTCTTCGGGGTCCTCGTGGCTCTTTGGGGCTTCTGGGGGGCCTTCGAAGGAGGAGGAGGGGGAGGAGGACGAGGAGCAGGAGGAGGAGGAGCTGAGCTGGGGCTCTGTCGGCATTATCGAATGGCCTTCGGCCCAGCCCAGACCGTGCGTGGGTTGTGAGACGTATGCATCTTGGGTGCAGTTTTGAAGCCTCTTTGGCGCAGTTTGAGGGCCCCTTAGGGCGTCTTGGGGGCCGCTTGGGGGCCGCTTGAGCGCTCTTGGGTGCCTCTTTGGTGCCTCTTGGGGCGTCGTGGGGGCATCTTTAGGGCGGAAGGCTTGAATTATCGATTCGGGCTCCCCCTCTCAGGCCCTTTTTGGGGCCGTCTTGGACCTCTCCTGGGCCGTTTTGGGCGCCTCTGAGGGAGTCTTGGGGCTGTCTTGGGCCGTTTCGGGGCGGTCTGATGGGGCTTCTTTGGTTGTCTTGGGGCAGTCGTGGTGGCCTCTCGGGCCCTCGTGGACGCCGTGAAGGCCGAGAAGGCGTACATGCTAAAACTGTATGTTTCCCAATGGGAATTGGACGATTGTTGCTTATTGGCGCTCTCGAAGGGGTGCTCTTGGAGGCCTCCTGGGACGTCGTGGACGCGTTTGCGACCGACTGGAGGCCATCGTAGGCGTCTTGGACCGATCGTTGAGGGCCTTCTCCGAAACAGCTCCGGGCATACCGGAGAAGTCTCCCCCTGCCTTCCCCAGGGCCCGAGCCCGCCCAGGAAAGCGCAGCACAGGACGTCCCCCCCCCGCCTTCCCCCCCTTCCTCAGCAGAGCCCCTCCGGCCACCCCCCCCAGCAGAGCTGAAGCTCAGGTTGTGGCCGTAGCTGGGGCTATTCGAACCTCACACGCCGGATCGGCGGATTTCGCTGGCAGCTTGTAGGCCAGCGGGTGAGGATCTGTCGCTGACAGTTTTGAGGCCAGGCGGCGTGCGTTGGCTTGTCTCCTTGGTCTTCGTGGCGAAGGGGCGAAATGGGGGGCACGGAGGTCGGGCCTGAGAAGAGTCGTGGTCGGTGTCGGCATCCGCGCGCCACGCGATGCAGTGTTGGGTCTTGCCCTGCCTGGCCCAGCCGAATGCTACGCATGCAGCGCGGTGCTGCGCCCGTATATATGCTCGCCCTTTGGGGTGTGGCTGGCGGGGGGGCCAAGTGGCGAGCTGTCCGGTGTTTTTTTGATAGGGGGGTGACTTGGGCGGCGGGTGCGGTAGAATTCTAGGGGTGCATTGATTTCGTGTCTTATAAGAAAAGGGGGGCACAGCTTCCAGCTACCCCGCCCCCTCCCTTTGGAAAGGGAGGGGGGCTGCCCAAGCTCCCCCCCCCAAGGTCGGCGGCATGCTTTGAAGCTCTCTTCGAAGCTACCTTTCCCCTTTGGTTTTCTGCGCCCCTTTGGTTTTTGGCGCCCTTGTGGTTTTCGGCGGCCCTGCGGTTTTTGGCGTCCTGTTGGTTTTTGGCGCCCCCTTTGGTTTTCGGCGTTCTTTTGGTTTTCGGCTGCCCTTTGGTTTTCGGCGCCCCTTTGGTTTTCGGCGCTCTTTTGATTTTCGGAGCTTCTTTGGTTTTCGGCGCCATTTTGGTATTCTGCACACCTTTTGATTTTTGGCGCCCGTGTGATTTTCGGAGCCGTCTTGGTTCTCGGTGCCCTTTTGGTGTTCGGCACCCTTTTGGTTTTTGGCGCCACTTTGATTCTCGGCACCCCGTTTGGTTTTTGGCGCCCTTTTGGTTTTCAGCGCATCGTTGGTGTTCGGCGCATCTTTGGTTTTTGGCGTCCCTTTCTGGTTTTCGGCACACCCTTTGGTCTTCTGCGCTCCAGCGGTTTTCGGCACACCTTTGGCTTTCGGCGCCCTGTTGGTTGTCGGCGCCTCTTTTGGTTTTCGGCGCCCTGTTGGTTTTTGGCGCGTCGTTGGTTTTCGGCGCTCCTTTGGTTTTCGGCCTCCGTTTGGTTTCCTGCGCCTCTTTGGCTTTCGGCGCCCTTTTGGTTTTCGGCTGCCCTTTGGGTTGTCGGAGCCCCTTTGGTTTTCGGCGCCCCTATGGTTTTCGGTGCCATTCTTGTTTTCGGCGGCCATTTGGTTTTCGACGCCCTTTATGTTTTCGGCGCCCCTTTGGTTTTCGGCGTTACTTCGGTTTTCGGTGCCCTTTTGGTTTTCGCAGTCCTTTTGGTTTTCGGCGTCCTTTTGGTGTCCGGCGCTCCTTTGGTTTCAGGAGCCCCTCTGGTTTTCGGTGTCCCTTCGGTTTTCGGCGCTCCCTTGATTATTGGCGCCACTTGGGTTTTCGGCGCCCTTGTGGTTTTCGGTGCTCCTTTGGTTTTCGGTGCCTCTTTGGTTTCGGCGCAATTCTGGTTGTTCGGCGCTCCTTTGGTTCTCGGCGCCTCTTTGATGTTCAGCGCCCTTTGGTTTTCGGCGCCTCCTGGGTATTATGCACCCTTTTGGCTGTCGGCGCCCCTTTGGTTTTTGCAGTCTCTTTGGTGTTCGGCGTTCCTTTGTTTTCGGCGCTCCTTTTCGAATTCGGCGCACGTTTTGGCTTCGGCGCCCCTTTGGTTTTTGGCGACCTCTTGTTTGTTCTGCGCTCTTAGTTTTTCGGCGCACCTTTCCTTCCTTTCGGCTCTCCTGTGGTTTTCGGCGCGCCTTTGGTTTTCGGCGCCCTTGTGGTTGTCGGCGCATCGTTGGTTTTCGGCGTCCTTTTGGTTTTCGGAGCCCCTTTGGTTTTCGGGTTTTCGGCTCCCTCCTGGTTTCGGCCTCTCTTTGGCGTTCGGCGCCTCTTTGGTTTGCGGCGCCGCTTCGATTTCTGGCGCACTTTTGGATTTCCGCGCTCCTTCAGTTTTCGGCGCTCTTTTTGTTTCCGGTGCCCCTTTGGGTTGTCGGCGCCCTTCTGGTTTTCGGTGCCGTTTTGATGTTCGGCGCCCTTTGGTTTTCGGCGCTCCTTTGTTTTAGGCGCCCTCTTGGACTTCGGTGCTCTTTTGGTTTTAGACGCCCGTGTGGTTTTTGGCGCCCTTCTGGTTTTTCAGCGCTGCTTTGGTTTTCGGCGCCGCTTTGGTCTGTGGCGCCCTTTTTGGTGGCGCTACTTTGGTTTTCGGTACCCTGTGGTTTTCGGCGCCCTTTTGGTTGTTGGCCCCTCTTGGTTTTTAGCGCCTCCTTGGTTTTCGGCGCCCTTTTGGTTGTCAGCGCTCTTTGGTTTTCGGCGCCCCTGTGGTTTGCGGCGTCCACCCTTTGGTTCTCGGCGCCTTTTTGGTTTTCGATGCACTTGTGGAGTTCGGCGCCCTTTGGTTTTCGGCGCCCGTGTGGTGTTCGGCGCCCGGCGCCCTTGTGGTTTTCGGCGCCGTTTTGGTTGTCGGCGCCTCGCTTGGCTTTCGGCGTACCTTTGGTTTTCGGTGCCCCTTTTTTGTTTTCGGCGTTCCTTTGGGTTTCGGCCTCCGTCTGGTTTTCTGCGTCCTTTTGGCTTTCGACGCCCCTTGGGTTTTCGGTGCCCGTGTGGTTTTCGGCGCCCCTTTAGTTTTCGGCGCTGCTTTTGTTTTCGGCGCCGCTTCGAGTTTTTAGTTTTCGGTGCCCTTTTGGTTGTCGGCGCTCCTTCTTTGGTTTTAGGCGCCCGCTCTGTGGTTTTCGGCGTCCCTTTGGTTTTCGGTGGTGCCCTTTTGGTGCTCGGCGATCCTTTGGTTTTCGACGCCTCTCTGGTTTTCGGCCCCCCTTTTGTTTTTGGCATCCCCTTGGTTTTCGGCGCCGCTCTGGGTTTCGGCACCTTTTGGTTTTGGGAGCATTTTTGGCTTTCGTCACCCACCCGTTGGTTTTCGGCGCCCTTTTTGGTGATCGGCGCCTCCTTGGTTTTCGGCGTTCTGTTGGTTTTCGGTAGCCCTTTGGTTTTCGGCGCCCTTTTTGTTTTCGGCGCCCTTTTGATTTTCGGCGCCCCTTTGGTTTGCCACTCCCTGTTTTTCGGTATTTGGGGCCTCTTTGGTTTTCGGCGCTCCGTCGCTTTTCCTCGCCCTTTTGGTCTGGTGGCCCTTCGATTTTCGGCGTTCTGCTATTTTTCGGCGCGCTCCTGGTTTTCGGCGCCCTTCCTTTGGCCACAAGCGGGGGTGGGGCGGGGGGCTTCCAAACCCACCCCCGCCCACTAGACTTAAGTCGGGCCTGTCCCTCTACTGGAGGAATATTCAAAATAGTCCCCAAAAAATCTTGGGATTGAATTGTTTTTTGGCCATTTTGGGGTATGTACTGAGTTTTTTCTTTTTGGTCCAAATCCCCCTGTAGGAGGTCAGGCCCGACTTCAACACCAGACAAGAGGGGCAGAAGGGGGGGGCGCTTCCAGCAGGGGAGGTCCGAAGGGAGGGAGGGTGGGCAGCCATGCCCCCCCCCCCTTCGGCAAGAGGGGGTGGGGGGGTAGCTTCCGGAGCGCGAGCGGGGGGGGAGGGGGGGGGGAAGCTTCCGCAGGGCGGAAGAAGGGGGGGGGGAAGCTTCCGCAGTTGGGGGGAAGGGGGGGGGAAGCTTCTGCAGGGCGGAAGAAAGGGGGGGAGGCGGGGGGGGGGCTTCCAGCAGGGGGGAGCCAAAGAAGGGGGTGGTAGCTTAGCCCCCCCCACGCCTTTGGAAAGGGGAGGGGGGGGTAGCTTCCGGAGCGCGCGAAGGGGGGGAGGGGGGGTAGTTTCCGAGGGCCGGAAG
Source organism: Prorocentrum cordatum (assembly GCA_963575745.1). Taxonomy (NCBI): domain Eukaryota; class Dinophyceae; order Prorocentrales; family Prorocentraceae; genus Prorocentrum; species Prorocentrum cordatum. The sequence continues at coordinate 50,709 of CAUYUJ010000389.1, read as the reverse complement.
AAAGGGGGGAGAGGGGGGAGCTTCAGGCATGGGAGGTCCAACGGAGGGGGTAGCTGAGAGGGGGTCCCCCCCCTTGCTTGGTCGCTACGTGGGCGCTGTCTCAGACATTTCAGGAATGACGAATCTGGATCCGGGGGCATTGTGCAACCAGGAGAGGAAATTTGAGATGACGGAGAAACGGGCGGGAGACAGCGATGAGCATGTGCAGGAGTGTGATACTACGTATGAGGAGGGGGCGGAGGCGAAGCAGAGAGGAGGATGAACGGGGATAGTATGAATGAGATGATGGTGGCCTTGGCGATGATGCAGATCCTGAAGAGAAAGCTGATCACGAATATGATGTCCTCGGCTTCTCTCAAGATGGACGAATACGTTAACCGCGAGGATGTTGCCGACGATGACGATAGGAATGCTGATGGTGGTGAAGACGGATATGATGATGGCGATGAGTGTGGCGGTGACTGTGGAGGAGGATAGTGAGCACATTGGAATGTTGACGATGATCATGATAATGATGGTGATGATGTTGCTGATGATGATGTGTATGAATATGACGGTTATGGTGTTGATGACACTGACACTGACGCGGTTATGATGATGCTGATGATGATGCTGATGATGTTGCGGAGGAGGAGACGGATGATGAGGATGAGGATGAGGATGGTGATAGTGGGAATGATGATGATGATGCTGATGCTAATGAGGGATATGATCGTTCTGATGTTGCGTGTTGCTGCTGAGGGTGCTGATGACGATGACGGTGGTGATGATGATGTTGATGATGATGCTGTTGATGATTATGATGATGATGGTGCTGATTGTGATGGTGATGGAAGCGGTGGTGATGGTGATGGCGATAATGATGATGATGATGATGATGATAATGACGATGATGATGCTGAGGATGATGATGACGAACATGATGATGATGCTGATGATGGATGATGAGGATGACTATGATGATGCTCCTTGTGATGATGCTGATGACGATGAGGATGATGATGCGGATGGTGATGATGATGCTGAAGATGATGATGCTGATGCTGATGCTGATTGTGATGATGCTGATGCTGATGATGATAACGATGATGATGAGGTTGATGCTGATGCTGCTGATGATGATGCTGATGATGCACATGCTGAGGATAGTGATTCTGTCGATGTTGATGATGATGTTGATGCTGCGGATGGTGATGATGATGCTGCTGCTGCTATTCATGATAATGTTGATGTTGCTGCTGAAGATGCCGAGTAGGATGATGATTATGATGATGATGCTGCTGAGGGTAATGATGACGAGCATGATCATGGTGATGATGAGTATGACTATGGTGATGATGCTGATGATGATGAGGATTCTGACGCTGATGGTGATGCTGATGATGATGCTGATTCTGATGATGCTGATGATACTGATACTGGTAATTCTAGGGATGATGCGATGATGTTAGCGATGATGATGACGATGATGATGTTGATGCTGCTGATGATGCTGATGATGATAATGCTGATGCAGCTGATGCTGTTGATGCTGATTGATGATCATGATGATGCTGCTGATGATGAAGATGCTGCTGCTGATGATGACAATGATGATGCTGATGTTGCTGATGATCATGCGGATGATGATGGTGATGCTGCTGATGATGACGCTGATGATGCTGCTGATGCTGCTGATGATGCTGATGATGATGCTGCTGATGATGCTGCTGATGATGATGATCCTGGTGGTGGTGGTGATGATGATGATGATGATGATGCTGATGATGATGATGAGGAGGAGGAGAAGGAGGAGGAGGAGGAGGGGGATGAGGACGGTGGTGATGACATTGAATGGTTGCACTGGGCTGCACGCTCGGTCGCCACCCCTTCCGCGATAAGGATTGCGCCGAGGAGCCCCCCCGGGGGCTGCAGTCGAAGGCGACTGCGGCGATCGCCGGGGCTGGGGACACTGGCCCCGCAGGGCCGCCTGGGCTGCACGTCGGGCAGGGGGAGGGTGAGGAGCGGCGCTCTGGTCGCGACATGGCCCAGGGCCCTGCCGCCCCCCGCCCCCTGCGATCCCTTCCTGCAGCCACTGCAGCAGCACTGGCCGTCTCCGGCTCGGCCGCGCCCCGCTGACAAAAATCGGCGCGCCGAGGAGGTTGCCGCGCCTCGCGGCCTGCCCTTGCCCTTGGGCCGCGCCGCCCGTTGCCCCTGGGCCGCGCCGCCCGCCCTGCGCCCGCGCCGCACCGCGGGCACTTCGTCCGCCCATTCGTCGAGCGGAGGAGACTCCGCTGTCGCTGCGGGCGCCATCGCAGCGTCCCCACGGGCTTTGTGTCCTCGTCCTGGTCCGCGCTGCCCTTGCCCGTGTCCGTGCCCTGGCCCTTGCCTCGGCCCACGCCGCCCGCCGGACGCCCGCGCCGCACCACGGGCAGCTCGTCCGCCCAGGCGGCGGAGGCTCGGCGGACGCGGCAGGCGCCATCGCAGCGCCCCGCGCCCCGCTGCGGGCGACGAACTTCGGGCGCCTCGCCCCCGCCTTCGCGGCCGAGGGGGACGGGGCCTCGCGGCGGGCGCGGCCGGGGCCGCCACAGCGGCGCCCATCGCAGGCCCTCTGCGGCTCCGCGGCAGGCGCCGTGCCCCTCATGGTGCCTGTCGCCGCACTGCGCGTCGCCGGGGTCCGCGCCGCGCACGGAACCCTGCCGACGCCCTCGCGCGGCGGGCGTTTGAGCCAGTCGTTGACTGCGCTTCTTTCTGCATCTGGCTGCTACCATCCAGCCCACCCAGCTGCTACGCCAGGCGGAAATTCGCCTAAGTGTGTCCCGGCGCAGCGCGTCCCCCCTTCCCTCTCTGCTCGCCGGCCAATTCGCTAGTTTGTGCCCCCATCTAGCTTCTCGCTGGAGCGGAGTTCGCCGCCTCGCCGCTGACGAGAAAAGTCCTGGCGCAGCGCTTCGTGACGGTGCTGTCAGCACGCCGCTGGATCAACAAAAAAAAAGGTCGTCGGCTGCATCGGCGAGACGGCGGGAGGCCTGGGCGGAGCCGCGCGCGGAGGGCTTGGGCGGACCCCCGCCGTGATGACGACGATGGGGGGCGGTGATGGTGAGCGGACTGGGTGGGCTGATGGTCGGGGGCGGCCAAGAGGGGGGTGATGATTACAGGGGGGTGGGTATCATGGCGTGGGCCATGATATTTTCTCAGATTTCATGGCACCTCTTCGTATTTCATTACGTCCCTGGTCTTCCCTCCTGGGCCGCGCACATGCCGCCGGCCATGATTTGCACCCCCCCCTCTCTTGGACGGCCCCCTCTTGGCCGCCCCCAAAGTGGGGAAGGGGAAGGGGCATGAGAGGGGAGAGGAGAAGGTAGAAGAGGACGAGGCCGATGATGATGCTGATGGTGATCATGCTGATGATGATGTTGCTGATGATAATGATGATGATGATGATGATGATGATGATGATGATGATGATGATGATGATGATGATGATGATGATGATGCTGAAGATGATGATGATGATGATGATGATTATGATGATGAAGCTCATGATGGTGATGATCAGAATGGTGCATCTTCTGCTGCTGTTGCTGATGTGATTGGGGATCATGATAAGGATGATGGAAGTGATGATGAGGATGGCGATGGCGACGGTGATGCTGCTGATGATGATGACGATGGTGGTGATGATGAGGTTGATGATGATGATGACGATGATGCCGCTCATGATGATGATGATGATGATGATGATGATGATGATGATGATGATGATGATGATGATGATGAGCATCATCATGTTCATGGTGGTGATGATGACGATGATCACTGTGGTGGTGGTGGTGATGATGCTGATGGCTCTGATGATGCCGATGATGATGGTGACGGCGATTGTGATGAAGATGACGTTGGGGATGACGATGGTCTCGATGCTGATGATGATGATGATGATGATGATGATGATGATGATGATGATGATGATGATGATGAAGAAGATGATGTCGATGGTAGTGGTGGTGGTGGTCGTGATGGTGACGATGATGATGAGGATGACGAGGAACAGCAGGAAGAGGGGGAGCCCGCTTCCTCTAGCAGTGCGTGCTGGACGCAAGAGCCAGCATCCCGCATCCCGCCTTGAAAACGGCTTCTCGCCGCCGTGTGTCCGATGGGGGTCTTGGGGGGCCGAGGTTTCGAGCGAGCGGCTGGCCCACTTCCACCGAGCTCGTCGGTCGAGGGTCCGAGTCCCCACCGAACGGGATCTATCTCTTGCGCCTGGCCGTGTGTGCTCCGAACTCGAGACCGGCAGCCCGAGGTACAACAAGACGCTGCCGCCCGTCATGCCGCCGTGCGACCAGGCCGTGAAGGAGATGCAGAGGGCGCGCCTTCCTCTCCCTGGGCGGGAAGGGCGTGGTCGAGGGGCGAAGCGTGGAACTGCACGCGACCCTCCCTCCCCCCCTCTCTCCCCCTCCCCGCCCGCTCCCCCTCCTCGCCCTCGTCTTCTCGCCCCCCTTCCCCCCTTCGTTTCTCGCTCCCTCCACCCTCCCGCATCCCCTCGACCTCCCCCGCGTCCTCTGCCTCGCTCCCCTCCCTCCGCCCTCCACGTCCCTGCATCCTCTCCATGTCTCCCTCGTCTTCGCGCCCCCCCCACCCCCCCCGACGTGCCCGAGCCTCCCCCTCTCTCCGAGCTGCCTGGGCACGGCCGCGGGGGCCCGTCGGCGGGGCAGCCAGCCACTTGGCGACTGGGCTTAAATCGGGCCTGTCCCTCTACAGGAGGAGTATCCAAAAATAGTATCAAATAGTCTGGGGACGATCTTTCGATTATGTTTCGACGATGTGTTTGATATTTTTCGGGCTATTCTGGAACTTTCCTCAAACATCCGCCTGTAGGGGGACACGCCCGACCTAAGACTAGGCCCATGTGCTTGCCACTTCAGACCGGCAGGATTCATACGGGAGGTTCGTGTCGAGCAGGCCAGCGGCGACCCCGCCGCTGGCAGTTAGTCTTGGGCGCCGCCGGCGAGCCAGCGTCGTCGTCGGCTTGGTCTATGTTGGACGATCTGACGTTTCGGAAACAGCCGATCGTTCAAGGTTGAAAGATTCCCGCGGTGTCAGGAACCAGCGCCGTGGTCGACACGACACGAACCTGCCGTATGTCATTATCGCGCAGGTCTTACGGTCGGTGGCGCCGACCCTGGCGGGGACGACGACGACGACGATGGCTGTGGCGGCGGCGACGTCGACGATGACGCTGACGCTCTGGAGCCCTTCGTGGGCCCTCTTGGGAGCCTCTTTGGCCCTGTTGGCCGTCCTCTTGGGAGACAATTTGGCATTGGCGAGCCCGCGATGACCGCTCTGTCGATAGCACCAGGTCCAGCACTTTGGCCACTCTGGGGCGCGCAGCCGCGCAGCCGCGGCGCGCGGCCCGTCCCACGAGCAGCGCGCGTGCAGCCCAACACGCGCGCGCGTCGGAACTCGAGATGGGCGGCCCGACAGCGGAGGACCTCGCCCCAGAGCCAGGCTCCCGATTTTTTTGGCTTATATAGAAAACATCGTTGACCACAAGTCGTCTGGACCCCTTCCCTCCCGGGGCCAGTTTCTCATCCTGGGTCGTTTTTGACGCTCTCGGGGCTCGGTGAGGCCTCCCCTCCCCCTCCCCTCCTCCCCCTCCCCCTCCCCCTCCCCCTCCTCCTCCTCCTCCTCTCCTCCTCCTCCTCCTCCTCCTCCTCCCTCCTCCTCCTCCTCCTCCTCGTCCTCCTCCTCCTCCTCCTCCCTCCTCCTCCTTCTCCTCCTCTTCCTTCTCCTCCTTCTCCTCCTCCTCCTCCTCCCTCCTCCTCCTCCTCCTCCTCCTCCTCCTCCTCCTCCTCCTCCTCCTCCTCCTCCTCCTCTTCCTTCTTCTCCTCCTCCTCCTCCTCCCCTCCTCCTTCTCCTCCTCCTCCTCTTCCTCCTCCTCCTCCTCCTCCTCGTCCTCCTCCTCCTCCTCTTCCCATCGACCTCCTCGCGTTTTAGACATTCGCTCGACGGCAGGTTTTTCGCCATTTTCGGCCTCCACGGTCCCTTGCCGTGCCCAGGGAGCGTCACAAGAAAGGCTTAGAGTGAGAAGCCAGTCCCGAGGAAGGGGTTCAGACCTCGATTTCGGGGTCGGCGTTGTGAAACAATCACGACGTCGGGGGTCTGGGTCCTCCATCCTCCCTCCTCGTCTCGACTACGCTTAAGTCGGGCCTGCCCCTCTACAGGGGGGAACATGCAAACATAATCAAAACATAGTCTGGGGACGATTTTTCTTTAAGAATGCAATTTTTGAATATTTGTTGGGCATTTTGGGGCTATTTTTTTATGTTTCGCCCCAAAGCCGCTTGTCGGGGGACAGGCCCGACCTAAGACTACGTGCAAGAGGGACCCTTCGCCAGAGGGACCTTGGCGCGGGCTCACCAGGGGTTCCCTCCGATCGCGCCGAGGGCGATGCGGCATCGGCTGCCTGCGCACTTGGATCTGGCCCACCTTGCGCCTTCTTAGTCCGCGCTCGAAAGGCCACTCTTGCCTCCTATGCAATCCCACCTCTGCCTCTTCCCCCTCGTTACTTCCCCCACGACACGGAGGCTTTTGCCCTCGCTGGGCGCGGTTTTATCCAGGGCCTCTTGCTGCTCGGGGGCAGCAGGTCCTCACCCCGACGAGATGATTGCACCCACGGCGTGACAAAGCCACCAGAGTGTTGATAGATCTCAAGACTGGAACGGGTGCTCCACGTGTTGTGTTTGCAATCGTAGCAGCTCGAGAGGTGGCACTCCCCACCCCAAGGCCTCGCTCATGGCCACAGTGAGCGTCTGGCCCGAGCTGACTCGGCAGCCCGAGGATCCAGAGCACGGTCTGATTCGAGACGTCACGAAGCGATGACATTGACCATCGGAGGCACGGATTCCGCGCCCGAGATCCTGTCTCAGGACGACGCGCTGGAATAGCTGACGTCCATAACCATCACGCACACACAACCAAAGCACAGCCACATCCTCGACCACCAATCACAACCGCGACCACAGCCACAAACACAGCCGCAGACACAACCCAAGCACAAATACATGCCGTTTTCAAGACGTGCGTTGAAGTGCGGTTCTTCATTCCTGGAGTGGGCTGTACTGCCTCCTGCTCGTTGCACGTACCTGCTTCCATTATCCTGTTGCCCACTCTCTCTCTCTGCTACGGCCGGAACCTAGGACAGAAGAACATCCTTCAAGAGCATGAGACCCTCAGATGAGCAGGGGAACGTCAATGAGGAGAAGGACAACGAGGAGGATAATCAAGAGAAGTATGATAAAGAGGATGAGGAGGAGAGGAGCTTGTGGACGATGGTGCTGCTGGTGGTAGTGGTGGTAATGATAATGATGATGATCATAACGATGCTGATGATGCTGATGATGCTGATACTACTGGTCATGAAGATGACGGTGATGGTGAGGAGGAAGATTGTGAGGATGATGATGATGCTGATGACGCTGGTGATGATGAAGCTGATGATTGTGGTTGTGGTGCTGCTGATGATGATTGTGATGCTTATGACGGTGATGATGCTGATGATGATGCTGCTGCTGATGATGATGATGATGATGATGATGATGATAAGGATGATGATGCTGATGATGATGACGACGATAATGATGATATTGATGATGATGATGCTGCTGATGATGATAATGATGATGACAATGATGCTGATTGTGAGGATGATGATGATGATGATGATGACAATGATGCTGATGCTGATGCTGCTGCTGCTACTGCTGGTGATCATGATAATGATGCTGATGACGATGATGCTGATGATGATGATGATGATGATGCTGATGCTGATGCTGCTGATGATACTGCTGATGATTAACTATGCTGATGTTGATGATTATACTGATTGTGATGAGGATGAGGATGATGAGGATGAACTTGGATAAGGAGCAGACGTGGAGGAGGATAAGGAGGAGATCTCGAAGGAGGAAGAGGAGATGGAGGTTGGAGGAGATACGCGTGGTAGTTGTCGGAAGAGCGGTGGGGCGTGCACTTTCTCTTTTCGGGGGGGGGGGGCGCCGTTCGGTTGGAAAGCTACCGCCAGGTAATCGCGGACAACTCGAACCATCTTGCTCAGATGGTGCAGTGGTCCACTCAGGATTCCGGGGAGGGGGCGGGGTGGGGCGCTCCTGCCCCTTGGCTAGCGTCGAGGGTGGCCCCCGTCCCTCCTCCACCCCTTCCCCCACTACAT
>CAUYUJ010000389.1:12500-37500 GCA_963575745.1 Prorocentrum cordatum | reverse complement strand
GCAGGCTGCAGGGCCCTCTCCGGCCTCGTCCGCGGCACGGCGCGAGCAGGGGGGGGGGCCCAGCGTGGGCGGGCCTGGTCGGCCCGCGTGTCGCGTGGCGCGGGTGCCCTCTGAGTGAGGAGGAACAGCAGCAGGAGCAGGAGGAGGAGGAGGAGGGGGAGGAGGAGGAGGAGGAGGAGGAGGAGGAGGAGGGGGAGGAGGAGGAGGAGGAGGAGGAGGAGGAGGAGGAGGAGGAGTCGCATGCCTCGGCAGACACTCTCCTCTGACGCAGGCGCGTCGTGAGAGGTCGCGGTGAGCGCTGTCAGGATGGAGAGATCGCAGGCAACGCAGATGTCAAATGCACCCGAAGAGTCAGATGAGGGAGACTGGAGCGGCTTGAGGTAGACTGGACTGGAGTAGGCTGGGCTGGACTTGGGTGGGTTCTACCCCATTCTGCTTTACTCTACTTTACTCTACTATTCTACCCGAGTCCGGCTCTACCATCTGCCCTACTCTCTTCTATTACACTCTAATCTTCGCTACCCTACTCGACCCGACAGTAAGCAAACCTACTCTTTTTTATTCTACTCTATACTATGGTTGTTATAGTCTATTGTATTGTACGGTGTTCTGTTCTACGGTATTCGATTACATGATAGTCTATTGTATTCTATTCTCGCATATAATAAGATAATATGTTCGATTCTGTTGTATACTGTTGTATTCTAATATGTACTAGATCATTACATGGCATCATATGATCGTATGCTATTTCATGTTTTAAGGTGCTCGAGCATGTCCGATTTTAATCTTTTCTATGACAGGACATTCTGTTCCATTCAAGTACATTTGATTATTTCCTATTATGTTCTGTCCTACGATATTATGTTATCTTCTATTACACCCGTAGATGGGCAAACGACGATGTAGCTAACGGCGATGTAGGTTTTGGTATTGTAGGTGAGGCTGGCTCGTGTGCTGGCGGCATTGGCTTCGGGGGAACCGTGTCTCGCAGGTGCGACCTGCATGAAAAGCAGCCTTGCTTGGATTTATTATTGGATTTCCTACGAACTCAAAAGATCGCGCCGCAGACGGTTAAACGGCGACGCGGATAACGGCGACGCAGGAAAAACGATTGAAGGAAAGCGTTGTTGGTGGCCGAGCCTTTTGTAGGAAAGCGTGGTTCGTGCATTCGTGCATTTCGCGGTGCCGTTTTCGCTCGATACATTCGAAACTTTGGAATGTAGGAAACGGTGGTTCGTGATTTCCTACATTTCGTTTTGCGTGGGCTCGGCGTCACAACGACGTCCGAGTTCAAACGAGCGCGCGCGATAGTTGCACGTGCGGCGCGCGCACGGCTTTGACGCCTGTAAGCGTTCGGGAACACTTGAACAGTGATGTTGAAGCTTGTTTTCGTGAAGATGGAAACTAAGTGCGCCATGGCACCGAACCCATCGAGTTTACACTGCGGTCGGGGGGTCGTAAAAATCATATTCTCAACCTCGCCGTTAAGTAACATCGTCGTTTGCCCAGGTTTGGTACATTCCTATTCTGCCATCTTTTATTTTATTATATGCTACACTGCTCTGCTCTGCTCTGCTTTGTTCTAATCGAGCCTACTCCGTAGCCATGTTGGTTCAAACCGCTCACCAGCGAGCGAACCTCCTAATGCTCAAACCTGCTGGCCATGGGCTGCTGGGTGGCGCCGCCGCTTGCTGCTTGAGGACATGTCGCTGCGGGGGCCTCTCCGGGGGGCGGCCCAGGCGCGGCTGGCCGCCGACAACCTGGTGAGGAATCTCAGGGACGAGAGCGAGCGGGTGCGCTGCAAGCCGGAGGCCTTGAGGGCGGCCCCGTCGGGCCGCGAGTCTGGACGCCCGAAATGCGTACGGAAAGAATGGGTACAATGCCCAACAGCAGTTCTTGTTCATTTTGAACAGGATTCGCTGTCCACGCCGCCGCGGCCTGTGTCCATTCGAGACAGAAGGCCGCCTGCCCAACACCGGCCGTTGTTGGTTTGGGACAACATTTGTTGTTGGGCATTGTACCCAGTTTTTCCGTATCCATTTCGGGCGTCCAAAGCGAGGGCGCGGTCTCCAGGCGCGAGGGCGCCGCGCGGCCCGCTCTCTGGTCGCCTCTTCATGGCCTGCGGCGTCTGGCGGGCGGCGGTTTCGCCGCAATTGCGCGTGGCACGGCGCGCGCTGCCCACATTCCGGCACCCCGCGGCAGGCTTGGGCGCAGGCCCAGAGAGGGCAGCGCCTAGGAGGCCTGGGAGTGCAGGCGGCGCCACCCGACAACGACGTCGCCGTGGTTTGCGACGTCGAGGTCTGTGTGGCGGACGCGGCGGAAAAAAGAGGCGCGAGCAGGGGTCTGGACAAGCAGTCGTCCCCGCGCTGTGGTGCACAGCGGCGCCCGTCCTCATTCGTGGCGCACGGGCCCACCCCATCAGGCTCGGGGGCCGATGTCGTCAAGTTGTCGGGGTACCTGACGGAGGTGGAGCCCCAAATGTCCGCAGGGGAGCAGATGGCTGTGCCGCGGCCGACCACGGGCCCCGCCCCCTCGAGAAGGCGACGCTGGAACCCCGCGGGATGTTGGATGCGAGGCTGAGGCCCGACGCCAGCGTCGGCGGGGCGCGCGACCGAGCCCCCAGGGTCGCAGCAGTGCTCGACCATGGGGGCAGGCTAAGGCCGAGGGCCCGGAGTGTCGCGCGGCCGCGCCCCGGCCCGCACGGCGCGCGCATTGGGAGAACGATCGCCCGCGGGAGTGAGAAGCCGCTTCCCGTTAGGGGGTGGCTTGGTGGAGCGGCGAGCGGCGCGCGGTTCGGATAGCGGCAGGCGGGCTCGCGGCGGTGAGAGGCGTCGCTGGGCGTTGGCGAAAGTTGACGCTGGTCTCACGTCGGGCCTGTCCCTCTACAGGGGGAATATTCAAAAATAGTCAAAAAATAATATGGGGACTATTTTCTGGCATTTTTTGACCACTTTGGAGTATTTTTTGTGCATCTTCTATTTTTCGTCGAAAATCCCCTCGTAGGGGGACACGCCCGACTTAATGCTGGTCTCACTGGCGTAATCTCTTTTTGTTTCCCCCGTTTCTCGCGCCCTCGCGCTGCCGCGGAGCGATGGACTTCGTCTCCGTCGTCATCCCGCCCCCGGGGGCTGGAACATCCGCGCCGACGAGAGACACTTGCCTCGGCATGGTTCTCTCGCACCTCTTCTTGTGACCTCGGGGTCGAGCCGGCCGCCCCTACGTCGTGGGCAGTTGAGCGCCGCCTTCAATCTCCCCGCATCCGTGCAGTTTTTGTCGCCAGTCGTTGGTATTGTTACGTTTCTCCTCTTTTGTTTTCTTGGGCGGGGCCGGGGGGGAGTAACTCGCGCCAGACAGCCCCCCTGCTCGGGGCCCTTAGGCGGGAGGTGTGTGTTGGCCCCGCGTCGTGGGCGCACTTTATTTTGAGCGGTGACCCCGCGTGGGTTCCAGGGGCCCTCTGATCCGACTTGGGCTTCTTTTTTCGCTCCTTCATTTGCCTTCCTTCGCTTGTCCTCCCGAGGTGCGAGGTGGGAGTTAGGTTGAAGGCTTCGATCGCCGCCGCGCAGCATATGTGAGGCTCGCGGAGCGGGGGTTCGAAAGGAGTGCGGGCGCGGGGCGGGTGCGCACCCCTTACATCCCCAAATCCACGAGGAGGGGAGGAGAAATAGGCTAGAAAGCGGAGGGGCAGAAGAAGACAGGGGGGTGGCCACAATGAGCAGGGAGGGCGATATTGAAAGAACGGGAGGAGATGGAAACGCAGGCTTTTGAAGAGGATGGGGCGCGCCGATGCAGGGCGCTGATGGCGTGCATCCGGTCCGTGGAGCAGCTTTCCAAACACAGCTCTCTGGCGGAGAACGACGAGAGGCTGGCCGTGTGCCCTGCAAGGGAAAGGGGGAGGAGGTGGTGGGCGAGGAGGCGTCTCCCGAGGAGAGAGTATGGGAATGGCGAGGGGGGTGGAGGCAAGCTAGGTGCGCTCGCGCCATATCCGGCATCCAATCCCGTTCCGTCCCATCCTGACCCATTGCACGGATGTTTCTCGATCCACGGACGCGTGTCACAGCTGATCTGGAATTCCAACAAAAAACAATTGTGAGATGCGCACTCGAAACAAAAGAGGGACTGCGTACATAGGAGGAGGAGGAGGAGGAGGAGGAGGAGGAGGAGGAGGAGGAGGAGGAAGAGGAGGAGGAGGAGGAGGAGGAAAAGGAGGAGGAGGAAAAGGAGGAGGAGGAGGAGAAGGAGGAGGAGGTGGCGGGTGATCTGGAGGATGAGCAAGAGGACAAGGATGATGATGAAGGAGGGGGGCATGGACGAACATCAGCAACACCAGGAGCTGGAGTGGAAGGAATGGGAGGAGCAGAAGGACCAGGGGAAGTCGGAGGAACGGAACTGGGGGGGGGCGACAAGTGGCCGGTGCCTTGGCGAGTGCCATTCTGAACGACGGGAACAAAGCGCCGATCCGAAAACCAAGCCGGCGCTGCAGCAGGAGTGTCATTTCGGAACACCGGCATCAACCGGATTGCAAGCAATGGTGAGAAAATCAATGTTTGAAATCTTGTGCGTAAGAGAAAGTACGCGGAGATGGTCTGAGGTCTTCCGGACAGTCAGGGGAGAGAGGGGGGAAATGTATAGAATCCCCCAAACAGTGTTTGCCGCTTGGGGCTTGGATATCGGTTCTACGGAACTGGGCTGGCGTGGCGGTCTGGCGGCTATGTTGTCGCCGTCGCCGACTCGTCGCCGCCTGTCGTCTGGGCCGGTGTGGTGGTCTGGCGGCAATGTCGTCGACGTCGCGGCCCCGTCGCCGCCTCGTCGCCGTCCGTTTTCGAGGCCAGTGTGACAGTGTGGCAGCTGTGTTGTCGCCGTCGCCGCCCTGTCTCTACCCGTCGTCTGGGCTGATGTGGCGGTCAGGCGGCTACGCCGTCGCCGTCGCGGCCCCGTCGCCGGCTCGTCGCCGCCACATAACTTGCTCCACATAGATTGGAAGCCATAGATTTTACCATGCAGATTGCACCTCATATATTGCACAGCGTAGGTTGCTTCACGTAGATCTTGCAACATACGCTCAAGGCGCTGAGTATGATGGCCACCGTTGGTTCCGGAAATGGCTCTGGTCTTCGGACCGTTCTTGAGAGATTTGGGTCGGGGAGCCTTTTTTCGTGGCCGAGGCGCGTCGTGGCCAGGACAACCCTCGCTTTCTTGATTTGGCGTTCCTTCTGGCAGCTCGTCGCCTGTAGACTGGACCACATCGAGTGTACAATGTGTATCACATTTATAACATATCGTGTGTGTATATATATATATATATATTTAAACCATGTGTGCAGGCGTCTATATATTATATCATATTTATATACACGCCAGTAACGATTTTGGTTCAACTCCAGAGTGTCTTTGCTATGGCGTTGCGCCTAGGAGTCGCGGCCCCGCACATTGTATACTTCTGAGCGACCCCCTTCGTGGTGCTCATGGGTACGTCGCTTGAAACACCTCTCACTGCCACAGCCCGTGCGGGCCTTGCTGATGTTCCCCAATCAGTGCTTGCGCTGAAGGTGTCCTAGCGGAAGTTGACAGATTTGGCGAAAGTTTCCCGCCGATTTTGGTAGCAGGCTGGGTTCCCGGGTCCCCGGTTCCGGTTTCTCGGGTTCCCGGTTATTGGTTCGGGCCGATTTCGGTGGGTTGTGGGTTCCCGGGCTCCCGGGTTCCCTGTCGATCTCCTCAGCGGAAACCATCCACTAATGGGGTTTTTCTTTGGTGTAGTTTCCTCCTTCGCGACCTTGCCATCCGTGCCGTGCCCCTTGCGGCACTTTTTTCCGAGGGGCAAATGTCTGATGGTGGTGCTGGTGTTGGCGCTTCTTCTCGTCCCCGCGGCAGCCGTCGACCTGGTCCGGCTGGTCAGGCGAAGCCGGAGGAACCCGAGCGCGCTGCTCGTGCGCGCGCGTCATCCGCCAGCAACACCGACTCCAGCGACAGGCGCAGCCGCAATGGTGAGGCCGCGCCGTCGGGCTGCACAACAGTCGGCGGTGGACGTGCAGGCGAAGTGCCGGCGCAGGCGCGATTTCAGGCACCGCTGCGCCCGGCACCCCCGCAGGAAAAAGGCAGATTTTCCGTTCCGCAGGAGTGAGCCCGACTCGATCCTGGAGTCCCTCAAGGCCGACATCACGTGAGCCGCCGACACGTCGATCAAGCAGACTGCACACAGCATCGGCGCACGCACAGAGAAGGCCATCCGCGCGATCGCGCGCCAAAAGGAGGTTGTCAACGAAGGGGTCGAGCTTCGTTTCAGAGAGCTCGAACAAGCGGCAAACCGACACCGAACGCTAGCAACACGACATGCGCGACCATATCGACCAGCTGTATAGAAATGTTTCACCCTGTGCGAGCAGGGCATCCCGATGTTTGACTTCACGGACGTTACCAACTTCACGCGCGACGTCAACCGCGCCATCTTCATCGCCAGCACCAAGGAGCTCATCACCCCGGTCGCCCTCCAGACGTCCCTCGCGCTGTGGTTCTCCGACGTGGGCAACGACGCCAGCTTATACGCCAGTCCTGGCCGCCATCTCGCCCTCGCCTTCAGGGGTCCAGACGGCCTCGCTGCCAGGCGGGTCATTCATTCATGCGCAGGAGAACCTCGGGAAGGACGGCAAGTGGAGACGCTTCCAGGCACCCAGACATGCTGGTGATCATGCTGATGTTTTCGTGGGCTTGGACAGACGCCACAGCAAATGCGTCGAGAAGTGCAAACCAAGAAGTTGTTGGATATTGTCAAAACGTCGGGGTCACGGGGACGATGGCGCGCGCGGCGTGGGCTACTTAGGCTCCGGCCCCGCCATCTTCGTCATCGTCCTCGATATGAGACGGCCGAGCAGCCCGCGACGTTGGAGTGGAGCTACCGCTCGGCGCCTGATAGTTGCCTGGACAGGTCTGCCCTCGAACAACTGTCCGAGGGTGCCTTCGGCGAGGGGGGGCGAGTCCACTGTGGTTTATTTAGCCAACGTTTGGCGCCGTGGCGCCACCCCGCGCAGGGGGGGGCGCCGCCTGCGACCGCCGCCCGGGGCGCCAGATCACTACTGCATCATGATCGGGCTGCGGGCGGAGTGAGTTCTAGAGCGCCAGCTGCGTTGTCGCGAGGCCTTCTCGCGCAAGGGGCCAGTGATGGCCGTGCCGGATGCGCGCGCATCTCATGCAGAATTGCTGTGGGCCCTGCGCGGGCCACGCTTCCGCCACCTCGCCCTCTTATCTTTCCCTCCGCAGTGCGATGCGTGATGGGTCGCCAATGCCCCGCTGCGCGTGCCAGGAGTGGAACTACTCACTAGGTTCGCTCGCGAGGGGTTCTCCGGAGGGCAGGTTGAGTGCCTCCGAATCTCAGAACTGGCGCGCACAGCGGCCGCCGGCGCATTTGCCGCGGGCGCGGCCACTCGCGATGCGCATAATTCTGACGTCGCCAACGATGATCGGGAGAAATGCGTCGCGCGGGGATTTTCTCATCTGGCGACGGTTGACAAGGTCCCCGACAGGATGGCGGTCTTCTTGCTCGGGAACTTCACTCTCCATCGAAAGCTTCCAATGTGCCCGAGGGGCCCCGAGATTGATTGACGCCGTGAGACGGGGCTCTGCGGGCGGACCTCTTCCGCCTCGCGGGCGCGAGTGGAGGGGCGCGCCCGCCGTGGCGCTGAGACTGGGCAGTGGGCTGCCCGTCCGCAATGCATCTCGTGAGTGGCAGCCCAAGCCCGCGCAGGTCGACCGCGGCGCCGCCCCCGCTCCGAGCCGGCGGGCGCGCCGGGCCCGCGTCGCGGTCGCGGCGCCCGACGCGCCAGAGGATCTGCGCGCGAGAAGCATCGGCGATGACGCGCAAGTGTCGTCGCGCCACCGCGGCCGCGCGCGGGCTTGCGCCGCCTGGGCGCCGACGCGTGCCTGCGTTCGCATTCGAAGATCCTGAGTTCAAAATGCAGCGCAAGGCGTTGCGCGGAGTTGCCGACTTCTCCAATGAGCCTCCGTGCCAGAGCCGCGCGGCACGCGAAATGTAGGCGAGGGGGTCGGCCCGGCGCGCGCGCGACCGGCGCGCGCGCGCCCGGCTGCTCCGCTCGCCGAGAGGCAAGTTCAACCGGATGGTCTTTCGCTCGCATTCGAGGGCGACCTGGCGCGACGGCGTCTCGCCCGTGGCCGCTGCCGGGAATTTGAAGATCGCGGCCGCCGTCGCGGCGGCCGCCCCGCCACCCCGCCCCAGTCCAGCAGTGGGGATTTCTGCGAGGGCGCAATTCCTTCGACCGCGCCATCTCGCTTGGCGTTCGAGCCCGCACGGACCCCTTGGCGGCGGGGGTTTTCCTGGAACCAGCGATGGCGCTCTTCGTCTTCGGCGATGCGTTCCCATCGCCGATGGCGGAGTGGCTCGTGGCCATGCTCGCGCACTCGGGCTGTGATGGCGGCGTGCAGCGCGCTTGCCGCGATGCGCTGGCTGCCTGCGGCCTGCGTCCTGCCCGCGGGCCAGCGTGCCCACTTTGTCTGCGCGGCGTGCGGGGTCGCCCTGGGGCGCGCGATATCGGGCCCCCCTCTTGGGCCATCGCGATGAACCCTTTGGCCCGCCACTTCCCGCTGCGCGCGGGCAGGTCTGCCGCGTCTGGCTCGGGCCCCTGCGCCGATGATCTCGGCGGCGTGCTGGGCGCTTTCCGCCTGCAATAGAGGGCTCGCGGCGCGGCTTCCGCGCCGCTCGAGCTTTCGCGGGCCCCACCCAGAAGCCGCGCAAGTGCCGTCGAGCCCCCCTTGGGCCGCGAGTTGTCGGTTGAGGCGAGCCTGGAGTTCAGCGCTTGGCTGGCGGAGTCCTCGCCCGACTGGGCGAGCTTCGGCGTCGTTCCGCACGCGAAGCGACTCGGCGCCAGGACCGGCCCCGTTGTTTCAGGGGCGTCACGTCTGGCGCAGGGCCGCGCGCGCATGCGTGGCGAGGGCCCTCGAGCTCGCAGCGGCCGCTGCGTCTGCGTCTATCTCGACCGAGCTGCGCGGCGGACTTGTCTTTCCTGCCCCGGGATATGCGCGGCATCTGCGTCGGACTCTTCGCGCCCTGCGGCGCGCTCGGGGGCCGCGCGGTTTGGCGATGATCTGGAGGGCGCCGCCCGGGCGGTGCCCTGTCTCTGAGCGCGCGGCTCGCCGCCCGCCCGCGCGCGGCGCCGGCGGCGGGCGCGGCCGCCCTGATGCGCGCGGCCAGGAATGCGATCTCGAACTGGCCCTCCCCGCGCGAAGAACGCGGCGCGCTTGCCGCCCATGGCGCCGACGTTCCGGATGGCGATGCTGTTCGCGTCCTACCTCGACGGTGCTGATGTGGTTTTCGAGCGCGAGGTCGCGGCCCCTCTTTGGGCTGCCGACGTGAGCTCGCCTGCCCTCGCGGGCCCCGCGCGCATCGCCCTGCGTCGCCACCTCGCTCTCACGAGTCGTTGATAGCGTGGGCGATCGGGGTTGAGCCTGGCTTCTGCCCCCCCCTTAGGGCCCCCCTGGGATTGTCTCTCCCGCTCGGCATTCCGCTGTAGAAGAAGCGCGACTTCGGGCGCCTGGCCCACGACGGCCAGATTGCGCGCTCCTTGAGGGATCGCCGGTCTCAAGTGCAGGTGCAAGTGTGAAGCGAGCTCGGTCCGCGCACTCAAGCATGACATCCGCTGCCCTGTCCTGTTGTTGCGAGTTTGCCCAAATCGGTATTCCGCACCCCAGGGTCTACCGTCGAGGCCCGGTTTTGGCCGCGCCCCGGATGCGCGGGTCGTCGAAGTCCTCGGGGTTGCATTTGGCATGCGCGATGCCGAGCAACTCTGCCGCCCCGTCCATGCAGGAAGAGTGGGCTGGTCATCCTTGCGTAATTCGCCGGCCGGCCCTGGCCGTCGTCGAGCTCTCCACGGCGCCCGCGTAGGCTCTGCTTGGGGGCCCCGTGGGTGTTCGCCTTTGAGTTTGAGCGATACATACATATATATATATATATAAATATATATATATGTGTAAATGTGTGTATATATGATACATATAAATATATACGTATATATAGGTACCACCCATGGCTTGCACAACATACTTTGCCGCATAGGTCGCGCAGCGAAGCTTGCGCAACATAGATTGGACGACCTATTGCACAACGTAGATCGCTCGACATATTTTGCACCGCGTCGGTTGCATACTATAGATCTTTCCACGCTGCAAGTATCACAGTACAGATATTGCGCCACTTACTTTGCGCAACATAGATTACGCAGCATTGATTACATCGCGAATTCTGCACTGCGCATATTGGCCGCTTCATTTCGTTAAGAGAAAGAATGAACTGTACCCCCTCCCCAGATTGTCGACTTCCGCTTTCGCATTGCAATGTGCATGTGACTTCGCCCCGTCGTTCATCCTAAATATAGGCCCATGTCATCTCAGCCGAGCCGGTATCCGCCCCTCCCGCAATCCTCTGCGACAAATAGTTTGCGCGCGCACTCGCTCGGAACAAATCATTAGTTTTCCAAATCCCCTTGCAACAGATGGGGCGG
Organism: Prorocentrum cordatum; assembly: GCA_963575745.1. Classification (NCBI taxonomy): domain Eukaryota; class Dinophyceae; order Prorocentrales; family Prorocentraceae; genus Prorocentrum; species Prorocentrum cordatum. The sequence goes on along the minus strand of CAUYUJ010000389.1, from coordinate 26,995 downwards.
ATTCTGCGCTCGCGATGTCGCGTGCGCGTGCCGAACCAATTCAGAAACCGCAGGTGTCGCAAGGATTGCAACGTCGAGTGTCCAAGAAACATTAAAACACACAGTTTCGCAGCGCGGATTCTTAAAACAAGCTTACGCGCGCGCTCCTGCGCATTCTTTAGAATGCCATTGCTTTGATTCAACGTATGAGAATTTTCTATCAAATCCGTCAAACACCTTCGGTTTTGCAGCGATTGCAAAACCGACTGTCCAACGCACATGTCTCTCTCTCTCTCTCTCTCTCTCTCTCTTTCTCTCTTTCTCTCTCTCTCTCTATATATATTATATTCCTCAATTGGAGCTTGCCTCTGTAAGGGTCCTAGCGGATTCATATGGTTAGGTTAGGTTAGGTTTGCCGCCGATTTTCGCCGCGCGCCCGGGTGCCCGGGTGTCCAGTGGTGCCCAGGCCCGGGGTGCCCGGGTGCCCGGGTGCCCCCGGGTGCCCGGGTGCCCGGGTGCCCGTGTGCCCCGGTGCCTGGGTGCCCAGGTGCCCGGGTGCCCAGGTGCCCAGTAGGTCGATATAGCTCGATCGCACCCTAATAGCCCTATAGCCTTATAGCCCTATAGCCCTATAGCCCTACAGCCTCATAACCCTACAGCCCAATCGCACTATAGTCCTATGGCCCTGTAGCCGTGTAGCCATATAGCCCTATAGCCTTCTAGCACTATAGCCTTATAGCCGCATAGCCCTAAAGCCCTAGAAATATTATGGTTGGTTTTTTTCTCCGGTATCACACACATATATATATATATGTATGATAAGCACACGGTTTCGCAACATCGGTTTTCCAAACAGCGTGCGCTCGCGCTCTTGCGAGTTCTCAAGAATTCCATTTGTTTCTCACCATGGTCATGGGATTCTGCCACGCGGGCTTCTTGCGCCGTACGCCGACATCATTCGCGCGCCCTTGCGCGCGTGCTGGGGGGGGGGGGGGGGGGGGGGGGCGCGATCCGCGTCGCAGAATGCCGTGCGGGCCGCTCTCGCGCGTCGGCCGCGCGCGCGTCGAACTCTTTCCAAAACCTTCATCGCTGGCTTGGCGACGCCGTCATCGTCGTCGGCGTGGTCAGCATCGGCGCCCGCACTGGCCGCGCCGTTGTCGTTGTCAACGTCGACACCAGGGTCGCAATTATCATCATCGTGTCTACCGTCGTCGACGTTGCCATGGTCCCGCGGCCGCCCAAGTCGCCGACTCGCGCTGAAGTTCCTGCTGGGATGCGCCCGGCGGTCAGCGCCGCCGCTGTCGCGTCGGTCGCGCCAACCAAGCTGGCTTCTTCGCGCGCGTGTTTGGTTTGGCGCGGCCGCAGTGATGCACGAGCCAGCGCCGAGCATTCATCGCAATCGCCACCACATGGGTTTTGCAAACCAGATTGCGGGTAGGTGCGCAGGGCGGATGCAAGAGCGTGGGATGTGTCAACTCGTTTCTAACAATCACTTGCACAATCTAGACTTCCTTTCTGAGAAGGACATGCCCGCCCGCCCCCGCCCGCCCTCCCCTGCGGGATTGCCCCGCCCCCCCATTTTAAGTGCAATGTATTTTCCCTCATCGCCCATGGCCTTCCGAGCCCATCCTAAATACGAGTGCTTTCCACCCAGCCGTGCCGGCATCGCCCCCCCCCCCCCCCCCCCCCGCCATCCCCTGCAACGCATGTTATGCGCGCGCGCTCGTCTATCAGAAACCTTATGTTTTCAACGACTCCTTGCAGTGGGTGGGGCGAAGTCTGCGCGCGCGCGACGTCGCGCGCGCGCCGATATCCTTCGAAAGCCGTAGGTTTCGCGCGGATTTCCGAAGTCGAGTGTCCAAGAAACAGATGAAAACACAGGGCTTCGCAAGGCGGGTCTTCAACTTTTAGAAATGTAAACAAATTGGCTTCGCGCGCGCGCGTCGGAATCGCTCGAACGCCGTTGCGCGCGTGCCGTCGCGAGAGCCCTGAACGACAGAAAGGGGCGAATTGCGCGCGTGCGCGCGTCGTCGCGCGCGCATGTCGGAATCCGTCAAAAATTTCAGCTTTCGCAGCGATGTCAAAACCAAGTGATCAACGCAACTATGAAAAAAAGACACGGCTTCGCAGCATCCGTTATCCATCAAGCGCCGCTCGCGCTTCTTGCGGATCCTCAAGAAACCACAGACCACAGGTGCTTCCAACATTCCCATGACATTATGCCAAAAGGGCCTCTCGCGCCACATGCCGAAATCATTCGCGCGCCCTTGCGCGCGTGATGGGGAGGCACGGTCCGTGTCAAAGAATACCATGCGGGCCACTCTCGCACGTCGGCCCCGCGCGCGCGTCAAACTTTTTCCAAAACCTTCATCGCCGACGCGAGGGCGCCGTCATCGTCGTCGGCGTGGTCAGCATCGGCGCCCGCACTGGCCGCGCCGTTGTCGTTGTCAGCATCGTCACCAGCATCGCTATCATCATCGTCGCGTCTACCGTTGTCGACGTTGCCGGGATGCCGCGCCTGCCCAGGTCGCCGACTCGCACTGAAGTGCCCGCTGGGATGTGCCCAGCGGTCAGGGCTTCCGCGGTCGCGGCGGTGGCGCCAAACAAGCTGGCCGCTGCGCGCGCGTGCTTGGGTTGGCGCGGCCGCAGAGATGTAACCGCGTAGGTTTCACTGCGTATATTGCACCGCGCAAGTTGCTCAATACGCATCATCTTTCTTCAAGAGGAATTCGGAACTACCGCCCTCTCCCCGACCGGATGTGTCGGCCCACCCTGGGGATGCGCATTTTGCGTGCGATTCTGCCCCATCGTTCTTGCGCAGCATGAATCCCAACCATCCAAGCCAGGCCAGGTTCGACCCCCCCCTCATCCTCGACCCCCCCGACGCCTAATATGCGCGCGCATTCGCCGACCAAAAACCATCACTTTGTTGGAATCCACATGTGGCAGACGCGACGAAGTGCCGCGCGCGCGTGCCCGAATCTTTTGAAAAATATTAAGTTCAGGCTTCACGAGGAGCTCAAAGTTGAAAGTCTGGCAGACGCGCGTAACAAACCCAATCGTCCTGCAGCGCGGCACCTCAAAGAAGGTTCGCACGCTTGCTTTAGGGGGTCCTGGTCGAAGGCGTTTATTTTTTTGGCGAAGTGGACGGAGGCCCAGGGTTTTCTGTTCGACTGTCACCCCCCAGCCATGCCGGGGAGGGCCGGCGAACGCATCTGCGATCAGCGACGAGGTGAAGCGACATTTGTCTCCCGGAAGCGCGCGACGCGCGCGCCCCCTCGAGGAGAGGGCGCCCCGCGACGCGGGCTGTGGAAATGATGGCGCGCGGCGTTGTGCGCGGAGTCTTAAACAAAATGGCGAGGTTGAGGGGCGCCGGAGTTTTGCCTGCAATCCCATAATGTTGACTTCTTGCGACCTGCGCGCCGGTTTCTTGCGGGTGTCTCGCGCCCCGCGCTTGTTTCGCAGGGGGGATGTTCGCCTCTTGCGTGCCCGCTCGAGGATGGCGCGCCCTGCGCGCCGAATGTCAGAGGATGTCTCAGGCGAAACGCTTGTTTCGCAGCGTTTGAAAAGCATTGGCGCCCACGGGTGCCCAGGTGGTTCTGGGGGCTCGGTGGGGCCGTCTTTCACGGGGGATCGCGGCCCCAGGAGGGCGGCGACGCGCGGGTTCCTCGCTCCCCAGGGCGGGGCAAGCGCGGAAACGCGCGGGTTCGCGGCGCCCTAGAGCGGAGCAAGCGCGAAGACGCGCGGGGCCCGAGCGCCGCTGGACGGGGAGATCGCGAAAGCGCGAGGGCCCCGAGCGCCTTGGGGCCGGGCGAGCGCGAAAGCGCGCGGGGCCCCAACGCCTCAGAGCGGGGCGAGCGCGACATCGCATGGATTGAACCCCCAGAGCGCGACAAGCGCGAAAATGCATGGGCCTCGAATGCCCCAGCGCAAGACAAGCGCGACAACGCTTTTGTTTGCAGAAGGTAATTCTTTCGGCCCCTTGCGCGCCCGCGCGGCAACGCGCGGGCCCCAGGCGCCCCGGGGCAGGGCTAAACGCGCTGGCCCCTAGCGCCCCGGAGCGGCGCAAGCGCGAACGCGCGCGGGCCCGTAACTCCCCCGACCGGGGCAAGCGCGGAAACGCGCGGGTTTCCAGCGCCCCGCGGCGGGACAAACGCGAGCGCGCGCGGGCGCTCAGCGCCCCGGAGGGCGAGGCAGGCGCGAGGCCGCGTGGGCCCCTGACGCCCCGCAGAGGGGCTACGCATGCCCCTCCCTTCTCGCCCCCCCCCCCCCCCCTCGCTCGTCTTCGGTCGCGTTCCCTGGCTTGTCCCCTGGCGCTTTCCTTGCCAGTTCCGCGGCGCGTCCGTTGGCGCGTCCCCTGGCGCATGCCCTAGTGCGACGCTGGCGCATTCCGTGGCGCGCTCATGCGCTGTGCGCCCCGTGTCGTCTCGCCCCGCCTCGGAGCTGAGTCGGCTCTTGAGCCCGCGCTGATAGGGCGCCCTGCACGTTTCGATTGCAACTGGCTCTGGGCCAGCTATGCGATCAGGCAGCTCGAGCTTAAGATCCGGATCGCTTCGGTCAGGGGTCAGGTGACAGTGGTGATTTGATCCGCAATGCTACAGAGCACACCGCATTTTACCGCGGCATAGCACAGCTCATTTCCGCACGGCACAGCGCAGCACAATACGTGGCACAGTTCATCGCGATCGGTCCGCTCAGCATTGCAATTGCCTGTCACCCAGCCGGTTGTCTTGAGAACGTGGCCATGCCTCGTGTTCCCAAACTCCTTTCCAGGTTGTGGGTCGATCATGTTCAACGCTCGCATGACCTGCGACCCATCGGGCCTTTCGCACGCATGTTGGAATCATTTGAGCACCCTTGCGCGCGTGCTTGGAGGGGGGTGGGGGGTGGGCGTGACCCCTGTAATACCACGCGGGCCTCTCGCGCCCGTCGGCCGCGTGCGCATGTCGAACTCCTTGTCCCAACCTTCATCACCGATGCGTAGGCGCCGTCATCGACATCGGCGTGATCAGCATTGGCGCCGTCGGTGGCCTTGCCGTCGTCATCGTCATCGTCGTCGCCACAATCGCTACAATCATCATCGTGTCTGCCGTTGTCGACGTCACCCTGGTACCGCGCCCGCCCGATCACCGACTCACGCCGACTTGCCCGCGCGTCAGCGTGGCCTGCGAGACGCGTCGGCCGCGCCAGAGTAGCCGACCGTTCTGCGCGGCCGCATCGACGCGCCAGCCAGCGCCAAGCAGTCATCTAAATCGCCGCCACATGGGTTTTGCAAGCCAAATTGCGGATGGGTGGGTGGGATGATTTCGCGAGCAGTGGCGATGACAATGTTCCATTCGGCAAGGTGAATAACACCACATACGTTGCACCACATAGGTTGCACCACATTGGCTGCGCAACACCGACTGCACAACCGACATTGCGCAACCAACATCGACTGCGCAACCCTGGTCCGAAAGACTCAACCTTATCTACTGGTGTCTGCGTTGCGTGTGCTGACACGCTCGGCTTGCACATCTGTGAGGTTTCATTCTGCTCCGCAGGGGTTGAGGAACACTTTGAAGCTGGGCTACGGGTGACTTCCCGTCGCCATCATTTCCTCGCCCGCTCTTGGCGCGAGCAGGCCGCTGTGCAGTTCTCTGTCCCCTCTTCCTCCTCTCGTGCGCAAAGAAGTGCGAATGCTGCTGTGAACGTTGGATCTGGGAGAGTCTTGCCAAGGCGAGGCCGATGGCTTGGAGGGCCTGAGTAAGCAATCTGTCCTATTGTTTACACCCCTTGGGGCTTGCGCACACAGTGTGTGCAAGCAGTGTCGGCAGAGGGCCGACGCCACTGTGCAATGAACTTCAGGGGCAGTGTCGTCTCTGAACGCTGGCCTTCGGCTCTGGCCGCTGCGTCGCTGGGGAGGTGGCACGGCATTCATCAGCTGATCGTGGCCCACGGACACAGTGCGGCCAAAACCAAAGCCCTCGCAGTACCCGGTTCCGGAGCTGTGGGGGTGGCGGTTGAGGCCCCGTGGCTAGATACGCATTGGAGCGGAGACGAAACGGCGACTAGGCCAAAAAAAACATTGCACGACATACGTTGCACGACGTAGATTGAACAACGCAGCTTTCCCCATACACATGACTGAACATATGTTGCACGATATACAATGTACCGCGTTGATTGCAGTACGTAAATACGGTCATTAAAACATTGTTTGGGGCCCACGCGGGATATAATTTGTGTAGTTCTGAACAAAATAGAGGAGGAGTCTGCCGAGGGGGGGGACAGGAGGAGAAAGAACAGGAGGAGGAGGGGGAGAAGGAACAGTAGGAGGAAGGGAGCGAGGATGAGGAGGAGAGGATAAGGATAAGGACGAGGAGGAAGAGGAGGACGAGGAGGAGGAGGAGGAGGAGGAAGAGGAAGAGGAGGAATATCAGGAGGAGGAGGAGGAGGAGGAGGAGGAAGGGCAGGGAAGTGAATGCGAGGGGGAGGAGGGGAACGGCGAGGAGGCATGCGCGGAGTCCTCCCGAATCCGACCACAGGACCCGCAGCTTTCGCGAGGCCGCCAGCGGAGTGCGCATGAAAACGAGAAAGGAGCGCGAGAAGAGAAACGCCCGCCACATGCCCTTGATGCTGCAGTGTGCCCTCGCGCTCGAAGTCGTCTCCTTGTGCGCCGCCAAAGATGTGCATTTTAGCTCCGGCACGCACCCGCTGGGAAGGTGCATGTCCCACGGGCCTGCGTGGTGGGAGCCCGATGTGACTTGAGTTGCGCACCAACTATTCGATCCATGTTCGCCACATAAGTTTTACCTGACGCAATGAGTCCGCCGCCCATCCGTGCATCGGGTAGAAACTTTGGTGAACATGCGCGCAGCACTCGGGCGACAGCACGACTATAAACACGAACCGCCTCTACGCTTGCAAGTGTTCGCAAGTATAAGCTTCATGCAAATAGTATATGATCGGCATTCTGGCGGGAGTTTGTTTCGAGCTGGCTTCAACCATGTGCCACGAACGTTGAGCTCGATTGTCGCTGACCCAGAGGACTAATGATATGATCCGCACGTGTTTGAAAAATGAAACGCGCTCAACCGTTTAGCTGTTGGATGAATTAGCGAAGCAGTGGCGTGGCAATCCAGCGTATCATCGATAGCTGTAAATATGTCGCGTCTTTACTAAAAGCAGTATGCCCTGGATGCTTGTAATGGTTGGAGTTGCTTGTGCGATTGTGTTGGCGGCGCTGCGGTGAGAACACACATTCCAAACGGGGCCGCGTTCCATCCGTGTTACTGCTGGATGGAAGTTTGCCAGACATTGTCAGCAAGTCTCAGGAGAAATGCCTGGTCCCCTGCAGCCGGCACGTCTAGTTGCGAGACAAGGGAGTTGTTTATCCAGCAGGGAGGAGTTTTTGTTGACGGCCCGTACAATGTCATTACCTTGCCTGGATGGTGCGGTAAAGGCCCATCCTTGTAAGCAGCCTTGCTACCCTCCTCCTTCCTCTTTCCTCCTCCTCCACTCCTCCCTGTTCCCCCCCTCTTGAACTTATGTTCGCTGCTTAGTGGGTTCTTCTTTCGGGGCCTCCTGAAAGCCCCTTAAAGCCCTCGAGGTGATCATTGAGTGCAATGTTTCTACTGCCCCCCCCCGAATAAGCTATGTGAATCATCTTTGGGACGTCCTGTGCGGGTCTTGGAGCCGCTTTGAGGACCGACCTCTTGGGGCGGCATTGGCTTGGCTGGGCCTGTGTCTTGTGATGCCAGACGAGGTGGAGAGATGGTATTGGCGACAGTGTTTGTGCTGGTATTCCTAAGAGTGATACTGATGCCGATGGCGATGGTGATGTTGATGATGAGGATGACGACGATGATGATGCTGCTGCTGATGATGATGATGATGATGATGATGATGATGATGATGCTGCTGGTTCTGCTGATTCTGATTGTGCTGCTGCTTGATGCTGCGGATGATGATGGTGACATGATGCTGATAATGCTGCTGATGCTGATGATGATGGTGGTGGTTTTGATGATGAAGCTGGTGATGATGATGATGCTGCTGATGATGATGATGATGATGATGATGATGATGATGATGATGATGATGATGATGGCTATGGCAGTGATGGCCATACTGATGATTCTAGTGGTGAATGTGGTGACGATGGTGGTGATGCTGATGATGCCAAATGGTGCTGAGGATGCTGAGGAGTTGGAGGAGGTGATCGAGGGGTGCGAACGATGATGGTGGTGGTGTTGATGATGATAATGCTGATGAGGAGAGACCAGCAGGTTGGGCTAATGGGGCAGAGTCGGGCGGAAGGTCGCGGGCTGTCCGACGGTCTCCCCTCCGATTCTCGTTCTCCTCCTCTGGTTACCTCTTCTCCTCCTCTCCTTCCCCCTCCCCCTTCCTCCCATCCCCCCTCCCCCTCCCCTTTCCTTCCCTTCCTCCCCCATCCCCATTGTCCCTCACGTTCCGCCTGTTTCCCCTCTTCCTCCCCCCCCCCCGCTCATTTGCGGCATACATCCATGAGGGCTGCTGAGAGCTCCGCCAGACGTCCGAGAAGGGGTGTCCCGAGAGGACGGGTGTCTAACCACAGCGTCCAGGTGGAAGGGTTTGTTCGTGCCTTTCTTCCTCTTCCCCCTTTTCCTCCATCTCCTCGCCATCGTCAGCAATACTACTCTCCATTCGCCCCCCCCTGCGACCCCTCGCCGTCCTCTTCCTTTCCCTCCTCTCTCCCCATGGCGCTTAGCCCCTCTCCTCCATCCTCCTTTCCCTCCCTTCTCCCTCCATGTCCCCTCCCCTCTCTTATTCCACGGCTCTGTTGGCCCAAGCTCATTTTGACACACGTTTTTTCCTGGCTTGGACCGTGTGGGCCCAGCTCCTGCGGTGCCCCGACCGCTCAGCCACGCGCAGCCATGGCAGACGCTCAGGCATCATGCGTACATGGTGGAAGAGGAGGAGGTGGAAGGAAAGGGGGGAATAAGGAGAGTCGACGAAGAAAGAAGGCACAGCCATAAGCTTTCTTCGTGGAAAGGGCGTCGGCCCAGGGTTCTCTTTTTCGGAAAGGGCTTGGGCCCAGGGTTCTCTTTTCGGATGGTAGTCTGTCCCCTGTACCATGTTGGGGGTGGGCTGGCGGATTCTTTCTTTGACAATAACAAGGTCGAGGTGGGCCGGCGGATTCGTTTTTGAGGATGCCCCGAGCGAAACGCTGGTTCTGCAACTTTCGAACGATCAAACACATTGTGAAGTGAACGTTTTCGTTTGTTGCGGATGTCTCGAGTGAAACACTTCTTTTGCAGAATGTGTTGAGGATGTCTCGAGCGAAACGTTTGTTTTGTCATATAGATTGCTCCTCTGCTCGGTGCCAGAACGTAGAGGATGTCTCAGGCGAAATGCTTCTCTTCACGTGCCCAGGTCGCCCAGGGAGGTATCTAGCATGGTTGTCCCCAGATAGGATTTGTTTTCACGCTTACTGCTTTCTGGGGCGAAGGGGGCCACCTGTTTTCACACTTGCTGCGCTCTGGGGCGAACGGGACCCACGTCTTTTCACGCTTGCTGCGCTCCGGGGCGCAAGGGGCCCACGTGTCACTCTTGCTGCGCTGTGTGGCGAAAGGGGCCCACGTGTTTTCACGTTTGTTGCGCTCTGGAGCGAAAGGCCACGTTTTCACGCTTGCTCCGCTCGGGGACGGCAGGGACCCTTGTGTGTCACGCGTCCTGGCCACCCAGGGGCGGTCCAAGGGCTGTCTCCCACTCCCAAGCGTGAGGGAGGGCACAAACGCAGAGCAAACCCAACGATTCGGCACTGGATGCAGGATCACTTGGCACGTTCCGCTCCTTGGGCTTCCTGGAGGGGACCCACGTGTTTTTAGGCTTATTGCATTCTGGGGCGAAAGCGGCCCACGTGTTTTCACGCTTCCGCCGCCCTGGGGTGAAAGGGGCCCATGTCATTTCACGCTTGCTGCGCTCTTGGGCGAAAGGGACCCACGTGTTGTCACGTCTGTTCCGCTTTGGGGCGAAAGTGGCCCACAGGTTTTCACGCTTGCGCCGCTCTGGGGCGCAATGCATCCACGTAATTTCACGCTTGCTCCGCTCTGGGGCGCAAGGGGCCCGCGTGTTGTCACGTCTGTTCCGCTGTGGCGCGCAAGGGATCTGCGTGCTTTCACGCTTGCTCCGCCCTGGCGCGCAGGGGACCCATGTGTTTTCACGCTTGTTTTAAGTCGGTCCTGTCTCTCTACAGGGGGAATACATACCAAATAATACAACCATGGTCTGTGGATGTTTTTTCTATTACTTTCTGCTAATGTTTGAATGTTTGTTTGGCTATGTTGCACGTTTCCTCTAGACTCCGCCTGTGGGGGGACATGTCCGACCTAACGCTTGTTCCACGTTGCCCAGACGGATCTTGAACATGAGGATTCCTTCGAGGGTGCTTCGAGCGAAGCGCGGGTCTTGACGTGCCCGGGCCGCCCAGGCGGCTCCCTAACCTGGGTATGTGCTGCGGATATCTCGGGCGAAGCTCTCGCTCGGCAGGTTTTGTGGATGTCTCGAGCGAGGCCCTCGCCTGCAGCGAACGGGCTCCTTCTGCAGGCTGTGTCGAGGATGTCTCTCGCGAGACGCTGGTTTCTCTCTTGTTTTGAGAGGTGTAGAGCGGGGGACTCGTCGTCGTCTCGGTGCGCTTCGCTTCGGTTCGGATTCGTGCCCTGATCGGTTCATCCCACTTCGCGGAACTGAATCGGACCTTGAGTTCGAGCTGGTTGAACGCCCCGCATGTTTCTCCCCCGCCTGTCGTGGTCCCGTTGCTGAACTGAATGTGTCGAGCACTGGCTTCGGAACTGAATCGGATCTTGAACTCGAGCTGGTCGAGCGCCCCGCGCGTCTCGACTAGAACTAGCCTGAGCTATGCGTTCAGGCAGTTCGAGCTTAAGATCAAAGTCAGCTCGGCCACGATTCTGACACCACTGACGGCTTGATCCACGACGCAATAGGGCGCGGCATGGTTCAACGCGGCGTGACACGTCGAACTCAGCACAGCACGGGTCAGTACAGCACAGCCCGGTGCACGGTACATTACGATCGTTATTCTGAGCACTGTAATTTCCCGTCGCCCAAGTTTAACGTCTTGGGCCATGCTTCAAATTTCTATATCCCTTTCCGGGCTTGTGGGTCGATCATGTTAGGATGGTAGATAAAAATTTGTCCCTGGTGCCGTGCTGGGGGTGGGCCGGTGGAACTATTTGCGATCAATGACGGGATAAAGTCCCATTTTGTTTTTTGAATGCGTGTCGCGCTTGCCCCCTCGAGGAAAGTGTGCCCCCCCCACTTCGGATCCTCGATAAATAACGGGGCCCGCAGACCTCCACTTTCCTTTCTGTTAAAGGGGTGCAGAGCGTTATGCGCAGAATCTTCGATCTATGACCAGGCTCGGAGACCCTCGAACTTTACATAAAATGGCAGCATGTTGTCTTTTTGCGTGCTCGCTCGAGGACGGCGCGCCCTGCGTGCAGGTTTCTCGATGCTCTCTCGAGCCCCGCGCTTGCTTTGCAGATGAAATGTTGGCTTCTTGCGTGCCCGCTCGAGGATGGCGCGCCCTGCGCACCGAATATTTAAGGGTACCTAGAGTGAAACGATTATTTTGCAGGGCTGGAAAGGCCTGGGCGCCCCAGGATGCCCAAGTGGTTCTGGGAGTGCGGTGGCACCGTCATTTACGAGGGATCACCACGTCGGTTCCTAACGCCCCCAAGCGGGGCAAGCGTGGAAACACGAGGGTTCCTAACGCCCCGGAGCGGGACAAACGTGAACTCACGTGGGTTCCGAACGCCCCCGAGCGGGACAAGCGTGACAACACGTGGGTTCCTAACGCCCTAGGGCAGGACAAGCGTGAACACACGTGGGTCCCTAACGCCCCAGTTCGGGACAGGCGTGACATTATATGGGTTCCTAACGCCCCAGGGCGGGACAGGCGTGAATTCACGTGAATTGTTTAACGCCCCACAGCGGGACGGCGTATGCCCATCCCCCCTTCGGCACGTCCCCTGGCTCTTCCTCTGTCGCGTTCCCTGGCTTGTCCCCTGACGCTTTCCCTGCCCGTTCCGTGGCGCGTCCCTTGCCATGTCCCCTGGCACGTCCCTTGGCGCACCCATTAGTGCGCCCCTGGCACATTCACTGGCGCGTCCATGCGCCCTGCGCCCTGTCGTCTCGTCCCGCTTCGGAACTGAATCGGGTCTTGAGCTTGAGCTGGCTGAGCGTCCCGCACGTTTCGACTGCAACCAGCTTTGGGCCAGCTACGCGCTCAGGCAGCTCGAGCTTACAATCCAGATCAGTTCGGTCAGGCTTCAGATGCCAAGGGCGACTTGATCCGAGAGCACACCGCAATTCACCGCGGCATAACACAGCTCATTTCCGCACGGCACAGCAAGGCACACCTCGTGGCACAGTACATCACGATCGGTACTTTTTGTTAATACTTTTAGCATTGCAATTGCAATTTCTTGTCGCTCCAGCACGCGTCTTGGAATCGACGACGTGGCCATGCCTTGCGTTTCCAACTTGTTCTCGGGTTCGTGGGCCGATCACGTTGCAAACAGGAACGTGGCCCTGGGGGCGCGGACGCAGCGTATTTCACAAGGGATCCTGGCCCTAGGAGCGCGGACGCCGCGTAATTCGCACAGGATCGTGGGCCTCGGGTACGTTCCCTGGTACGTTCCGTGGTGCGTCCCCTGGGCACGTCACGCGGCGCATCCCTTGGCCAGGCCACCCAGGAGGGCATCTAGTATGGTGATCCCGCGCTGGAGCCACGTGTTTTTACGTGTCCAGGCCACCCAGTGGAGTATCTCACATGGTGACCCCTAGCTGGAACCATGTGTTACATGTCCAGGCCACCTGGATGGGTTATCTAACATGGTTGCCCCGAGCTGGAACCATGTGTTTTTACGTGTGCGGGCCACCCATCGGGGGGACATCTAACACACGGTCGCCTGAGGGCCCCCCAGCGTGGGGGCCCAGAAGAGGCAGACAACATCACAACAGCGACACCAAATGTGGAATACCTTGGCACAGTTTCGCCGGCTGGTGTTTTTTTCAGAGTCCCCTTCTGGTGTATCCAGCACGGTGGTACCGTGCTGGAAATATGTGGTTTTACGTGTCCAGGCCACCCAGGGAGGTGTCTAACATGGTTGCCTCGAGCCAGAACCTCTTGCTTGCACGTGTCCAGGCCACCCACAGGGGGTATCTGACATGGTGGTCCCGAGCTGGAACCATGTGTGTTTCACGTGTCCAGGTCATCCAGGGGTATTTAACATGGTGGCTCCGAGCTGGAACCACGTCTTTTTACGCGTCCAGGCCACCCTGAGATTGTTTAATCAGTTGCCCCGAGCTGGAACCACGTGTTTTCACGTGTCCAGGCCACCCAGAGAGGTATCTAAGATGGTTGCTTCTTGTTTCCAGACCATGTGTTTTTCATGTATCCAGGCCACCCACAGATGCATCTGACATGGTTGACCCGAGCTGGAACAACTACAGGTATTTAACGTGGTGGCCCCGAGCTGTGACCATGTATTTTCACGGATCCAGGCCATCGAAATGGGACACCATTTTTTGGCCTGAGCTGGAAATACATGTTTTTGTACGTGCGCAGGCCGCCCATGGGGGGGGGGGGGGGGGGGGGGGGGAGGGCATATCTTACATATGGTCGTCTGGGCGCTCCCAGCGTGGGGGGGGGGCGCAAGATCCATACAAAATCAACGCATCGACACCAGATGTGTAATAACACTTTCTTCGGCAAGTGATTTCCAGATTTCCCATTGGGGTGTCTAGGCATGGTGGTCCCAAGCTGGAGCCACGTGTTTTTACGTGTCCATGCCACCGAAGTGGACATCTAAAATGGTGGCCCCGAGCTGGAACCGCATGTTGTTACGTGTCCAGGCCACCCAGAGGGGCATCGGACATAATTGCCCCGAGCTAGAACCACGTGCTGTCACGTGTCCAGGCCACCCAGGGCGGTTCTAACATGATGGTCCCGAGCTGGCAACATGTGATTTTGGGTGTCCAGGCCACCCAGGGCGGTTTCTTACATGGTTGCCCCGAGCTGGAACCTCGTGTTCTCACGACCACATGTTAGATATCCGTCCCTAGGCGGCCTGACCACGTGCAAAACACGTGGGTCAGCATCGCAATTGCCTGTCGCCCGCTCAGGCGTCTTAACAACGCAGCCATGCTTTTCGTTTCTAAATTCCTTCTTGGGGTTCGTGGGTCGATCATATTTGGCATCCATGGCCAAAGACCCCATCTGGACGGGGCAAGACTTCGGAGTGGTCTGAGGGGTTGGTCTCAGCATGTCCCTCCAGGAGCGACACCGAGTAGATCCAGCCAAAGGCCGCGCTGAAAGCGTTCAAGGCTGGACCACGCCAAGGTCGTTCCACATAAGGACGCCGTGCATAGCACGGCCCAGGCATGGCGACGAGGTCGGAGGAGGGAGGACGGAACATGGATGACGTGGGGAGCAGTCAGCGCATAGCGGCCGGCAGGCTTGCAAAGTT
>CAUYUJ010000389.1:0-10000 GCA_963575745.1 Prorocentrum cordatum | reverse complement strand
CTACCCCATCCAACCTCCCCAAGTTACGGTAGGTTCGCGTCGTGTCGACCGGCGGCGACCCCGCCGCCGACGTTCAAGGTTGAACGCCGCCGGCGACCCAGAATCGATCGATGTTGAACGATCGGACGTTGCGGCAGCGGCCGATCGTTCAAGGTTGAACGATCCCTGCGGTGTCAAAAACCAACGCTGGGGTCGGCACGTCACGAACCTGCCGTACGATTTGCACGTGGAAGCGTCCAGCCCCGCTCCGTACCCCGGGCGCCGTGGGGGGCAGGGGGGGGGTGGCCGGACGGGCGAAGGCCAGAGTCCTGGCATCGCTCGGACGTGTGCATTTTTTTCTCGGCGAGGACCTTCGAGGAGCATCCTCGACCATTTGGCGAAAAAACCACGCACGAAACCGAACAAAAACACAGGAAATGGACGTCCGAGCGATGGCCAGGAGTGGAAGTGCGCCTCAGGGAGGGCGTCGAGGGCCCGAGACACGGGCCGGCCGCCCATGGCGCTTCCCCAGACCGCCTCGCGTCATGAAGAAATCACGACGGGCGGTGTTGCAATGTTTTCGGCTGGCGGCCCTTCCTGGGCCTCGGGGCCGTCGACTGAGGACGAGAAGCTGGTCCCAGAGAAGGGGTCGATGCGTCTGGGGGTCGACGCCATGAGAAGAGCCGTGGCGTTTGAGTGTCGAGGTTCGAAGGTTCTCGAGGCTCGAGGCGCGGGCTGGCTGACACTTTGGGCCCCTGCCTGTCTGCGCCCGAGCAGGCGGCCAGCCTCGAGCCTCTGTCGATGTATCGGCGCTCCACCGTACAGTCGGACCGAGGTAGAAGATCCAGGTCGGATCGGAGAGGGTACCCTCGTGTTCTTCGTGGTTGTTGGATGTTCTTGTGCATCCTGGGGAGGGTACCCTTGGATGTTCTGTTTGTCCGGACCGACGGAGGGTCTCACGTTCTTGATGGATGTTCCTATGGCCTAGGTCCGAATGTGTTCAACTGGGCCGACGTGAGGCCCCTACTGGCATACGGCCGGGAACTTTGGGATGGCCTGTCGCTGCGGCGGTTCTTTCCCACCACGCTGCGGCGCGACGCGCTGTATCCCTCTTTTGTCTCGGCAAGGGGCGCTCGGCCGGAATGGGCCGATGATGAGCCCCTGCTGATATGAATGTATGTATGAATGTGTGTATATAGATGTATGTGTATATAGGCCCTCGATGATTCTCGCCCGCCGTTGGCGTGCCTGCCGCGCGGCTGGTGGAGGCCGAGCTCTTTCTCGCGCGGGCTCGGTCACGGCTGCAGGGCCGCGCGGGTCCTGGCGGGCGGGTGCGTGCGGGCGTCGGTGTTAGCTGTCGGCACGGGTCGCCCGGCCCCGTCGCGCTGTCCTCCGCCCCGAGGGTCGGCCGTCCAGGTCAGCCAGTCGGCAGGCCGTCGGCTCGGGCGCCCCAGGCCGCCGCCGGGGGACGTTAGCGAGCGCGGGCGCCGTCGGGGGTCGTTGTCGCGAGGCTTGGCGCCCGTCGTCGTTGTCGTCGTCGTCGTCGTCGTCGTCGTCGTCGTCGTCGTCGTCGTCGTCGTGGGGCTCGGCGCCGTCGTCTGTCGGCCGGCCCGCCGTGTCCGCCGCGGGCGTGGCCGTCGTGGCCGTCGTTGGGCTGTTCCCCATCTGGCGTGCCGCCGCGGGCTGGCGTCGCCGTCGCGCCTCGGCGCGGTCGGCGAGTGCGCCCGTCGCGTCGGTCGAAGCGGCGGCAGTCGGCGGCGGGCCCCGGGCGTCCGGTCGGTCGTCGAGGCGGCGAGAGGCGGCGAGAGGCGGCGATCGGGTCGGGCGCCGGGTCGGCCATCGGTCTGGCCGTCGCGTGGGCGGACGGGCCGGAGGTCGGGTCGATAAGACGCGCCCCGGGCAGGATGACGGCCGCTCGAAGGGCGCCGGGATCGTCGAGTACTCGACCGCAGAGGCCGCCCAGAAGGCCATCGCCACCCTCAACGACACCGAGCTCGGCGCGCGCCCGCTCTTCGTCCGCGAGGACAGGGGCAGCTCCAAGGGGAAGGGCAAGGACAAGGACAAGGACCATCGAGGGAGGGCCAACGGCGTGAGCGCCACCTCTCGGCGCTCCTGGCGCGTTTCTCGGGTCTGAGCTGGGCCCCCCCTGCGGCGCCCGCCGCGCCGCTCCGCGCGCCCGGGGGGGTCCGAGAGCCTACCCCCAAGAAGCCTGCGCGGACTTCCGCCGCTTCTTGTGCCGATGCCGTTTTTTTTTTTTGTTCTCCCCTTCCCAGGACAAGGGCAAGGGCAAGGACAGGGAGAAGGTCTAGGCCTCCTGGATGGGGTCCGGGCAGGGAAGGGTCGGAGGACCGCGCCGCATCGCCGATGCATCGCCGATGCGGCTCGACGTGGGGCCCGATGTGCTTCACGTCGACGTCGCCGAGGCATCGCCGACGCCGACGATGCATCGCCCGTGCATCACCGATGCGTCGCAGATGCATCGCCGATGTGTCGGCGACGCTGCGCGATCCGCCGACCCCATCCACTCCGAGCCCATCTTGGAGGCCTCTGGAAGGGCAAGGGCAAGGGCAAGGGCAGGGGCAAGCGCTCCGACCCCGCCGACGAGGGGCGGCTGCTGTACGTGGGGAACCTGCCGTTCCGAGCGTCCCGGCAGGACGTCCAGGACCCCGGGCGTTTGTTTGCCAGAGGCTCGGGCGCTGACGGACCACGCGTGGGCGAGTGACCCTTCGCCGGAGGGACCTCTTTGGTGCGGGCTCACCGGGGCCCCCCCGATCGCTGATCTCGGGGGTGGACAGAACCCCCAACAGTGACACGTCGATTAGTGAATTGTCCGTTTTCGGTTCTCGAGATGGCGCTGTGGCCGTTATTTTCCAGGCTTGCGCCCGCCAGGTTTGGGCCTCTGGTCGTTTTCACTAAACCACGTTTTACTAAAGGGGGTTCTGTCCATCCCCGATGATCGCGATGCAGCAGCGGCTGCCGGCGCGCTCGGATTCGGCCACCCTGCGCCCGTTTTGACTCCGCGCGCTCAGGGTCGCTCCTGCCTGTGGGTAGGGTCGCTCTTGCGTGCAGCCGAGCTGAGGGGAGGCCCGCCCAGACAAGTCGATAGAGGACGTCTGCACTGGCTCACTCGGCATTGGCACTCGAGTGTGCAGGTGCAGTCCGCACTCGTTTTCGCGAACTAGCGTGAGGCTCGCCGGATACACTCGGCTCTCTTGGAACGCCGATTCGCCACCCCGCCGGGGTCCTTCCGGAATGCGGTGCTGCGCGCACGTGGAGAGCCCGTGGCAGCTTTCTCTGGAGATCGTTCAGCTGAGGGGTGTTCTGTCAGTCAGAGGAAAGTGGTCCTGACCCAGGGTGTCTCCAGCTCGTCAGCTATTTTGGAGCCCCTGGCGGTTAGTCACGCCCCCGTGGTTCGCATGATTCGTGTGGCGTGTGGCCACATTATTTTTCCTGCCAGCGCGTCCACCTGGACGCAAGGCTTTCTTGCTTGCTTGCTTGCTGGGGCCCTCTGAACCTCGTGAGGGGGTGCTCCAGCGGCCGCCCGGGCCTCCTCGGGACCTCTGGGGACGCCCTGGGCCAGGGAGCTGTGGCAGCCCAGGGGTGGACCTTACACGATGTTTTGGCGATCTCGTGGGCCGTTTTCGTTTCGATTTCGTTCTGCGTTAAAGGCGGATTGAAGACAAAACGAGGGAACACGAACACAAAACGAAAACGAAACACACCGTTTGGGTTCAGCCCTGTGGCAACCCCCTTGAAGGACGTTTTTAAGGAGGCCGGCAACGTGGTCCGCGTGGACATCGCGGAGGGCCCCGACGGGAGGTCCAAGGGCTACGCCACGGTACTGTACGAGACCGAGGACGAGGCGAAGTCGGCCATCGAGAAGCTGAACGGGAACGACTTCCAGGGCCGCCCACTGACGGTCCGGATGGAGACCTTCGACTAAGGTCGCCGCCTTGTCAGGGCCCTCGCACGCCAGGAGGCGAAGCCGCCGCCGTCGGCCCCGCGCGCCAAATGATTTAGTTACTGTGATGTTCGCAGAGCTTGGTTGAATTAACCTTCCCCCCTCGATCTTGCGCCGCCTCTTGGCTTGCATTACCCAGGAAAGAAGCTAGCCTGGAAAGGCTTCGGGCTGCGCGCAGACAGTCCCCCCAGGTAGTCTCGAATGGCCTCAACAGGCCCTTTGAGTAGTCTGGGTTGGTCTCAACACCACAGGGGCGTCACCTCACCAAGCTGGCCTACTTCCCCAAACCTCCTGTACGAGCACGAGGCTATACATTGCAGTCGGCAACTGGAGACGTATTGCAGTCGGCTGCTGGCACCACGGTTTTTATACAGGCGGGCGCAGGGGAGACGCGCTCGCCCCAGTGTAGGTACGTTGGAGGTGATTCGAGGTGCGAAAGCCTATGTGGCGCTGCCCCGACTGAGAAGTCGTACCGTTGACGATGACGATGACGATGAAGACGACGTTCATCGTGATCGTCATCGTCATCGAAGGCGGATGCACGTGACGTGGCCTGCCTGGGCGAGGGCTGGACACCACACACAAGCACACACTCAAGCACAAGCACAAACACCAGCGCACGCGCAAACACAAACACAAGCACAACCATTAGCACAATCACAAGCGCACGCGTCAACATCAACGCAACCAACACCACAACCACACACACAACACACAACACACAAACACAGAGGCAGGTACAAACACAAGCACAAGCACCAGCACACGTACAACCACAAACACAAACACCGACATCACTATAAACACAACCACTCACAAGCACACACAAACACATTGCGTTTGTGTTTGTGTTCAACACGAGAACAAACGCAAACGCAACAGCAACCACAATCACAGACGAACAACAACAGACACAAACACAATCACGCGCACCAACACAACCGCACTCACACGCACAATCACAAACACCACCACAAACACACACACAAACATCAACGCACACACAAACTTACACAACACATTAACACAAACGCACAAACATAAGCACAATCACTGTCACAAACACAGTCACAATCACAATCACAAGCACAAGCACAACCACAAACGCAAACCTAAGCACAAGCGCAACACACAAGCACACGCACAATCATATGCACGCACACGCAAACACAAACACCAATACCACCACCACCACCACTATACAGAACAGCCACAAGCACACGCGCACACACAGACACATTTATCGACATACACACGCACACACACACACACGCGCACATACACGCACACACACGCACACGCACACGCACACACACACACACACATACACGCACATACACGCACACACGCACGCGTTGCCGCGTGCCTCTCGGGCGCTCGGCCCCCGTGTGGCCGGGTGTTTCGGCCCTCTGCCTGCGTGGCGGGCGCGTGGTCTCCGCACAGGTTCCACACGCCGTGGGCTGCTGGAGGTGAGGTGCCACCCCTGGGGAGGGAGGGGGGAGGGAGGAAGAGGAGGAGGGGGAGGAGGAGGAGGAGGAGGAGGAGGAGGAGGAGGAGGAGAAGGAGTTGGCCACGTGCGAGGAGAAGGAGAATGAGAATGGAGGAGGAGGAGGAGGAGAGGAGGAGGAGGAGGAGGAGGAGGAGGAGGAGGAGGAGGAGGAGGAGGAGGGGAGGAGGAAGGGGAGGAGGAGGAGGAGGAGGAGGAGGAGGAGGAGGAGGAGGAGGAGGAGGAGGAGGAGAAGGCCCCCCGGGGTGCCCCCAGCCTTGTGTTGAAAAACGGAGACCCCGGGACCCTCTGGGCGAATCCTGGGGGCATCTTGGGCCAGGGGCACTTCTAGCAGCACCCTGGCACGTGGAGCCAGCCATGCGTGTGCTTCAGCCTCCTGGCCGTCTCGCGCCGCTTGCCGTGCGTGGCGACAAAGGAATGCGAGCACGTGCTTGTCTTTTGTTGCCATGCGTGAGTTCGTATTGATCGACCCGTCCCCTTCCCCGTGCCCCTCGCCTTTTGGTCCCTGCCCCGGCTCCGCGGGCGTTTGTTTTTTCAGACTTGCCTCGAGGCCCGCAAGGACCCTGGAATGAGCGCATTCGTTCCCGTGAGCTTGCTGCTGTTCCACGGGCAGAGCCGCAGGATCTGTGTTATGCAGCGGCTTGTCTCACCACCTTGACAATGCACCCCTGACGTACACGGCGCCCTTCTGGTTGTTTTTCTATGTATTATTATTGTTGCGTGACGTTCGTGCGGATCTCGTTTTCATTATTGCGTGATTTTTTATTAGTATTTTTATTAGTATTGCTCCGCTCTTCTTGTCGTGCGTGACGTTCGTGCGGAGCCGTGCCCGAGTGCGGTGTTCCCCCGAGCTCGCCAGACCAGCACGAGCCTCTCCTCCTGCGGCGGCCTTGCCGGGGCGGCCCGCAGGGCCTCTGCCTCCTTGGTGCCCCGATTGTGGCCTCGCTGATCACAGCGGGTGCCCTGACGGCATCCCGATTGATATTGTCAGTACACGCCAGTCGTTGAAAGTAGGTATTCTTGGATTCCCAGATCCCAGTCTACTTCAATCCTACTTCAGGAATCGACATGCTTTTGCTCTGTTTTGTTTTTCCCAACCCTCCTTGTTTGGGTATTCGTTTTGAATCGATGGGGTGTGGTCGCGTCTCTCCTTCTTCTCCCGCCTCCCGCCTCCCGCCTACTCTCGCCTGCTGCCCTCTCTTCGCCGACGCTGGGGGGCTGAGATCTGCGAAACTGCCGCCACTTTCGAGGGCTGCTGGTGGGTCCTGCGGAGTGAGGCACCGCGCGGACCTGAGCGGGACCTCGCCGTCCCTGGGGGGCTGCGATCTGCGAAGCGGTCGCCACTTTCGAGGGCTGCTGGTGGGTCCTGCGGAGTGAGGCACCGCGCGGACCTGAGCGGGACCTCGCCGTCCCTGGGGGGGTGCGATCTGCGAATTTGTCGCCACTTTCGAGGGCTGCTGGTGGGTCCTGCGGAGTGAGGCACCGCGCGGACCCGAGCGGGACCTCGCCGTCCCTGGGGGGCTGCGATCTGCGAAATTGGCGCCACTTTCGAGGGCTGCTGGTGGGTCCTGCGGGGTGAGGCACCGCGCGGTCTTGGGCAGGACCTCGCCGTCCTTGGGGGGCTGCGATCTGCGAAACTGTTGCCACTTTCGAGGGCTGCTGGTGGGTCCTGCGGAGTGAGGCACCGCGCGGATCTGAGCGGGACCTCGCCGTCCCTGGGGGGCTGCGATCTGCGAAATTGTCGCCACTTTCGAGGGCTGCTGGTGGGTCCTGCGGAGTGAGGCACCGCGCGGATCTGAGCGGGACCTCGCCGTCCCTGGGGGGCTGCGATCTGCGAAGTGGTCGCCATTTTCGAAGGCTGCTGGTGGGTCCTGCGGAGTGAGGCACTGCGCGGGCCTGAGCGGGACCTCGCCGTCCCTGGGGGGCTGCGATCTGCGAAACTGTCGCCACTTTCGAGGGCTGCTGGTGGGTCCTGCGGAGTGAGGCACCGCGCGGGCCTGAGCGGGACCTCGCCGTCCCTGAGGGGGGGTGCGATCTGCGAAACTTGCGCCTTTATCGAGGGCTGCTGGTGGGTCCTGCGGAGTGAGGCGCCGCGCGGACCTGAGCGGGACCTCGCCGTCCCTGGGGGGGCTGCGATCTGCGAAATTGTCGCCACTTTCGAGGGCTGCTGGTGGGTCCTGCGGAGTGAGGCTCCGCGCGGACCCGAGCGGGACCTCGCCGTCCCTGGGGGGCTGCGATCTGCGAATTTGTCGCCACTTTCGATAGCTGCTGGTGGGTCCTGCGGAGCGAGTCTCCGCGCGGACCCGAGCGGGACCTCGCCGTCCCCGGGGGGCTGCGATCTGCGTCATTGGCGCCACTTTCGAAGGCTGCTGGTGGGTCCTGCGGAGTGAGGCACCGCGCGGACCTGAGCGGGAGCGGCGACTTCGCCGTCCCGGGGGGCTGCGATCTGCGACAATTTGTCCGACCACTTTCGAGGGCTGCTGGTGGGTCCTGCGGAGTGAGGCACCGCGCGGGCCTGAGCGGGACCTCGCCGTCCCTGGGGGGCTGCGATCTGCGAACTTGTCGCCATTTTCGATAGCTGCTGGTGGGTCCTGCGGAGTGAGTCTCCGCGCGGACCCGAGCGGGACCTCGCCGTCCCCGGGGGGCTGCGATCTCCGAACTTGTCGCCACTTTCGAGGGCTGCTGGTGGGTCCTGCGGAGTGAGGCACCGCGCGGATCTGAGCGGGACCTCGCCGTCCCTGGGGGGCTGCGATCTGCGAAGTTGTCGCCACTTCGAGGGCTGCTGGTGGGTCCTGCGGAGTGAGGCACATTGCGGACCTGAGCGGGACCTCGCCGTCCCTTGGGGGGTGACGATCTGCGTCGTTGGCGCCACTTTCGAGGGCTGCTGGTGGGTCCTGCGGACGTGAGGCACCGCGCGGGCCTGAGCGGGACCTCGCCGTCCCTGGGGGGCTGCGATCTGCGAAACTGGCGCCACTTTCGAGGGCTGCTGGTGGGTCCTGCGGAGTGAGACACCGCGCGGGCCTGAGCGGGACCTCGCCGTCCCTGGGGGGCTGCGATTTGCGAAACTGTCGCCACTTTCGAGGGCTGCTGGCGGGTCCTGCGGGGTGAGGCACCGCGCGGGCCTGAGCGGGACCTTGCCGTATCTGGGGAGGGTGCGATCTGCGAAACGGTCGCCGCTTTCGATGGCTGCTGGTGGGTCCTGCGGTGTGAGGCACCGCGCGGATCTGAGCGGGGCCTCGCCGTCCCTGGGGGGGTTGCGATCTGCGAAACGGTCGCCACTTTCGAGGGTTGCTGGTGGGTCGAAGCTGTCGCCGCTTTCGAGGGCTGCTGGTGGGTCCTGCGGAGTGAGGCACCGCGCGGGCCTGAGCGGGACCTCGCCGTCCTTGGGGGGCTGCGATCTGCGAAACGGTCGCCACTTTCGAGGGCTGCTGGTGGGTCCAGCGGAGCGAGGCACCGCGCAGATCTGAGCGGGACATCGCAATCCTTGGGAGGCTGCGAGCCTCACGAATGCCGCTCGCAGAAGTATATGCGCCCATGTCACGTCATCACCTCCGTATAGCGTCTCCCAAGCTACTCATGCCCCGCATTGCGCAGGGGTTGGGTACGTCGCCAGGGTAATTCTCTGGGAGGGCCTGGACCCAATCCACCCTGTCCGCCTTCCTACTTCGTGGTTTTACCTACTTCTTCCGACCGACGTGTATTGTCTGGGTTGTGCCCCAATCGAAATTCCGCGCAGTTTCTGGATTGATTCAAGACGCTATGTGCCTACATACCAGCCAGTTCTGGTTCTTGCCAGAGGAGCGGATATAGCCCTAACAAAGGCATGCAGGCATGCCGAAAGCGGTCAAGTACGGCCCAGGTGTGTTTTGTGTTCCTTCCTGCGCTTCACCTTGCTCCATTCCATCGCCACTTGGACCCAGGTATGTCTGGCGGCTGATCGATGATTCGACTATCGTCTGATCGTCAGTCAGTGCCGACGGATCAGTGACAGAGAGGCTGGCTCCTGGGATCCATGCCACTTCTCCAGAGCAGGAGTTCAGAAATAGTTTGAGTGCTGCCCGAATTTGCCCCAAGACGATCCGAGAACGGCCCAAGAGGCGCCATGATGGGCCGCAGAGGGCCTCGAGACGGGCAACCAAAATGCCAGTCAGGGGCCTGAGAAGGCTCAGGATGTTTATGAGGAGGCCCGGTCACGAGCACAGTGGAAACCCATGCCAAGAAGCACCCTGCTGGCCTCCAGGGTGCCCTGGGTTGCTTGGGTTTCGATGGTTTTGCGATGGAAAGCGTGACGCCCCCACACCAGAAATCGATGGACGTCCTGGGGTCTCATGGTTGGGTTTCTTTTGGAAGGTTTCTTGTGGAAGGGCCCCTCCTGTATTGTGATCTCGTGGGCCGTCGCACTGCATCCCGATGCTGGTGCCTTGAGAGGCCAGTCCATCCTCTGCTGTCGCGATCGGGCGCCCACCCGATGCACCCGCAGAACCACATAGAAGAGAAGGCGGAGGAGGAGGAGGAGGAGGAGGAGGAGGAGGAGGAGGAGGAGGAGGAGGATG
>CAUYUJ010000388.1:58335-114390 GCA_963575745.1 Prorocentrum cordatum | reverse complement strand
CCTCCTCCTCCTCCTCCTCCTCCTGCTCCTCCTCCTGCGCCTGCTCCTCCTCCTGCTCCTCCTCCTGCTCCTGCTCCTCCTCCTCCTCCTCCTCCTCCTCCTCCTCCTCCTCCTGCTCCTCCCCCCCTCTGCTCCTCCTCCGGGACCGCCGTCGAGGGGAGGAGCGGAGCGGCCGCGGGCCTGGGCGCTGCTGTTGGCGGCGGGGCCGGCGCCGGCGCCGGCCAGCGAGCTGTTGGCGGCGGGCTGGCGCTGCAGGCCCCCATGTGGATCCGCGGCGTGGCTGGCCAGCCCTAGAGGCCTCCTAGATTTAAGTCGGGCCTGTCCCCCTACAGGCGGATTCTGGAGGAACAATTGAACATATTCAAAACATACTCAGAGTTACCAAAATGGTCAAACATCGTCCCCTGACTATGTTTTTACTATTTGGGAGTTTTCCTCCTCTAGAGGGACAGGCCCGACTGAAGGGTAGAGGCCTCCCAGAAGGGTTCGGAGTAGACGGGGTCGGAGGATCGCGCCACATCGCCACTGTGCATCGCCGATGCACCGCCGACGTCGGCGACGCATCGGCGACGTCGGCGCGGAGAGAATCGGGCTCTGCATCGAGGCGCATCGCCGATGCCTCGGAGATGAGACGCGATTCTCCGACTGCATGTACTCCGACCCCATATGGGAGGCCTAGAAGGGGGCATGGGCCGATGCTGAGGGGAACTTTCGGTGTTTGCGTTGCTGCTTGCGTCTGTGTTGACTTCTGTGTTTTTGTGTCTCTGTGCTTCCTCGTTGTTTGTGTATACATGCTTGTATGTTTGCTGCTTGTCTTGAGCTCTCACTACCAGAGAACCCGTATGGTTGATCCCCCCGGTGCCCAATGTGTGCCTTTTCAACTGAAGTGCCCCTCCTGGGGCTCGTACCCTTTCGTACTACCACAACAACAAAAAACGGCGTCCGCCTGATACGTCTCCACAGTTGTTCCGAATCGCGCTCGCGCGCGGGACCTCCTCACAAGGTGTGCAGAAATCGCGCTCTCACGCGGTGCTTCCTCGCAACACATTGTGGCGCCGCGCCTTCGGCACCTTAGGAATCATGCTCTCGCTCTGGACTCCCCCATGATGCACTTGGGGATCTCGCGATCGCTCGAGACGCTCTGGGGATTCATGCAGGACTGACGCTTCAGCGACCCGCCCGCTGGACCCCCGACCCGCTCCACCCGACACGCCCGTCTGGTTCTGCCGCATGCTTGTTCTCCTCCGAGCCCTCGTCCTGCTAATCCCTGTCGTGCTCCATCCTTCTGCCTCCCCGTTATTCCTTCCATCCTCCCTTCCCCTGTTCTAGGGGCTGCGCCAACTACACGTGGCAGGTAAGAAACATATGCCCCAACCGGCGGCATGATCGAAGGCGAAGATGGCGGGTACCGAACATTTGGAATATACACGTTGAACGACACGCGGGCAGAGAACACCAAACAGTTTTATTGTTCAAGCAAAAAAACGAACAGTGCTGATCCCCCCATGTGCCCATTTTGCTCTTTCAGCTGAAGTGCCCCTCCTAAGGGCTGGCACCCTGCTTTTACAAATTGAGTCCTGCGCCTCAGAGTATGCCCCTGGCCTCCGAACTACAACGACAACGGCTTCCGCCTGATGCGGCTTCCCGCGTTTGTCCAAATCCCCTCCTGCGGCTCATCCCTGCCGTGTCCTATCCGTCCCTCTCGGACAAGCGGCCTCTGCGACTCAGAGGAGCACAAGGCTGCGTTACAAAAGCATGCAGCAGAGACACCTGAAACAAATTCTCGCTGCAAGAGATCTAGGGGCCTCCTGAGATGCCCGAGGATCGAGGATCGAGGGTCGAGGGTCGAGGGTCGAGAATCGAGAATCGAGGATTCGAGGATCGAGGATCGAGGATCGAGGGCCTAGTTCCTCGTCGAACTTTGAGCCTCCTGACGTGCCCCAGGTCTTCTGTGGGCACCCGGGCCATCGGGGGATAGAACACATCCGCGGGGCACATGCTGGCAGGGCCAGTTTCTTCTTTGACGCGCCTGCTGTAGGCACGGGAACGACACTGGACGTCCGCACGGGGAGCCACGAATGGACGACAAAAGATGGAACGCGCCCCCCGCGAGAGCCGCTGAGAGGCTGGCCCCCCGCGCGCATCCTCCCCAACGGCAAGAAGCAATGCATTCTGCGGATTTCCGAATCGGCGCTGAGCCCCCCCCCTGGCAGCGGCCCCTGGCGCGCTTCGCGCGCCGAGGAGGGGTCCAGCGCCGATCCGAGAAATCTGGGCGGCCCTCTGGAAGCGCATGCTTGTGCAGCGTTGTTCTCCTGTAGGCTCTCCCGGAGCAGGCAGGGGACCCTGAACAGGCCAAGGAGGAACGGGCGATCCAGGCCCGGTCGGGGGCTCTCGTCGAGGGGGGAGGGAGGGAGGAGGGAGGAGGGAGGAGGAGGAGGTTGGAGGGAGGAGGGAGGGAGGAGGAAGGAGGGAGGAGGGAGGAGGGAGGAGGGAGGGAGGAGGAAGGAGGAAGGAGGGAGGAGGGAGGAGGAGGAGAGGAGGGAGGAGGGAGGAGGAGGAGAGGAGGAGGAGGGGGGGGGGGACGGAGCCACACGCGGGGGCGAGGTGTCCTCCACCAGCCAGGGGGAGCCCCCTCTGGGGGAGCAACACCGACAGCAACGACCACGCCGCCGTGAGGGACCCGTCGGCGCGTTTTCTTGTCGACGAGCCGCGTGCAGGCGGACGAAGACGCAGGAGCGGCACGCGACGGGCCCCCCCCCAGCCTCAAGTCGGGCCTGTCCCCCTACAGGGAGGCCTTCGACGAAAAATTCAAAATACCCCCCAAATAACCCAAAAATAATGAAAAAATAGTCGGGGACTATGTTTTCAATATTTGTGTTACCTTTTTGGAATCTTTTGGGGGTAATTTTTATTTTTCGTCGACAATCTCCCTGTAGGGGGACACGCCCGACATAACCCCAGCCGCGGCGTGCCCCCCGGTGCTCTTCTCCCCCGCGGGCCCACCGCCTCGACGATGCCTCGAGCGGGGCGTCGGAGCCGAGGAGCCCCCGAGCTGTGAGCGGGTCGTCCAACTGTTCCGAGGCAGCTCTGATGGGCGTGTTTTTTCACCACCACCACCATAAGTTGGAGGGGGAGGGGGCTCTCCTACTCCTCCTCCTCCTCCTCCTCCTCCTCCTCCTCCTCCTCCTCGTCCTCCTCCTCCTCCTCCTCCTCCTCCTCCTCCTCCTCCTCCTCCTCCTCCTCCTCCTCCTCCTCCTCCTCCTCCTCCTCCTCAGTGTCCTCCTCGTCCTCATCCCCCTTCCCCGCAGCCAACTTATGGTGGTGATGGTGGAAAAGAGGCCCATCAAGCTCGCCAATGATTTTTTTGAAGAGGGTCACCCGAGCAGAAGCCGGACGGGCGGAGATGGCAGCGGCGCTGCACGCGGCTGCCGGTCGGGCATCCTCGCAGCTCGGCCGCATGACGCAAGAGGTGATCCCCCCCCCGGGCACGGTGGTCTCTGGTGCGCGGCCTCGGTGGGCGGCGGCGGGGGGGGGGCAGGTCCAAGCGCGCAGGCCAGTAGCTGGCTCAGGCCAGCGGCAGGGGCGCCACTGCGAGCCCGCACCAGGGGCCACTCCAGCGGAGGGTTACTCTCTCACGTGTGGCCGACCAGCGACTTGCTCGACGTGGCCCTGGGGCCTGCAGGCCTCTCAGGAGGCGGAGCTCCACAATAAGAAGGCGAGGGGGGGCTTCGAATGGAGGAACAGGAACCAGCATCAACAGAACTGTTGACGGTCCGCGCGGATGTCTTAGATATGCGCTGGACCCCCCTCCCTGGCGCGCGGAGCGCGCCAGGGGCGGCGCCGGAGGCGCCGCCAGGGGGACCCCGGCGCAGATCCAAGAAATCCGCGCTGAGCGCCGACAGTTTGTGTTTATGCAGTTCTTCCCCTTCGATGGAAGTTAAGCAGGGGGGGCTTCTGAGCCGCCCTCCCTCGGCTCCTCAGAGGGCCGCCAACCCTTGCCCCGTTGATCTTCCGCGGCGCCGCCTTGCCCGGGCTCTCCCGCCTGTCTCTTCTTCGACTAGGGGATCGACTACAGAATTGATGTACCCCAAACTTGATTTTCACGTCGACCCTTCAACAGAAATACGTCAACCACTCGTAAACCTGCGAAAGTTCTACGAATTGCCCGTGGACTCGACAAGAAAAATCAACTCTGGGGCAAACCAATTCTGCAGTCGATCTCCTACTCGACTTCTGCCTGGCAGACTCCCCTCCCGTCTGTTCGGGCCCGGGGGGGCCGGCAGCCTGCGCCTTGGTTGCTCTGCCGTTGGGGGCGGAGGAAGAGGAGGCGTCTGGGGCGGAGGAGCAGGAGGAGCAGGAGGAGGAGGAGGAGGAGGAGGAGGAGGAGGAGGAGGAGGAGGAGGAGGAGGAGGGGAGGGAGGAGGAGGAGGAGGGGAGGGGGAGGGGAGAGGGAGAGGGGAGGAGGAGCAGCCTGTGCTGGCGGCGTCTGGGGCGGAGGCAGGGCGAGGGGGGCAGCCTCAGAGCACTGCCCTGCCGCTGCCGACCGCAGCAGCACGGAGCCAGGCCGATGCTGGGGCCGCCCTCTGAGAATGCAAACGACGCGAAGATCGGGACAACATCGGATCGGGATCACTCGAAATCTCTGAGACTCGGCGGGCTTGGAGGATGTACTGGGCGCCGCGGCCCCTCCAGAGCGTTCCGGAACGCTCCGAGAGCGCTCCGGAACGCTCTGAGAGCGATCTATCCCGATCCCAGCCCTGTTTGAAGAATGCCTCCCCCCCCCCCCCGCCACTTGCAGGGCGTCGGGCCCGTGGCCCTCGGGGGGCCGGCTCTCGTCCGAGCGGCCCCCCTGCCGCCTCAGGAGGCCGCCACCCCTTGCCCTGGGCCTCGTCTGTGCTCGCCGCCGGGCCCCCCCCCCTCGGTAGGTCTCAGGTCCCCGGAGGGCTCCGATGGGTACAGAAAGGGCGGGAACGTCCAAAACGCCAGCCGCGGCACAGCCCCGCTCCCCCGAGTTCATTCCTGAGCCCCTTCGGCTGCAGAGCCCACTCGACCGCCGAACAGGCAGCCGCAGGCGCTAAGTTTCCCCAGGAAGGAGGGCAACTGGAACTTGTTTCCCCGCTCGGCAGCCAAGCGGGCTCACCCCCAGGTCCATCCAGCGGCCGAACGGGCTCAGACACTACAGAGGAGGAGGAGGAGGAGGAGGAGGAGGAGGAGGAGGAGGAGGAGGAGGAGGAGGAGGAGGAGGAGGGGAGGAGGAAGAGGAAGAAGGAGGAAGGGAGGGGAAGGAGGAACATATATGCGCGCCGCGCGGACTTCTCATGGCGCTGGACCCCCCCATGACCGGGGCGCGGAGCGCGCCGAGGGCGGCGCTGGAGGCGCCTCCAGCGGGGCCCTTGGCGCCGATCCGAGAAGTCCGCTCCGACCTCCGAGAGCTGTCCCCTCGAGAATTGACTACCTACCAGACCGCCCCAACCCAACCCGAAGACCCGAAGTTGACCCGCATTTCGGGTTTGGGGGGGAGGGGGGGGGTACGGGTCCCATGTGTTTTTTCAGTGTTCCGCGGCCCCCCCACTGGAAATGGAGGGCAACTTGAGCTCGAGGCCTTCGGGTTGGGTTGGGGTGGTGTGGCAGGAGGTGAAGAATGGGCTCCGAAGAGGACCCTGGGGTTGCGCTCGCCACTGGCTGCTCGGCTGATCCTGCCCGCCGCGGCCCTCTGGCCCTGCGCGCCCCCCCTGGCCGCTGGGGTGCCCCGCCCGCCGCGGCTCTGGGCCTGGAGCAGCGAGACTGCCGCGGGCGCCCGCGAGTCCCAGCAGGACTCCACGCCTGCGCGGCTGGCTCGGGGAGGAGGGCCCTTCCTCCCGCCGCTCCCGCTACCAGCGCTCCTCCTCGCCCTCCTCCTCCCCCCCCCCCCCTCCCCCTCCCCCCCTCATCATCACCATCACCATCCTGATCCTCACGTCCTCATCCGACAATCATCGTGCTGCCATGAGGGACGCCGAATAAGGCACGAAGGGGCCTTTCTGCCACTGTTAGCCTTAGCCCTGGCCCCTGGTAGGCTCTCCGGCCTTAATCTGACAGGCCCGAAAACTCGAGCCCCGCCCGAACCCAAAGCACCCCTTCCTTCAGCGCCATGGCTGCATACATCCACCTCCTCCTCCTCCTCCTCCTCCTCCTCCTCCTCCGCCTCCTCCTCATCTTCTGCTCCATCGTTTTCTCCTCCTCCTCCTCCTCCCTCTTCTGCTCCATCGTTTTCTCCTCCTCCGCCTCCACCTCCGCCTCCACCTTCGCCTCCTCCTCCTCCTCGGCTGAGCTGGCGACCCTCGTGCTCTGTCGGAGGTGTGCGTGCTACGTCTCGGGGCGACAGGCCATGCTTTGGCCCATCGGCGGGCGTCTGGAAGAACCCCGCGGGCCCCCCATCACGAGGAGTGCCCGAACACATCGGCGGCGGGGAGAAACTGCTCCATCGAGAGGAGGAGCCATCACGAGAAGTGCCCCATCGAGAGACTGCTCATCGGCGGGCAACTCACCCCGTGCTGCTGTCTCTCTCTCTCTCACCCTGCTCCTCATCCGTCCTCGGCCGGTCGGTCGGGCCGCAATCGAGGCTCAGGGACCGTGCATCATCCTCAAAACAATGCTGGCGGCGAGAGCCTCGCGATTGCCCGAGCCTGGGCAAGAAGGGGCCCACGGATTCCCACAGGGAGACGCGGCGGTTTTCCCTTGCCGCTCTCGGCCTCTGGAGGCCGTGGCCGGGCCCCCTCGCACCGTCAGAGGACGACTCCGGAGGAGAAGCGGGTGCCCTGCTGTGGGGTCGAGCCTTCTCGGGGGCCCTACAGAAAAAACAAATATGCTAACGGAGTTCCCCACCTATAGATATCAACGGTTTCGTGGGACCCATGGGGTGCGACAACATCAACGCGAAGGAAAAGCTCATCGAACGAGTAAGTACGCACGAAAGGGCAAACGAAAGAAAGAAAGAGCCCTACAGAAAAAAAACACAAGGCATCGGATCTGTATCTGTGGCCGTTGATGCCTACTTGAGCAAATCACCGTCGGTGCCGCCTGCCCCACAGCTGCCATCATCGGTCTGGGGCAGCGTTCGCTGCCGGGCATCACCGTTCCGGCGTGTCTCCGTTCCCATGTTCAAGACGTGGCGAAGCGTCCTGACCTGCTGGTGATAGCATTGAATAGTGGTCTAAGAACTGCTCGTGGTTTGCGCGGGATGCACTGATAACAGGTGCGGTTGTTACCGGCTTGTGTTAACACGTCGACTTTCGGCTCTAATAGCATTGTGTGCTGTTGTTCAACCGTGTTTTCGGATTATGAAGATTTCGTGATAGGCCGATGGGAATACCAGGACGGTCGGCCCTTGCTCAACATGTTGGCCATGCCAATCGTGGGGGCACGTCTTCGGATCGGTGGGCGTGTGCACAATTTGGGGTCGCTGGTCGTGACGTGTCGTTCTTGCACAGGTGCCTCATGGGTGGTGCTTGATGGCAGATGCCGTATTGCATGACTTGATGGTGGCGATGTATCGCTCTTGCTTTGGAGCCCTACTGGTTGTGACGCACGGCTGGTGCTCTGTGATGATCCAATGGTTGCGAGATTGCGTTCTGCCGCTGGTGGCACATGGGTGGTGTCTTACATGTCATGTGGCCTACGATGCCTCAATGGCTGCGCCTTCCGGTTCTTGTCTTGATGCTGTAGTGGTGCTATAGTGACCAATGGTGCCTTGTTGTTGCGATGCCTCGGCCTTGCATTAGTGGTATGGGTGGTGCTCTATGGCTTGCGCCCTATGATGCCTTAATGATCCGATGTCTCGTTCATGCCTGGGTGTTCTCTGGGCGGTGCTGCGCAGATGGTGCCATACGATCCCTGAGTGGAGGAGATTGCAAAGTATTGCCCTACTGCCCTATGGGTAATGCTCAATGGCTTGTGCTCATCTTTCTCCTTCCGTTTCTCTTTCTCATCCTTCCTTCTGTTCGTTTCCTTATGCTCCCCCCTACCATGAGGTTCAGAAGCAGAAGGATCCCGCGGAGCATCAGCATGAGAAGGTGAGGGAGTGGAGGAGGAGAAGGGAGAGGACAAGAGGAAGGGCAGGGGTGGGCTGTGGAGGGATGGGAGGGAAGAGTGACCAGCAGGAGACACAGGAGGACGGCGAGAGGCAGGAGAGCGAGGGGGAGGACGAGGTGAAGGGGGGAGCAGCAAGAGGACGAAAGCGGAAGAGCAGAGAACTCGAGGCCGCAAGCACCGGCAATTACCGTCTCATCGGCCGCGCCCGCCTACAAAGGAAGCGCGGGGTCCATCCAGCTTTCGGTTGGACTCCAAGCAAAAGGCCGAGCCAGCTCGGATGACAGAGGGAGAGGAAGAGACCCTCCTCCTCCTTCCCCTCCTCCTCCTCCTCCTCCTCCTCTTCCCCCTTCCCCTCCTCCTCCTCCTCCTCCTCCTCCTCCTCCTCCTCCTACTCCTCCTACTCCTCCTCCTCCTCGACCCAGTGCCGTCGACAGGCCGCTGTGGTGCATACCTCCCGGTGGAGCTGGCCTCTCCCCCTGGGCGTGGACCAGAGCCCGCATATCCGCAGAGGGTTGGTCCGCACTTGGAGAAGGATAGCGATACCTATGCAGCTGCTCCGCGGGCCTCTCCCGGGGTGCGTTCTGACCACGTGTTCGAGGCGGAGCAGGCCGTCGCGACGAGGTTAGGGCAGCGGGGTAATGCGGGATGACGATTAATAAAAAAATGGGGAGGAACGATTTAAAAAATAGTTTCCTGCTATTTCTGCGCAATATTCGGACTGGAGGAGAACGATGAAAAGAAATAGTTATCCAGCCCGCGGCCGGTTTTTTCTAATCGTCACCCCGGGCGCCGCCGCGTGAACACGATCCCCCGGTCATTTATTAATCGTCATCCTCCATTAGGGTAGCGGTGTCGGTATATTTTTCTCTTCTGAGCGCTGAACACTGGGCCAGTGGAGAATTCTCCCAGTGTTGCTCGGTGAGCTCTCCTCTCCCGATGACCGTGACCATGAGCATGCGTCATCCGATCCCTCTTCCTACGGGCGTGGCCTGGGCCACACTGGCCGATGTCCCCCCCCTAGATAGGGATATCGGCTGTTCCCTTCGGGTTACTGGGGTGGTGGGATGGTGGGGATCGGGATGGGGGATGGCGGAAAGGTCGCTCTTACGCGCAGTCGATACCACTACTACCCAGACCTCTCCAGGGGTGCGCTATGACCGGGACTTCGGGGCGCATGCAGCCGTAGCGACGAGATCCTCCCAGGAAGCCCCGCCAGAACAGGGGACGCGCAGCGGTATCGACGGCCGTCTCCTCCTCCTCCGAGTCTGTGCCGGCTTCGGGGGGGGCTCTCCAGGAGAAGGAGGGGGCGACTCGGCACGGCGGAGCGTCCCCGGCGCGAGCCTCGATCCCATCCCAGGCCCCGAGATTGACAAGCCCCAGGTACGATGACAGTCTCAGGGGTGCGCCCTCAGAAACGAAGGACACCCTTCAGACAGGCAGCGAGACCAAGCGATACCAACCATAGGGACAGGCTACGCGTTCGACCCTGGACCCCTTGCTACCCATCGCTCCCGGGCCGTCTTCGGCGGTGCTCGGAGGGTCTTCGGCGGTCCTCTGACGGCCTTCGGCAGCTTCCGGCGGCTTCCGGCGGTCTTTCGATGAACAAGGTGTCCAATGATCGAACACCTAAGGTAGGGAGATGTTACAGCCCAAACGCTGTCACAAGGAACCATATATATATATGTATACCTATACGACCACCCTTCGGGTGATAAGGAGGTTCGGGGGGGGAGTCACTCGATCGGTCTCACAATCGATCTCACTATCGATCTCACTATCGGTCTCGCTCGATCGATCTCACTCGATCGATCTCACAATCGATCTCACTCGATCTATTTCATTCGATCGATCTCATAATCGATCTGACTACCGATCTCACAATCGATCTCACTACCGATCCAACTATCGACCTCACAATCGATCTCACATTCGGTCTCACTTTCGATCTCACTATCGATATCACCACCGATCTCACAATCAAAGTCATCATCATCAACAACAACATCATCGTCATTAACGTCATCAACATCATCATCATCATCATCATCATGATCATGATCATGATCATGATCATGGTCATCATCATCATCATCATCATCATCATCATCATCATCATCATCATCATCATCTCATCATCATCATGAACGACATCACCAACATCATCATCATCGGGACACCATCAGCATCGTCAGCAGCATCATCATCAACAACATCATCAACGGGACACCATGATCATCGTCACCATCATCATCATCATCAGCATCATCATCATCAGTATCACCATCATCATCATCACTATCATCATCGTCATCATCATCGGTACACCATCATCATCCGCATCATCATCAACATCAGCATCATCACCATTTTCGGGCAACCATCATCAACATCATCAGCATCACCTCATCATCATCATCATCATCACCATCATCATCATAAACATCATCATCATCGGGACACCATCAAAATCATCAGCAACATCAACATCAGCATCGGGACACCATCATCATCACCATCAGCATCAACAACATTATCATGAACCACCCCATCATCATCGCGACACCATCATCATCATCATCATCTTCATCATCATCAGATCATCATCATCTCATCATCATCAACATCATCATGATCATCACCGGGACACCATCATCATCATCATCAGCAACATCATAATCAAAATCATCATGATCGGGACACCTTCATCGTCACCAACATCATTATCATCATCATCATCACCAACATCGTCAACATCAGCATCATCAGCATCATAATCATCATCATCATCGTCGTCATCATCATCACCATCATCATCATCATCAACATCATCATCATCATCATCATCATCATCATCATCATCATCATCATCATCATCATCATCATCATCATCACTATCATCATCATCGTCATCATCGTCATTATCGGGACACCGGCGGGACACCGGCGGGACACTGCGCGCCACCGGCTGCCGGAAGGGAATCATTTGGTCCGGCCGGGCCTCAGCCACAGCGGGACACCGGCGGGACACCGCGCGCCACCGGTTGCCGGAAGGGAATCATTTGGTCCGGCCACACCTCAGCCACAGGAGACTTTCCTCTCGCCCGCCCACGCAGCTTCGCCTCGCCCGCACGCACGGCACGCACGAACACGAAATCTAAATCGATTTCCCGGTAGGGGGGCTCTCCGTTCCACTTCGATCTCACCCCCTCACCTCCGATAAGGAGCGAGGCCCCCTGTTCCAGAAGTTCCACTTCGACTTCCCATCGAACACCGAAGGACAACCTGAGGAACACTGCAAAAGAATTCAGGAACACTGAGCCCCTCCCCCACGAACAGGGTTCCTCCTTCAGCGGCCCAGCTGGACGGGCTGGGCCACTGCGCGCTCGCCGCCCTCAGCCGCGCAGCGCCCTGGCGCTGGGCGGGCTCGCAGCGCCGCCCGCCTCCTTCGCGCCCAACGCGAGCTGCATGGGCTGCTGCTGCCGGCGCTCCACCACCTCCTGGAGGGGAGGAGGAATCGCAGAGGAGGAAGAGGTACCAATCCCGCTCCCCTTGCCTCCTTTTCGCCTGCTTGGGCCTCCCAGGAGGCCCTCGTCGCTACCGCTGGATTCGCCCCGAAGTTCTGGTGTCAGAGCACACCCCAGAAGAGGTCTGGGGAGCAGCGGTATCGCAATCTGTTGGTTTTCCCCAACACGACACAAACGTACATAAGCTTTCGGAGCACCTGTTCATGCCGTTTTCTGTTCTTGGACTCCTTCCACAGCTCGCGCTCGTGCTTGACGCGCTCCAACTGCGACTCGATGTGCTGCTGGGAGATCTGCAGCAGCCGGAGCACGCTGTGGTCCGCCTTCTTGGCGACCATGTCGAGCACGTTGCGGAAGCGCTGCGAGCATCTCTGGCGCCACGCTTTATCCACCCGGAAGGACATGTTCTCTGCGCACTCCTCCCAGCCCAACAGCTCCACGTCCGCCTCGCCCTGATCGCCGCCCTCTGCGTCGTCGAACTTCGGACCAGGGAAGACCCCGACGACCTGGGCGAACTTGACCACGCCCTTCGTGAGGGAAGCCGTGCAGTGTTTCAGGTCCTCGAACGGCTTCTCGTTCACCTTGGTGTCAAGAACGTCGTGGACGGCGTCCATCTGCGCCTTCCAATTCTGCTCGTCCATGTTGCGCTGCTTCTCCATCTTGCGCATGGCGTCGCTGTTCTTCTGGATGTCCACCTCGTGGGACGCGCTCTTAACCGTGAGGCCATTTACCTCCTCGCGCAGCTTCAGGATGTCGCGCTTGTGCTCCCCGAGGCCACCCTGCACGCCGCTCATGCGCAGGTCCAGCGCGCCCAAGCGGCGCGAGGCCTCGGCGCTGCGGAGCTCGGCCTGCTGCTCCACCGCCGCGATCTTCTCGAAGGCCTCCTGCTGCTTCTGGCGCACGTCGTTCTTGAGGCGGGCCTCGGTGTCTGCCACGTTGCGCTCCAGGTCGCTCCTGACCACGGCCACCTCGTTGAAGCAGTCGCTGAGCGAGTTTTGGGTGGTGTGCAGGCTCTCCTGCGTCGCGGCCAGGTCCTTGTTGGTGAAGTCGATCCTGCCGTTCAGCGCGTTCACGGCCTGGTCCGTGTCGCTCGTGATCTTCGCTTTCGACTCCTCCAGGTTTGTCTCGACGGCGGTGATGTCGTGCCTGATCGTCGCGAGGATCTCGTCGACCTTCCGACGGCGCGCGTCCACATCAAGACGCAACGAGGACACCATGTCTCTCACAGTCTTGACAGCCGCGTCCAGGTCGTCGTTGGCCTCCTTCCAGGCAACATTGTCCACCTTGGTGTCCAGCTTGGTGTTCATCTCGTTCTTCAAATTGATGATGTCCTCCGTCAAGTTCTCCTCCTTCTCCTGCATTTGCTGCAGTGTGTTGGAGACATCCTCCATCCACGAGTCGTGGTTCTTGAGGGCCTCCTGGATGTCCCCGATATCCAGCCTCATAGTGGAAATCTCGGCTGTCATGGTGGCCTCCACGCGCTGACGGCTAGTGATAATGGAGTGAGTCGCATCCACGCGCGCGCGCATCTCGTCGAGGTCGACATTGACCGCATCCATTGCAGCGGTGAAGTCCTCCATGTCGCGTTCGCAAGCCAGCACGATGCGGCGGACGTGGTTCACCTCGCCCTTGTTGTTGTTAAGGAGGTCCTGGGAAAAGAAATATACTGCTATCGCTACACCCCAGACCTCTCATGGGGTGCATTCTGGTCAGAATTTCGAGGCGAATCCAGCCGCGGCGACGAGGGCCTCCCAGGAGGCCCAAACAGGCGAGAACGAGGGAAGGATGACTGGCGGTGTGGGCAGCTTTTCCTCCTGAGGTCCTTGAGCTCGCCCACGTCGAACTTGAGCTGGTCCAGATCCTCGGCCATGGTGTCCATGCCCGCAGACTGCCCGCCGGCGTCGAGCGGCTTCATTGAGGAGGCGCCGCGGCTCACGTGGGACAACTTCTTGTCGAAGTCGCCCTACGACAACGACGACGACGACGGCGACGACGAGAACGACGACGAAGACGACGACGACGACGACCAAGACGACCAAGACTACAAAGACGACCAATACGACCTGCATGTTGCTGAGCTGGGCCGTGAGCTGGGCCTCGAAGTCCTGCAGCCTCGTGGACACCTTCAGGGCTGGACTCGATCCGGGGGGGGGGGTACAGCACATGGCCCAAAGCTCCGACGACGCGGTCCTGCTCCGTGCGGGCGCTGTTCCTCGGCTTCGGCCTCCAGGGCAGGTTATCGGGCCCCGCGGGCCATCAAAAACGGATCCGGGACGAGACACTACGCCAGGGGACGTGGTCGAGGCATCTTTTTGTTGTATTGTTCTGTTTTTGGCTGCTGCTTTCAAAGACCGCCTTTTTACTCTTTCTTTCACCGGAGCTCAGGTCAGCACGCTGACAGCCGAATGCCACATGACACAAAATGCGCCAACGCCTCAACAGCCTCGTCGAGAGCGATGGCTTCAGCTTCAAATGACAACATTGGGTTCTTTATGAAGGTGCCGGCCATGGTGACCGGAAAGCACCTCTGGCCAGCCGCGCTTTCAAAAACCGCTTTTTTACGACAAAAAATGGTCGGGACCTGTGCGGGCGCGCACGGAAGCATCGAAGTCGTCGGATGCCTGCGGCGGCGGGGAGCGCTGGCGAGTCAGCTCTCGCGCGCACCTCGCTCTCCCGGCGCCAAGGCGTGCCAGAGGCGGCCACCGCGCGCACCGAGGAAGGTGCGCAGGAAGCGGGGCCGAAGGCGGCTGCAGGCAGCGATTTTCGTGCGCTCCCCCTCCCCGTTCGGCTACACGCAAGGGTGACCCTGGGTAAGAGTGACCTGTGGTGCGCGGCTTTCTGGGGGCCGCGCGGGGACCAAACACGGGCGCGCAGACGCGACTGTCGCATCGCACTCGGCGGCCGGGGGACCCCAAGGGGCCCGCACCAGAGGTCACTCCGGCGAAGGGTCGCTCTTACGTGCGACCGACCCGATGCCTCTCGCTCCCCCTTCGCCCGGCCCGAGCCTTCTTCAGGATCTGGGCGTCGCTGGTGCCCGCGGGGCCGGGCTTCTTGCCCGCGGCCTGGCCGGCTCCGAGCTCCGCGGGCGGTGCGGGGGCAGACCGTGCGGTGGCCTCGAGATCCCGAGAGAGGCACCGCACGGTTCGTCACCGCAAGGCTTTGGGACCCTGGAGGCCCCATGATGGGCCCGTACTCCACCACCGCCACCATAAGTTGGAGGGGGGGGGAAGGAGGAGGATGAGGATGAGGATGAGGATGAGGATGAGGAGGAGGAGGAGAAGGAGGAGGAGGAGGAGGAGAAGGAGGAGGAGGACGAAGAGGAGGAGGAGGACCCCCTCCCCCTCCTGCTCATGGTGGTGACAATGGAAAAAAAGCCCAACACCCCAGTCGCCCGGGACATCCTCGGACAACGTCCCAAGTCCCAGAACCGTGTAGTCACCACGCATCCCCGCTCACTCACCACACGGTGTGGTTACCGCACCGTCTGGGGCCCCTTAACTCTCCAGGGGGGGGAGCCAGAGCCCCCGAGACCCTCAAGCATCGGGCCTGAACCCATGGCCGTGCACCGCGACAGCAACACCGAAACCGACCGAGCCGCCAGCGAGACCGAAACCGACCGACATCGACAGCACGAAAGCGGCCCAGAAGGGCGCAACGACGCGGCAGGCAACGGCACGAGGACCGGCCGAACGCAACCGACTGCGACGCCACCGAACCGGCCGAACCGTGAACACCCTTGAGGGGGGGCCCAGACCCCCGGCGAGCCTCAGACATCGGGCTCGCACTTTCTCTGCGCCTCCGAGGGCCGTGGCGACGAGGGCCCCGCCCCCAGGAGGCCTCGGACACGGCGAGCCGGCACCGGCATGTTTCCCCGCCCCCTGCGGGCCTCCAGGAGCCCCCCCCATCATCTCGAGCCTCCGCGGTCCGCTGGCTGCCGGGTACTCCAAACCCTTTGATCAATCGTCCCCCGGGTCCGGATTCTTAGGGCGCCTTTTTTGTAACTGGGGGGGTCCGGATTATTAGGGCGCTTTCTTTGGACTGGAGCTTAGGGCGTCCTGTTCATTGAGGCGCCCCGTCGAAGAGGGGGGTCCGGAATATTAGATCGCATTTGGAGGGGGGTTCGGTTTTTTAGGGGGGGGCGATTAATCAGGGATTTGGAGTGTTGGCGTGGAGTCGGCGGTGCATCGCCGAAATACATCGGCGAGTGGCCTCTGCTGGTGCATGACCTCACGCTCGTGGGGCTGGGTGGGGCACCGAAACACCCAGGCCCCGGTGGACGACGACTGAGCGATGGCGCAATGCTTCCCAGCTTCCCCCCCTGGGCCAGGTCCGCCCCTGTCGGCGCCCCGGGGCAAACCCCGCGACGTCGTGATTGGGTCGCGTGGGCCCCCCGAGGGTCTCGACCGCTTCCGCGAGACAGGCCTTTTATCCTGGGTCGTTGTTTGACGCTTACGGGGCCCAGCCAGGGCCCCCAAAGGCCCAAACACTGCCAAAAACCTTCCGTCAAGTGTTTCCCCAACCCGACAAGTGTGGGTCGCCAGGTTGAGA
Organism: Prorocentrum cordatum; assembly: GCA_963575745.1. Classification (NCBI taxonomy): domain Eukaryota; class Dinophyceae; order Prorocentrales; family Prorocentraceae; genus Prorocentrum; species Prorocentrum cordatum. The sequence goes on along the minus strand of CAUYUJ010000388.1, from coordinate 98,251 downwards.
TCCGCCCGTGTGCCTTCAGCACGTAGTGGAGTGCTCCAAGGCCCATGCAGCCCTGACAAATAAAGAATCTCAAGTCTGTAAGGGCCTGGACCATCGGTTTCACAAGGTGCCCCGGGGTAGCGCAGCTGGCCCAAGAGGGCCCCAAGACGGTTTAAGACGCCCCGAATCGCCGCACGATCGGCCCAAATCGCCCAAGATGGTCTCCAGTCGGCTAAAACAACGTTCAAGACGTCGCAAGAGGCCTCCAAGAGCCGTCCAAAGAGGGCTCCGAGAGGCCAAAATCATTGTGCTCCTCAGGTTTTGCAGCGATTTTTGGGCCCACGACGCCCCAAGACCGCCCCAAGACGGCCCAAGAGGCACCCAGACGCGCAAGGTGGCTCCAAGACGGACGGCCCAAGATAGCCCAAAGACAGCCCCAAGAAGGGCCCAAGAAGAGGAACACGAACGGAAAATGCAAGTCTTCTGCTCTAAGAAGCCCCCAGGAGGCGCCCAGGAGGCCCCAAGGAGGCCCCCAAGAGGCCCCCAAGAGGCCCGAAGCGACCCCTAAGAGGCCCTCCTCAAGACGCCCCAAGAGCCTCTCAGATGGCCCCCAAGAGGCCCCCGAGAGGCCCCACGCGACATCTCAACCAACATCCTAGAGGCCCATCCCAGAGGCCGATGGCCCACAACCAGGGCACGTGGCGGGATGGGCCGAAAGCCATTCTATCCGACGCCCCCTGTTGGCTTGCCACAGGGGTGCCGGGCGTGCTGGACACTCGACGGTTTGGTTCGGGTTCTTTTTCAAAAGGACTCCCTGGGGCTTCGACCTGTCCTGCCGGCCACCCGAAAGGGCGCACAAGACCCGCAAATCTCGCAACGAAAATCTCAAGACGGCTCAAGATGGCTTTCAAGAACGCCAAGACGGCCCACGATGGCCTCCAAGATGCCTCCAAGATGGCCTCCAAAACGCCCACGATGGCCCCATAATGCCTCCAAGACGGTCCAATCCAAGATGCATCCAATACGGCATATATAGCCTCGAGATGGCCCAAGAAGGCCCAAGAGGCCCCCTAGAGACCTCCAAGACAGCCCAAGAGGCCTCCAAAAGGTCCTCCAGGAAGGCCCGAAGAGGCCAACATCACTGACTTTCCGAAGGTTTTTGAAAACCTTGGCATTTGCGTCTGTTCGGAGCCCCCGAAGGCCGCCCCAAGATCGCCCGAGAGGCCTCAAAGAGGGCCCCAAAACGACCCAAGAGGCCCAGACGACGGCTCTGAGGGCCCCAAGACTGCCCATAAGGCCTCGAAGACGCCCAAGATGGCCCCCAAGACGGCCCTGAAGCACCCCAAGAGGGCCCCAAGTCGGCCCAGAGAGGCCCTGAAGACGGCTGCCGACGGCGTCAGACGGGTCAGGAGGCCATCAAGACGGCCCAAGATGGTTTCAAGATGGCCCAAGACGGCCCAAGAGGCCCCCGAGAGGTCTCCAAGACGGCCCAAGAGGCCCCCCATGAGGTCCTCCAGGAAGGCCCGAAGAGGCCAAACTCATTTATTTGCCATCAGTGTTTGAAGAATCTTGGCACTTGCGTCTGTTCGGCCTTCCGACTGCCCGAGACAGCCCACGAGCCCCCAAAGGCCGCCCCAAGATCGCCCGAGAGGCCTCAAAGAGGGCCCGGGAACGACCCAAGAGGCCCAGAAGACGGCTCTAAGGCCCCAAGACGGCCCATGAGGCCTCGAAGACGCCCAAGATGGCCCCCAAGACGGCCCTGAAGCACCCCAAGAGGGCCCCAAGTCGGCCCAGAGAGGCCCTGAAGACGGCTGCCGACGGCGTCAGACGGGTCAGGAGGCCATCAAGACGGCCCAAGATGGCTCCAAGATGGCCTAAGACGGCCCAAGAGGCCCCCGAGAGGTCTCCAAGACGGCCCAAGAGGCCCCCAAGAGGTCCTCTAGGAATGCCCGAAGAGGCCAAACTCATTATTTTGCCTTCTGTGTTTAAAGAATCTTGGCATTTGCGTCTATTCGGCCTTCCGACTGCCCGAGACGGCCCAAGAGACCCCAAAGGTCGCCCCAAGATCGTCCGAGAGGCCTCCAAGAGGGCCCCAAAACGACCCAAGAGGCCCCGAAGACGGCTCTAAGAGGGCCCCAAGACGGCCCATGAGGCCTGAACGACGCCCAAGATGACCTCCAAGACGGCCCTGAAGCACCCCAAGAGGGCCCCAAGTCGGCCCAGAGAGGCCCTGAAGACGGCTTCCGACGGCGTCAGACGGGACAAGAGGCCATCAAGACGACCCAAGATGGCTCCAAGATGGCCCAAGACGGCCCAAGAGGCCGCCAAGAGGTCCCCAAGACTGCCCAAGAGTTCCAAGAGGGCCTCCAGGAAGGCCCGAAGAGGCCAAACTCATTGATTTGCCTTCTGTGTTTTAAAGAATCTTGGCATTTCGGTCTGTTCGGCCTTCCGACTGCCCGAGACGGCCCAAGAGACCCCAAAGGTCGCCCCAAGATCGTCCAAGAGGCCCCCAAGAGGGCCCCAAAACGACCCAAGAGGCCCAGAAGACGGCTCTAAGAGGGCCCCAAGACGGCCCATGAGGCCTGAACGACGCCCAAGATGACCTCCAAGACGGCCCTGAAGCACCCCAAGAGGGCCCCAAGTCGGCCCAGAGAGGCCCTGAAGACGGCTTCCGACGGCGTCAGACGGGACAAGAGGCCATCAAGACGACCCAAGATGGCTCCAAGATGGCCCAAGACGGCCCAAGAGGCCGCCAAGACTGCCCAAGAGTTCCAAGAGGGCCTCCAGGAAGGCCCGAAGAGGCCAAACTCATTGATTTGCCTTCTGTGTTTAAAGAATCTTGGCATTTCGGTCTGTTCGGCCTTCCGACTGCCCGAGACGGCCCAAGAGACCCCAAAGGTCGCCCCAAGATCGTCCAAGAGGCCCCCAAGAGGGCCCCAAAACGACCCAAGAGGCCCAGAAGACGGCTCTAAGAGGGCCCCAAGACGGCCCATGAGGCCTGAACGACGCCCAAGATGACCTCCAAGACGGCCCTGAAGCACCCCAAGAGGGCCCCAAGTCGGCCAAGAGAGGCCCTGAAGACGGCTTCCGACGGCGTCAGACGGGTCAAGAGGCCATCAAGACGACCCAAGATGGCTCCAAGATGGCCCAAGACGGCCCAAGAGGCCGCCAAGAGGTCCCCAAGACTGCCCAAGAGTTCCAAGAGGACCTCCAGGAAGGCCCGAAGAGGCCAAACTCAGTGATTTGCCTTAGATTTTTGAAGGATTTGGGCATTTGCATCTTCTCGATCTTCCGACGGTCCAAGACGGCCCAATAGCCACCAAAGATCGCCCCGAGATCGCCCACGAGGTCTTCAAAGATGGCCCCAGAACTGCCCAAGAGGCCCCAAAGAGGGCCCCAAGAGGGCCCAAAGAGGGCCCCAAGAGGGCCCAAAGACTGCCCAAGAGGCCTCGAAGACACCTAAGATAGCCTCCAAGATGGCCCTGGAACACCCCAAGAAAGCCTATAATCTGCCCAGAAAGGCCCCCTAAGACGGCTTACGACGGCGTCAGACGGGCCAGGAATGCCTTAAGAAGGCCAACGAGACCGCCGAGAAGCACCCAAAGGCCCCCAAGAGATCCAAGGAGGCCCCCAAGATACCTCCCAAAGGCCCCCAGGAAACCTCAAGGAGGCCACAAGAGTACCCCCAGAGGCTCCCAAGATGCTCCCTCCTCCTCCTCCTCATCCTCCCTCCTCCTCTTCCTCCTCCTCCTCTTCGTCCTCCTCCTCCTCCTCCTCCTGATCCTCACCGCCGTCCTCCCCCAAGTGTTCCCCGAAGGGTTTCTACAAGGGCTGGGGGAACACATGGCCCGACAGTTTGGCATAGCTCTTGCCACAACGCTCGGCCAAATGGGCGATTCCAAAAGGCAGGGGGCGGCGGTGATTCGCCGTCGGCATCTTCGATCCGCCGCCCCGTTGGCTGGCCACAGGGGGGCCCAGCGGGCTGGCCACAGGGGGGCCCAGCGTGCTGGACATTCTGAAATGATGTTGGTACTTTTAGAACTCCCCGTGGGTCTTCGGCACAGCGCGCCAGCTGCCTTCAGATACCCTCAGGATAGCCTCCAAGGTGTTCAAGATGCCTCCAGGCGGCCAAGATGGCTCCAAGAGAGCTCCAGATAGCCCCAAGATGGCCTCCGAAACGGCCCCAAGATGCCCCCACGGCCGCGAAGCTGGTCCAAAAGAGCCCACGACGGCCCACGAAGCGCCTAAGAGGCCCCGAAGATTGCTGAAGAGGCCTCCAAGGGGTCCTCAAGGAAGACCCGAAGAGGCCAAAATCGTTGATGCCCTCAGGCACTTCAAGGAAATTTGCATTAGCTTCTTGTCGGCCTTCCGACGGCCCGAGACGACCCCAGATGCCCCCAAGATCGCCCCAGCCCCAAAAGCCTCCAAGATGACCCCTTATGACGGCCTAAGAAGCCTCCAATACGGCTCCAAGAGGGCGCCAAGACGACCCAAAAGGCCCCAAGGCGCCCAAGATGGCCTCCGAGACGTCCCTGAAGCGCCCCAGGAGGGCCCCAAATCGGTTCAGAGAAACATTAAATACGGCCTCCAGCGGCATCAGACGGGCGAGGAACGCCGTAAGAAAGCCAAATGGACCCCCAAGAAGCCCTCAAAGGACCCCAAGAGGCCCAAGGAGGCCCCCGAGGACCTCCATCCAAAAGGCTCCCAGGAAGCTCCCAGGAAGCCCGAAGAGTGGCCCCAAAGCTCCCAAGAGGCCTTCTCCTGCCTCTCTCCTTTTTCTCCTGTTCCCTCCCTCTCCTCCTCTTCCTCCTCTTCCTCCCCCACGTGTTCCCCGATGAACTTCCACAACGGCTGGGGGAACGCCTGGTCTAATAAGTCTAATAGCGTGGCCAAACTTTGCCCAAACGTTTGGCCCCGTAGGCGTATCCGACAAGGCAGGGAGCGGCGGTGACTCGCCGTAGGCCTCTTCGACAGAAGACCTCCCGACCCGCCTCGCACACCCGTCGGTTAAACGCAAGAGTGACCCCAGGCAGGAGTGACCTTCACTGCGCGGATTGAGGGGCGCAGGGAGGCCAAATCCAAGCGCAAAAGCAGCCAGTATCGCATCGCGATCATTGATCGGGGGGGCCCCGGCGAAGGGGGGTCCCAGTGAGCCCGCCCCAAAGGTCACTCCAGCGAAGTGTAGTCGAACCCGCCATACCGCAGCCGCCAGGTCCGCAGGGTTCCGTTGCTCCCACCTCGCGTCTTCGACGATGAACGACGGCTGCAGAAGAGAGCCGCAACAGCCAGGCCCCCCCCCGAGGGAGCCTGCAGTGCTCCCAGGGGATCCCGGCTCGCGTTCTCGGGTGGGGGCCCCTCGAAGCACGATAACTTTCACGGCCCTCCTCCTCCCTCCTCCTCCCTCCTCCTCTCCCTCCTCCCTCCTCCCTCCTCCCTCCTCCTCTTCCTCCTCCTCCTCCTCCTCCTCCTCTTCCTCCTCCTCTCTCTCCTCCCCCTCCTCCTCCCCCTCCTCCTCCTCCTCCTCCTCCTCCTCCTCCTCTTCCTCCTCCTCCTCCTCCTGGGTGCCTGGGCAGGGGGCGACGGAGACGCACCGACGCGGGCCAGCGCAGGCTGGCCGTCCTCCCCATAGCTCCCAAACCCGGGCCAGCGGAGGGCGGAAACACGGGGAGTCGGCCTCGCGTGGCTCCCAGGCCCTGACCAGCCACCGGGGATTGGCTGAACCCTGGCTGGCGCCGACGCCCGTCGCGTTGAGCTTGTGGATGCCACGACAATGGACACCCGAACAGTCCTATCATTGGACTTCAACTGTCTTTCAAATGGCGGAACACACCTTCTGAACATGTCTTAAACATGTTTTTTAACTATGCTTCAACGATGTTAAACCCTGTTTTAGACACCTGGAAAGTATTGGGCAACGCGCTTCCTCTCCAGTGATCGCCCTCCACAGCGTTGAGCCCCGAGGGGGAGGGCCCACCCGAGAGGCCCCGCCTCCGCGTCGCCCGCACCGCCCGCCAGCGCCGCCAGCTGCGCCTCCACGGCGGCCAGGCGGTCCTCCAGCGACGCCGCCATCTCTGAGCGGAGGCCGCGCGCGGCCCGCACCGAAGGCTCTCCGCGCGACGCTGGGGGGCGACGACAGGGGGTTGGATGGGCTCATAAAACAGGGCTAGGATCGGGATAAATCGCTCCAGAGCGTTCCGGAGCGCTCTCAGAGCGTTCCGGAACGCTCTGGAGCGGCCGCGGCGCCCAATACATCCTCCAAACCCGCCGATTCTCAAAAATTTCGAGTTATCCCGATCCGATTTTGTCCCGATCTTCGCGTCGTTTTAGCTCAAGCTGGCAGATCGGCGGCACTGGGGCCCCCGATAGCGAATCCGCACGGTGTTGGGCTGGGCGGGCCACCGGCTAACTATCGCGCCCCCGTCGGGGCTCTGAGCCTATCCCGCCCTAGCGTTGCCCCTGAGACTTGTGACGCGCTGGGGGACCCTGACCTACCCAGATCTTCAATGCCTTGACTTTTGCAGTCCCAGCGTTCTTCCTCTGGGGGCTCGTCATCGGGCCCAAGGGCCATCGGAACTGTGCCTGGTACGAGTTGAAACTCTGGGGCCGCGCGGTTCAAAAAAAACATGTTGCAGCTGTCTGAGCCCTCGTCGTACCAAAAAAAATGTGCCAGGAAAGTTTGGGCCGGTCGCGGACCGGAGGGGAACAGAGGGGGCCATAGCTAGGCCCCAGGACCATCAAACAATGACTCAGGATGGAGAGCCGGTCCCAGGAAAAAGGGTGAGACCTCATGGGGTCCACGCTGTGAACAAAAGCCACGCCGTCAGAGCACTGGGGAGGGGGGTCCCTGCGCAGCCCCTGCCAGCGGCTGCTTGAGCGGGACTGCGTTTGAAGTGGCCGCGGGGGGAAAGGGCGCGAGAACGGGAGGAGCGGGGGAGAGATCAGTCAGCATCGAATCGTGAAATCAGGTTGTGTCGGAGATTGCTTCGGATCGGGCTGGTTCGGCACGGAGTCGAAGTCGAGTCGTCTCGGCTGCGCCAAGATACAAAACTAAACCGTGCAAGCGATGAGCCGCACTGGATCGCCCGCAAATCAGAATTGACTTAGATCGAATCAGGAACACTGGGCATCGAATCAGATCGATCGGATCGGAATGGACCGTAAGTGGGGGGCGAGAGCGAAGGAGGCGAGATCAGAGAGAAGAAGAGCACTGGGCAAGCTAAGCATGTTCGTGCCAAGTCCGACATCCTAACACTCCCGCGCATCTATTTCCGTTACGCTTGAAAGTTCTCTATCCGTCAACTAGAATCACTCTTGGCATGGAGCGAGTCTGGATCACTTCAAGCAACATTGAAAATTGGCACTGCGACTGTGTCTTGCGGACAACATCACCTATCGCAGAACCACTCCGGCCACCTTTACGGCCAACCCTTTCGGGCAAGGAGATGTACGCCAGAGAAGCGAGCGGACATGCTCGGACTGAACTTTCTTCCAGCAGCGCTGGCCACGGAATGACCGCGGAGCGAATGAACATGCCAAACCCTCGGCATCTAGCAATAGATCCTAGGAGCCCAGGAATCTAGGAAAGAGCACCCCAGGAAGGAGCATCCTCGCATTCCAGGAATGCACATGCTGCCAGCTGGCATGCCAGGAGTGCACATCCCGGCCAGGTCCCCGGCAGGGCGAGGCGCTCCATGGAGCGGGAGCGGGCACGAGGCGGTGCTCTGCCTCGTCGCCGCTGGCCTCCGGCAGGGCCCTCTGGCGCACTCGGCTGCGCCGCGGGGCTCCGGCTCGGCCCGCGGTTGTCTGGGGAAGTGCCGGGAGAGTGCGGCACCTCCTCTTCCCCAGACCCCCTCGAGTACTGAAAAAATCATGACGGGAGGTTTTTCCTAATTTTCGGCCTCCGGGGGCCCTTACCGGGCCTCGGGAGCCTCAAAAAACGACTCAGGATGCAAAGCCGGTCATGGGGAAAGGGTCGGGACCTCTGGAGGTCGACGTAATGAAAAAATCATTACGTCGGGGGTCTGGGTCTGGCGCTGCCCCTGCCTTCTGCTTCCGCGAACGTGGAGCTGCGCGCGGCAAAGCAGCAGGAGGAGCTGGCAAGAGGAGTCCTGAAATATACATGGCACCCCGAACTGGCGAGTCAGAGGGAGGGACGCTTCGGCTGCCTTGCGGCGTGCAGCGGGACTGGAGCGCCAATGTAAAGAAGCCCGCCGCAGGTGCCGATTTCCGAGACAAGAATGTGGGTGGGCCACGAGGTGGAGCGTCGGCGGGTCGCGAAAGCTCCAAGGCTAACGTAAAACATCCCGACGCAAACGCCTGCGTGAAGTCAAACCAAACAGCCCGACGCAAGCGGCGATTTCAATTCAACTGCGTGGGTAGCGAGCGCGAGTGGCGAGCGTGATTCGCGGGTGGGTCGCGGGGGAATCGCGGAGGGATTGCAGGAGGGTTGCGGGTGGGTCGCGGGGGTGTCGCGGGAAGGTCACGGGTGGGTCGCGGGCTGGTCGCGTGTGGTTCGCAGGTGGGTCGCAGGTGGGACGCGGGTGGGTCGCGGGTGGGTCGCGGGTGGGTCGGGAGGCGGATCGCGAGGCGGGCGCGGGGGCGACAACGACGACAGCACCTCGACACAGCAAGAATCGGCACCGCAGAGCCCCACTTCACCAACGCACCCAGAAACATCGCAAGAACGCGCGGCCCCCTCACTGCGATGATGGTCTTTTGAGCGACGACATGTATTGGGCCCGAGCGCTGGGGAGGGCAACTTGCCTGGGGAGGGCGCCTTCATCCTCCATTACGAGAGCAACTTTCGGATTTCCTGGAATGGCGCTGGACCCTCTCCCTGGCGCGCGGAGCGCGTCAGAGGCAGCGCCAGAGCGCCATGAGGTGCCGCCAGCGGGACCCGGCGCAGATCCAAGAAATCCGCGTCGAGCTGGGACAGTGTATGTTCACGCAAGTTGCTCTTCGTCGATCAAGTCCCCTTCCTCTTATCCCTCGTCGCTAATCCGCGCGCCCTGATCCATTTTGGCGCTTCCTCGATTCATCATCTTAAAGAAACAAACTCTACATCGACGCTTTCTCGGGCCCTGCACTGACACTTGCACAAGAAAACCGAATCCTGGTGTACACGGGCTCCTGGTGTACACGTTTCTCATTGTTTCCCCGGGAAAACGCGGGGAACAGTACACACCACATCACCCCGACGCCGTCCCCGACCCTCAAAGAGCCCTGGGAAAGAAAACAAGCCCGCCACTGGTAAGGCATATGTTCCAATTTCCAACATCTATCCCCAGAGGTCTCCACGGCCCGCGGCCCCGGGCCCCGGAGGTCCCGACCCCTTCCCCGGGGGGGGTTCGTCCCAGATCCATTTTGGATGTCCCCGGGTCCGATAACGGGCCCCAGAGGCCGAAAGCCAGGAAAAAACGGCAGGCTGGAAAAATCAGGTCCTCGGATCTGTGGGCTCTCACGCTCCCCAGCCCAGTGTCCCCAGCCCAACCCCGCCGAAAAACCAGCAATGGGACCCCCCTCCACGCCTTCGGCGACCGGCGCCGCAGACGTCCAGCCCGCCACGGCAGGCAGCAACAGCGGCACCAGCCGCCGGGCTGGTCCGCCGAGCCGGGCCCCGGCACGCATGCGAGATACGTAGACGGTTGCGCTTCCGGAGGGGTGTCCTGCACTGCTTGAGCCCAGCGCTGCCTACGACCCTCCACCTCCTGAGATCCGGGCGCCGCATCATTTTCACGACCAACCATTTGGCCCTGTTTCGGGCCACGTGCTCTCACGGATTGATGCGGCTCGAACAATGCAGCCGAAAGGTGGGGTCCAGGGCTGCGGTCGAGTTGCTCTACAACACTGCAATGTTTCGTGAAGTCGAACCTCTTGGCCCCCTGACATCTTTGCGTTGTGAAGGTATCGCGACGGGAAGATGTTGCAAGTGTTCGGCTTCTGGGGGCCCTCGCCAGCCCCCGGGACAAACCAAGGACGAAAAACCAGTCCAGGGAAAGGGGTTCAGACATCCTGGGGTCCACATTGACAAAAAAATGGCGTCGGAGTTCAGAGTCCTCATCATCTCCCTTTCCCTCCCTCTCATCCAACCTCTCCCAACCTTATCCTCAACAGCTCCCCTCGAGCATTCTCCTCAACCCTCCTCTCCAGTACTCATCCCAGTCGCTCCTCCGTCTCGCTCCTCATCCTCATGCCTCCACCTCCGTCTCTCCAGCCCTCAACTGAGGCACGAGGGACGATGGAGCTCCTCGGAGCGGAGAACGAAAAACTGAACTATTGAACATACACTCTTCGGAGTGGGGAACGTACAACTGAACCATTGAAAAAAAAAAAAAAAAACACGGCGGCCAACCTCTCGCCTCGTCTGCTGGGGGCGAGCGTCGAGCGCTGGTCGCTGAGGCCAAGGGGGGCCCCGCTCGAGAGGAGACCGCCACCCGACGCCCTGCAGGCCGATGGCCTTGTTCTCGTTCGACCTTCGGCGTGGGTCTGGGTCTCGCGGGGGCGGATTGGATCAAGGGGCACTTCGTTGCGAGGTCATAATCCCCCCGCCAACTCCAAATTGAACGCGTCCGACGGCCCATTCAGCGGCCGCGTGGGCTGAGACGTCGAACGCGCTCAGCGGGGACACTCATAGGCAACGACTTTTGTAGTTTTTGTGCTACCGCGGATGGTGCAACTGGTGGCGATGAACGGGACGGTGATGCCGCTGATGCTGATGATGGTGAGGAAGAAAATGGTGGTGATGGTAGCGATGATGATGCTGCTGATGATGATGATGATGATGATGATGATGATGATGTTGCTGATGATTATGGCGATGATGATGACGGTGTTTGGTAACAATGGTGGTACAGATGATGATGATGATGATGAGGATGATGATGACGATGATGCTGATGATGATGATGCTGATGATGATGATGATGCTGATGATGATGATGATGGAAATGATAATATGCTAATGACGATAATGATGCTGATGCTGATGGCGATGATGATGATGCTGATGCTGCTGATGATGATGCTGATGCTGATATGACTATTACTAATATGATTCCGCTGCGCACGGCAACAGAGTGCATCAACGGATTGGTGGTGGGTGGGAATGCTGGGGGGGTGGGGTGGGGGCCAGTGGTGGGGCGGGGGGGTGACGGGGGGAAGGAATGAGGGGGGGAATACGGGTTGGTTGCGCTACGGCGGGCGGCCCGTTCCACGGGGCAGGGACCCGTGCAGACGATTGCCAGAACGCGAAAGGCCGACGGCATTCCGCGGCCAGCCAGTGCGGGCGCAGACTTCCCCCCCGCTCGGGCCCAGGGCCGTCGGGGAAGATTCTCCCCCAAGCAGGCGCCAGCACACTGCCGCAGAAAAACACGAGCCGTCTTCGCGACACCAGAAAGCAACATTGGTGTTCCTGTCAGTCGCCGATCACGCCAATGATGAGACAGGATCACCTCGGGCCCAAAACATCCGACGCCGATTGTTTCCAGAGCGTGGACCCTAAAGGTCTGGACGCCTTCCGCGGGACCAGTCGTTCAGCCCGAGCAGTTTGTTGACGGTCCAGGGGCCCAGTGAGGGCCCCCTAGAGATTGAAAACTGCCCAAAGCCCCCCATCGCCTTTTTCACACCACGCGAGGGTGTCAGGGGCCCGAAGAACAGGAGGACACGGTATCGGGCGCCGCGGGATACCAACCCTGGCACTGCTCTCGCGAACCCGCGGCCGTACCCCACAGGGGCAGCAGCGCAGCTTCCCCACTCCTCCGGCGCGGCAAACGCCAGCTATCGAGGGCACCCTGCAGGCGAGTCGCCTGGGAGCTGCCATGGGGAGACCAAAAGCCACCAGTGCCGCTACTCCCCGGATCTTGCCCGGGGTGCGTTCTGACCCGGATTTCGAAGCGAATCCGGCGGTGGCCACGATGGGCCTCCCATGCAGGAGGCACAAAGAAGGGACAACGAGGGAAGGGTAGCGGTAGGGGTGCCTTCTCCTCCTCTGATGCCATGCGCGGTCCGCGCCTCTGGCCCCCCGCCCAGGGCGACATTGAAGGGGCCCTGAGACACGCAAATAAATACACACAAATAACAGGATTCCCAAAATTTTTCAATATTTTCTTGGTTTTTGTGTTCCCCCCAATTCCCATAGTTTCTTATGTTTTCTGGGAAATCGCCGATTCATTGTGTCTGTGTGTTTTTTTTCCCTCCTGATACTCCCCGGACCTTTCCCGGGGTGCGTTCTGACCCGGATTTCGAAGCGAGTCCAGCGGTGGCCACGATGGGCCTCCCATGCAGGAGGCACAAAGAAGGGGGACAACGAGGGAAGGGTAGCGGTATTTGGGTGCCTCTTCCTCTCCTGATGCCAGGCGCGGTCCGCGCCTCTGGCCCCCCGCCCAGGGCGGCATTGAAGGGGCCCTGAGACACGCCAATAAATGCACACAAATAAAAGGATTTCTTATTTTATATATATATATATATATATATATTCTTGGTTTTTGTCTTCCCCCCCAATTCCCATATTTTCTTATATTTTCTGGGAAATCGCCGATTCGTTGTGTCTGTGTGGTTTTTTCCCTCCTGAGACATGCCCTCCGGCAGCCCGCGCCGCCCGCACGGCGCCCGCACGGCGTGCTCGCGCCGGTCGGCCCCGGCAGCGCAGGCGCCCGCTGGCGCGTGCAGGGGCAGCGCCGGCTCCAGGCCCGCTGGCGCACCGGCCGCCGCCAGGCGCTCGCCAGCTTTGAAGGGGCCCCAGGACACACGAAGAAATACACACAAATAAACATGTTCCCCCTATTTTCCCATATCTTCTGGGTTTTCGTTTTCCCCCCCCCACTTCCCATATTTTCCTGGGAATCGACGATTAATTGTGTCTGTGTGATTTTTTTTTCCCTCCTGAAGCTTGCTCTCTGACCTCATGAATGGGCACGACCGCAGCGCACGAGCAAACACATGATGCCCGTCTGGGGGCACTGGGCATGAGGTCCGCTTCCCCTCATGGGGGCTATGATCGCACCCCTCGGATACGGGCGCCCGCCAGCTCTTCTGTGCCCGTGCGGATGGCCGCGGCCACGGCCGCCGCGACCTGCCCCGGGCCTCCCCCGTCCACAGCGCCAGCTCTTCCCGCGCGGCGGTGCCGACAGAGAGCCACTCAGGGCGGGCGAAGGTGTGGGCGTGGGGCGAGCAGGGATAAACCCCTCACTGCTCAGCCTTTGGAGCCGAAACGGCTACGGATGCTGATGGTGGTGGTGATGATGATGATGATGATGATGATGATGATGATGATGATGATGATGATGATGATGATGATGATGGTCCCGTCCGCAGAGCGTGGTCAGTGCCCAAGCCTCCGCGGGCATGGTGAGGCGGAGAAGAAGGACGGGCTGACCTGGGTCAGCCGAGGCTACACCGCGACCCCCAGCGGGCCTGAGGCACGAGTCCCCAAACGGGGTCGGCGGAGGATGGGGAGAGGGGGGGGGGGCGGCTCCTGGAGGCTTCCAAGCCCCGATCAGCCGGGGGGGGTGGGATGGGATTAGCTGCCCCCTTGTTGGCGCTGACCCCCGCTGCGTGCGCCTTGACGGAGGAAAAAGATGTAGAGCACGGGCGCTCCTGCGCAGATTGCGTGCGAGCGCGAGGAGTCCGCGTTGCAGGATGTCGCGTGCGTGGTGCGCAGCGAGTTCCCGAGCTCGATGTGCTGCCGGCGATGTCAATTTGCGAGCGCATCCCGGCCCCGACAGCTGGCCAGGGATCCCAAGTCCCATTTTATGTGTAAATACTGATGGGGGTAATGCGCCTCCTCGTGCCGTACATCCTCATTATGCCTTTCTCCTGCTGGTCGTGCTCACCCCCCCATTCCCTCCTGCTGCTTCTGCCCCCCCTCCTTGTGACTCCTCCTGCCCCCCTCCGCGCCCACCTCCCCTCCGACGCGATATCCTCATTGATCTGGCTCGCCGTCTGAGGGGCCACGGCCCCACCGCCGACGTCTTCAAGGCGCCCGGCCGCTCCTCCCCTCCTCCTGCGCCCCGCCCACCTCCCTCCCCCTCCTCCCCCCCTCCCCCCCTCCCCCCCTCCCCCCCCCCTCCCCCCTCCCCCCCTCCCCCTCCCCCTCCCCCCCCCCTCCCCCCTCCCCCTCCCCCTCCCCCCTCCCCCCTCCCTCCCCCTTCCCGCTCCCCTCCTCCCTCCTCTCCCCCCCTCCGCCCTCGTTCAGCAAGGCTCGGGCGGCACGAACTCGGGCAGCCCAGGATGGCATACAGAGGTGGCGGCGTGGGCTGGGCCCCTCGGCCGATGCCGCAGCGGGGCCGCACCCGGACACCCGAGGGGCTGCCTTCGGGCCCGCAGCGGCGGCTGGGCCCGCTCGGCCGCCGCCCCGGGGATCCGACTATACCTGCGAGACCACCCCAACCCCGCCCGAAGACCAGAATCTCGGGTTGGGGAGTGGCACGGGCGCCAGGCGCGCTTTTCAATGCTCCCCCCCCCTTACCCTGACCTTCCAGAGAGTTATGTTTTAGCACTGGGAACCTAAAAACCTAACAAACGATACGAAACAGCCTAAAACCAAGACGTAAAATAGCTCTGGGATAGGTTTTTACGTCGGGTGCTATTGTTTTAGCCCTCCTGGAAGGTCAGGGTGCCCGCCCCCCTCCTGGAGATGGAGGGCCAACAGGGGCCTTCGGGCTCGGGCTGGGGCGGCCCCGTGGGCGGCGAGGACCGGGGTGCCACCCGACTCGGCGAAGCGGGCCCAGACGCCCGGCCCGCTCCCGAACCCCCCGCCTCTCTCGCAAGAGAACGCACCTCTCGGAAGAGCGCACGTCTGGCTTCCGCGGGCTTCCGCCTGCCCTCCGCCCGCCTCCGCCGGCGGAGGCGCCCACCTATAGTGTGTTTTCCTCGCAGGCCTCCACTGGAAGGCGAGGCGTGCCGAGTGCGAGGCCTCCCATCGGAGGCCTGGAAGTGGGCAGCGGCACCAACACAGGGGGTTGCCTCCACGGGGGGGAGACGCTCCTAGATTTCGGCGTTGGTGGTAATAGTTCGGCCACCCTGGAAGCGAGAATGTTACCACCATCACCGAGACCAGGATCTCCTTCCCTCGGTGGAGGCACGCCCCCAGTACTGGTTACTGGTGCTGGTGCCAACCTCGAGGCCTGCGATCCTCTGGAACGCCCGTGGGAAGAACACGGCGTCGGAGGCCTGGGGCCTCTCCGCGCAAAAGCTAGGGGTCGGCCTGGGGCCAACGGCGTGTGCGCGCCAGCTCCGCCAGACTAGTTGACTACCTACCAGACCACCCCAACCCAACCCGAAGGCCCGAATTTCGGGTTGGGGGGGGTAAAGGTTCAACACGTGTTTTTTCTATGTTTCCCGACCCCCCCCCCACTGGAAGTGGAGGGCAAATCGGGGCCTTCGGGTTGGGTTGGGGTGGGTTGGTGGGTGGTGAAGTTCCCGTCCGGCCTCCCCTCGCGGCGGCCAGAGCGGATCCAGCATCGATCCCTATGGAGCCCTCGCACGTCACACCGGCAAGGCATGCGAGCCACCCTCGGCGACGGCAGTGGGGCAGGCAGTAGCCTCAAGATATGGCCAACAACTCTCATGTGCGGCGTGATGTGTTGAGATCCGGGCAGCACCTGTGCAGCTGCGCCCTGGGCCTGCCTCCAGAGCCCGAGTCGTCGAGACACGCACCGCGA
This sequence comes from Prorocentrum cordatum, assembly GCA_963575745.1. NCBI lineage: Eukaryota > Dinophyceae > Prorocentrales > Prorocentraceae > Prorocentrum > Prorocentrum cordatum. The sequence continues at coordinate 82,613 of CAUYUJ010000388.1, read as the reverse complement.
CGCTGTCGCTGGACTGTGACAGCGGCTTGCATGATCCAGCGGCAGCTTCGCCGCCAGGGGCAGATTCGTGCTGAACGTGGAGGTGCGAATCTCCTCTCCGGCTTCAGTTGAGAACCCCCAAACCGGGTGGTGAGATACCAGGTGGTGACCTGGAATCCCCAAAAAGGTCACCGCTGGGTTTGGGGACGCGGGGTCACCACCGGGTTCTGTGACTCCTGGACCCCACCAGTGTCCGGGACATCCTCGGAAAAAGCCGCACGAGTCCCCAAACCGGGTGGTGAGACCAAATCGCCCGAGACTCACCGCCAGGTGTTGTCACCACCACGTTTGGGGACTACCAGTTCAGGCCAGGACACCCAGAGCACCGGGAATACCCACAGCACGAGGCCCAATCTGGCCACCCGGAGCACACCCGGGACACCCAGAGATCACCCCCGGAGCACCCAGGACGCCCAAGAGGAGCCCGAGCACGCATGCCCCCGAAGCACCCGGAGCACCCCGGGCACCCCGATCAGCCAGGACCCTTTCAGGGAAGAAGGATGAGGAGGAATAGGCGAATGAGGGGATGAGAAGGAGGAGGAGGAGGAGGAGGAGGAAGAGGAGGAGGAGGATAAAGAAAACGGCGAGCAAAAGACACAGTTGCCTGGTGAATGCCTCTGAGTCTCCTCGCATGTCTCTTGGAAGCTTTTTGGAAACCTCTTGAGGCATTTGGGGAGCCTCTTGGTGGGCCCGGTGGCGTCTTTGGGCTTCATGGATGCCTCGAGAATCCTCTTGGGGCATCGCGGGGGTCTCTTAGGAGCCTCTTGGAGGCCTCGTGGGCGCCTCTTGCAGCCTCCGGGCGCCTCTTGGAACCCTCTTGAGGCGCTCTTGGGAGCCTTAGGGGCGCTCCTGGGGCCATCTTGGAGGAGATCGATCAAAGAAGGGGGGAGCTTCAAATAGCCTTGCCCCTCCAAGGTGCCTAATATCGTCTCTTGGGCCCCTCTTCAGGCGGTCTTGGAGCGCTCTCGGGCCCTCTTGGAGCCATCTTGGGCCATCTTGGACGCTCTGACCGCTCGCGGCACCCCTACGGCCAAAAAAGGCTGGTGGGATTTCTGCTGCGGTGCTCAGAGCTTATTCCGTCGTTCGGGGGCTTTCCGATTCCCCATGGGTGTGCCAAGTGCCATATTCTAAACGGAACACACGGCTGTGGTGCTCAATGCTCTGCGGTGGCGTTCCGTCGTTTGGGGGCTGTCCGTCTCCCCCCGGGGTGCGGGCCAGTGTAAACAAACTTGCGTACGGTAATGCTCAACGCCCTGCGGTGCCGTCCGTCGTTGAGAGATCGTTCAGTCTCCAAGAGTGTGCCCAACTAGAGGCCTCGCGGTGACGTTCCGTCGTTCGGGGGGTTGTCCATTTCCCCAGGGGCGTGCCCAATCTTAAACACAACTTTGTGCTGCGGTGCTCAATGTCCCGCGGTGCCGTTCCATCGTTCGGGGGCTGTTCACTTCCCGAGTGGTGAAAAAGATTCGAAACAGAACTTGCTGCCGCAACGCTCAAGGCCCCGCGGTGCCGCTCCGTCGTTTGGGGACTGTCCATGTCTCCAGTGGTGAGTAACATTCGAAACCGAATGTTCTGCTGCAGTGCTCAGTGCCCTGCGGTGCCGTTCCGTCGCTCAGTTGTTTGAATCCCCCACGGTCGCGCACGATTTTGAACAGAACTTTCTGCTGTGGCGCCGTTCCGTCGTCCACGAGCTGTCTGTGTCCCCCTGGGCGGCCCGATTCTAAGCGGGGTTTTCTACTGCAATGCTCAAATCGTTGCGATGCCGTTTCATCGTTCGGGGGCTGTCCAATTCCGCAAGGGTATGCGCGATTCTAAACAAAACTTCCGGCTGAAATGATCAAGGCTCTTCGGTGCCATTCCGTCGTTCAATGGCTGTTCGGTTCCCCTGGGGAATGCACGTTTTTTTACAAAACTTTTTGCTGCATTGCCAAAGGCTCTGCCGTGCCGTTCCGTAACTCGGCGGTTTTTCAATTCTTTACGGGTGTGCCAAATTCTAAACGGAACTTTCTGTTGCAATGTTCCATGCCCGGTGCTGTTCTGTCGTTTGCGGGTGGTCCATTTTCCCAATGGCATGCGTGATTCTTAACAGAAATTCCCGTTGCAATGCTCGACGCCCTGTGGTGCCGGTCCGTCGTTCGGGGTTTGTCCGTTTCCCCGGAGGTGCGCACTATCCTAAACATGATACCACTCTGCTACAATGCTGAAGGCCCTGCGGTACCATTCCATTACTATTTCCGTGTACTTTATTTCTGAATATCTGTGCACGATGTTGATCAAAGCTTTATGCTGCAGTGCTCGGAGACCTGCGCCGTCGTTCCGTCGTTCGGGGGATGTTTATGTCCCCAGGGGTGTGCACGATTCTAAAAGAACTTTCTGTTGCAGCGCTCAGCGCTAGGCGGTGCCGTTCCGTCGTTGGGGAACTGCCCAGTTCCCCAGGGGGCGGGCCGGACTCTAAACAGAACTTGTTGCTGCAGTGCTCAAGGCTCTGCGGTGCCGTTCCGTCGTTCGGGGGCTGTTCATTTCCACCACGGTGTGCACGATTCCGATTCTAAACAGATGTTGCACTGCAATGCTCAACGCGCTGCCGTGCCGTTCCGTCGTTTGGAGATTGTTGGGTATTACAGGGATGTGCACGATTCTGGACATAACTTCCTGCTGCAATTCCCAAAGCTCTGCGTTGACGTTCCGTCGTTCGGGGGTTGTTCATTACGTCAAGGGCGTGCACGACTCTAAACAATCTGAACTTTCTGCTGCGGTGCTCAACGCCCCTGCGGTGCCGTTCCGTCGATCGGAGGTTGATTCTAAACGTAAGGTGTTGCATCAATGCTCAAGGCCCTGCGGTGCTGTTCTGTCGTTCAGGAGTCGTCTATTTCCCCCTGGGCCGTGCGCGCTTCTAAACAAAACTTTCTGTTGCAGTTCTGAACGCCACGCGGTGCCGTTCCATCGTTCAGGGGCTACCCAGTTCCCCAAGGGTGTGCCAGATTGTAAGTCGAACTTTGCGCTGCAATGCTCAAAGCTCTGCTGTGCCGTTCCGTTATGCGGGGGCTGTCCATTTCCCCCGAGGGCTTGCGCGCTTCCGATAAAACAAACGCATTCTGTTCTGCTGCAATGCTGGACTCGACCCCCTCCTGCTGTGCCGTTCCGTCGTTTGGAGATTGTTGAGCAGCCCAGGGGCGTGCACGATTCTAACAAAGAGAACTTTGTGCTGCAATGCTCGAGCTTCCGCGGTGCCGTTCAGTTGTTAGGGGGCTGTCAATTTCCCCCAGGGTGCGCACGACTCTAAACAGAACTTTCTGCTGCGGTGCTGAATGCCCCTGCGACGCCGGGGACTGTCCAGTTCCCCAATGGTGAATCAGATTCGAAACACAATTTTTTGGCTCAGTGCTCAGTGCCCTGCGGTGCTGTTTCGTCGTTCGGAGGTTGTCCATTTCCCCAGGGGCGTGCGCGATTTTAAACAGAACTTTCTGCTGCAATGGTCAAGGCCCTGCGGTGCCATTCCGTCGTTCGGTTCACGGGTCTGTCTTGGAGTTATCTTGGGGTCGATGGAATGCCGATCCTCGACGTTCAATCGTACCCGTCTGGACTTTATGATCGTCGGTTTGTCCGTGTGGACAAGCGCGCTGGTCCTCCGCATGCGTACCGGGCGTGCGAACTTCGCATTTTGCCGTGTTTCGAGGTCGGGTGTGGCTGCTTGACCTGCTGTGGCTTCCCAGTGGCTGCCCGCTCCACTGGCCGTGTACCTCGCGATGTTCCGTGGATGGCTTCCGACGGCTACCATCGCTTCTCTATGGCTTCCCGCCCGACTCGGCTGGGCCCAAAGACCCCCACGGCCTCTTTTAGCTCGGCCTCCTACGGCTCATTCAGGGCTGCATGCCCCAGTGGCCCGGCGTCCCAGGGTCTGGCAGTGGGTGTTCTTATGGCCTCGTATGGCATGCCTTGCCTCGAGGTCTTGGCGTCCCATGGCTTGGCCTCACCTGGCTTTGCACAGCGGGTGCCACACTCGTTGCTGCAGCAATCGACTGCTTGGGCTCCGCGCGCCAACGTCCTTACCTTACTTCTACGCCTGCTCGCATCTCAACCGTTTAGGCGGGGCGAACAGGGCCATCCAGAAGGTGGGCCGTCGAAAGGGTGCATGGAACGGCTTTCGGGGAGGCGTTCCAAGATTTCTGGAACGCCTTTCCGCCCAGCGTTCGGAGCAGTTCGGTCGCCTCGGCCCACGGCCCGCTACCGCGTCGACATGGAGACACCTCGAAGCGGGATCAGGCCGCACGAGTGAAGCCAAATTGTCTGCGAGGGGCAGCCTTGGAATTGCTGTTCTGCCACCCTCTCTCCTTCTCGTCCTAGGTGTGCCCGTCGACCGCCGCGCCCTTTCTGTGGCGCCGAAGTGGCCACTTCGCCTGGTCTGCCCCGTGCACGCTCCCGTGCTGGCCCTCCCCCTGCCTCCGCCCACCGCGCAGCCCCTTGCCCCCTCCGCCGCCACCTCCCCTTTTCTCCCTTCACTCCCCTTTTCGCCCCGCGTCGTCGTCGTCGTCGTCGTCGTCGTCGTCCGCGTCCCACACCAGTGTCGTTCAGCGCCTCACTGATGCTAGCCCGCTACTTACATCTGCCAACCGCGCCCATTTTCTCTCGCACTCTGCCTCCCTCATCCCTCCCCCCCCCCTCCCCCTCCCTTCCCCCAGCTCCCCTGTCCTATTTCGCCTTCCCCCGTCCCCTTCCCCTTCCCTCCCTCCATTTGCCCCTTTCTTCCAACCTCGTGCTCTCCCGCTCCCACCCCTCCCCATTCCCTCCGCCGCCAGCCCTTCCCGAACGCTGTTCCGGGAAGGCGCGCAGCCCTTCCCGAACGCTGTTCCGCGGAGGCCGAATGCAGGCCCCAAGTGGGCCATCCGTCCGGCTGATGCTCCGAGGCCCCAAGTGGGCCATCCACCCGGCTCCTGGAGGCCGCCCCCCCCGAGGCCCCAAGTGGGCCATCCATCCGGCTCATGCACGCCCCCGACCCTCGCACGCCCTGCGCGCAACCCCCTCGCCGCCCCCAGGCCCCAAGTGGGCCATCCACCCGGCTCATGGAACATCACACCGGGGCACCCAGTACCCCTGCACTGGTCCAGGGCCCCAAGTGGGCCATCCGTCCGGCTGATGCTCCGAGGCCCCAAGTGGGCCATCCACCCGGCTCATGGAACCCCTTCCCAGAGCTCCCTCGGAAAGGCGTTCCGCGCCTCGGGGGAAGGGTACTCGCGCGCCTGGCCGCCTTGGCTCCCGCGACCCAGGGCGCCCTTGCACCGATCCCAAACCACCCCGCCTCTCCCTCCCCTTCTCCTGCTCCCATGCCTCCCTCCATCCCTCCCTCCCGCCAGCATTCCTGCCCTCTCGCCCCGCACCTCGTCGTCCCTTTTCTCCCTTTTCGCCCCGCGTCGTCGTCGTCCTCCTCCTCCTCCTCCTCCTCCTCCTCACATGTCCTCATCCTTCCGCCCCCCCTCCTTCCTCCTCCATCATCCTCCGCAATCCTGCTCCCGCCCTCCTCCCTCATCGTCCTCCATGCTCATCCTTATGAACCTCCTTTTCCTCCTCCTCCCTCATTCATCCCATTATCACCTCTCCCTCCTCCTCCTTCTCCTCCTTCTCCTCCTCCTCCCCTCCTCCTCCCCCTTTTTTTGACAACCCAACGTCGAGGCGAGTGCACCGCGTCTAGAAGGGCAGCAGTACAGGTGTGGAGGACACTGAGAAAACATGAAGGGAGAAGAGATCGAAAGCCAGTGGGACCATTAAATACGCAAGAGAAGTGGAGACAGTCGAGAGGGCCCAGGGCTGTCTAGCTGGCAGGAGCTGATTCCAGCAAAGATGGTTGAGGGACGAGGTGAAAGTGGACGGCCGAGCCATCCGCAATCCCAGCTGTGATTTCTCGCACCACCGCGCTTCCATCCACCCGATGAACGGCCCACTTGTTCATCCACCCCCTGGATGGCCCAGTTCGCCCCCTCCAAACCGTGTTCCCCAAATTGTGTTTGCTTTGACGAGCGGACAGCAGGCGCCCCGCGCAGCCGCGGGCGCCCGGGAAGGCGCCGATCAGTCCGGCGCTTTGGGGAGCTGCGCGCGTCGCTGCGCAGCGAGGTGCTTGCACTTAGTGGTGCTTGCTTTGATTGTCAGTTCGAAGGGTGCGGCGGGGTTCCGCCCGGTGCCTGGCTGGTGCCCAGTCGCGGAGGCGCCTCGCGGCCGCCTCGTCGTGCGCTGGGCCGGTGCACCGGGCTGTCGCTCGGTGCTCCACGGGTGGACGGCAGTGGGCGCCTCGTGGGCACCCCCTGCACGTAGCTCGCGCCACACTGTCCGCTTGCACCACAGGGCCTGCGCTGCACTGCTTACGCCAGGCAGCCTGCGCCACGTTGCTGACAGCACATAGCTCACATCACACAGCTTGCAGATCCAGAGTGCCACAGCTCACTGTTTGGAGTCCTCGCTGGCAAACATGTATGTATATATACATACGCGCGCACACTTATCCCAACTTCCTGTTTTGACCGTGAGCGCCGGGTATGTTCGTACGCTTTTCAGTACCTAAGCTCGTCTATCGCAAGTCGATCGGTGTGTTGTTCCAGGTTCCCCTTGAGAACTAACGTACGCCATGCGTTGGTGTGCTATTGTTTGTGGTCGCTGTCCCTCGCCGAGGTGCCTAATTGACGGCGGCAATAACGCTGCCTCATGTTCGCTTGGTTCGTTTCCAACAGCCTTCTTGACGCAGGGAGTGTCCCCGCCATTCGAAAAGGCCCTCGCGTCGACATCACACGTGCGAAAAAAGAGTCATTGATCACGAGCACCGTCGTCGTTACCATTATCGCGACCATCAGTGGAACCAGTAAGTACGATCATCCTCATCATCCTTATCACCAGTATCACAATCATCATCATCATCATCATCATCATCATCATCATCGTCATCATCATGATCATCATCATCATCATCATCATCATCATCATCATCATCATCATCATCATTACTATCATTATGATTATCATTATCATCAACATCATCACCATCATGAACAACCTTATCAGCATAATAATAATCACCGTCACCATCACCATCACCATCACCATTATCCTCATCATCAGCATCAGCATCGTCATCCTTATCCTCATCATCATCCTCATCCTGATTATGATGCTGATCCTCATCCCTCATCCTCTCATCCTCATCCTCATCCTCATCACCATCATGATCATGATCATGATCATGCTGATCATGCTGATCATGCTGATCATGCTGAACATCATCATCACCACCACCACCATCATCATCATCATCATCACCATCTCCTCCCTGCTTTGCAGAACACACGGCTCAATCGTGTGAGAGCACCCGGAGCACCAGGAGCACCCAGGACACCCAGGGCACCCGGAGCACCGGGAGCACCGGGAGCACCCGGATACCAGAGCACCCGGGATACCCGGAGCACCCGGAGCAAACGGAGCCCTCGGAGCACGAACACCTCAAACACCATGCAGGAGCACCCGGACCCGGAGCACCCGGAGCAACAGGATCGCCCGGGCGAACACCCGGAGCAACCAGAATACGCAGACCCGGAGCACCGAGGACACCCCGGAGCGATGCAGAGCCGGCGTTTCTTCGCTGCCTACCCTTGTCATCCTCGAGACACGCTTCGAGCTGGTGGTAGGGAGAGGTGTCGTTTGCTGTGAGCAGGCAGCGCTGATCAAAAGCAAACTGGCACAAGATTTGGCACACCCCAGAAACCCAGACCCCCGACGCCATGACTTCTTCAGAACGTCGACCCCCACAGAGGTCTCGACCCATTCCCCCTGGGGACCAGCTCCAAAGGCCCAAAATGTGGAAACACCTCCCGTCGCGATTTGTTCGTTACCCGAGGGGGTCTGGGAACCCTGGATCAAAACATGCTCACGTCTTGACGTCAACACCGCCAGCTTCCGCCGGCGGGCCCGCCGCCGTTCTACGTCCGCTGGCCTCCGCGGGCCGTCCGCGCCGCAGGCGAGGCCCTGTTGTGGAGCGCGCCATCTAGCGAAAGTGCACCTCTCGGCCTTCAACTTCTTCCTGCCCAGCCAGGACGTCAGAACCACGCGCGCCTCGCGAGCGCTTCGGCTCTCGCTAATTAGGCTTCACGGTGGAACTTTGAAGACCTTTACTTTGTGACCGATCCCTCTGGGGCACCGAAGAACTACGCCAACGGCCCAAGTGACTTCCAAGACCTCCTGAGGCCATCCCACAGCGACCTTCGTCGTCCTATATCTGTGTATGAATATGTAGATGTATATTACACATATATATATATGTGTGTGTACATGCAAATGTGTATTTCTATGTGTATACTTCTATTTGTGGGTATAGGTGTAGCCATATATGTTTATGCAGTTTAATACATAGAAGTGCATGCATATGCGCATATGCATAATATTGTATACAGATCTACGGTATGGTACATGCTTGTGTAGGTGTATGTATGTGTATATGTGTGTTCAAACCCATATTCATATGTATGTGTAAAAGCATATGTATGCGTATACGTATAATGTTGTGTATGCTGCATACTGTATATTGTAGAATGTATGGAAGTAGGTATGTGTACATGGATGTGCGTATATGTCTATGCGCACGTGTATGAATATGACCATAGAGATGTGTGCATGTTTAGATATATGGATTCGTCCATGTAAATGTACATGTATGTGTATATATAATGTAGGGTACATACATACATATGCATGTGTGTGTTGTGTGTATGTGTACACTTAAACGTACATGTATATGCATGTGTACATGTATACATATTAGGGGCCTCGTTTGGGCCTCTTGGGAGTCTCTTGGGGAGCTCGTGGGGCCTCCTGGGGACGTTTGGGGCCTCCTGGGAGGATCGTTGGGTGGAAGGCTGCAACATTCGAGTCGGAGCTTCCCTCTTGGACCCCTCCTGGAGCCGTCTTAGTCGGCCCTTGGGCCGTCTTGGCGCCCTCTTGGGCTAGCTTTGGGGCCTCTTGGGAATGTCTTAAGCTCGCTTGGGAAAATCTTGGGGGCCTCTTGGACCGTCTTCAAAGTCGTGACGGCCCCCAAATCGCAGATGCTCAAAAAACACGTTTCGCCAACAGGAATGTGACGAATTTGGTCTCTTGGGATCCTTTTGAGAGTGCTCTTGGAGGCCTCTTGCGACGTCTCGGAGCCTTCTTGGACCTTCTTTGGGCCATCTTGGGCAGACTTGGGCGACTCGGGGCCTTCCTGGGCCTTCTTGGGGCCCGTTTTGGGGCTAACTTGGGCCGTCTTAGGCAGTCCTTGGGCTGTCTTGGCCCTCTCTTGGGCTGTCTTGGGGGCCTCTTGGGAGTGTCTTAGGCTCTCTTGGGCAAGTCTTGGGGGAGCCTCTTGGGCCGTCGTCAAAGCCGTGGAGGACGAAAAGTCGCATATGATAAACATGTACGTTTCCCCGAAAAGAGTTCAATGATTGTGGCTTCTTGGGGCCCTCCTGGGAGTGCTCTTGGAGGCCTCTTGGGACGCCTCGGAGCCTTCTTGGACCGTCTTGGGGCCATTTTGGATCGTCCTGGGCGACTCGGGGCCTTCTTGGGCAGTCTTGGGCGCAGTCTTGGGGCCAACTTGGCCGTCTTAGGCGCCCTTGGGCCGTCTTGGCGCCCTCTTGGGCTGGCTCGGGGGCCTGTTGGGAACGTCTTGGGCTGTCTTGGGGAAGTCTTGAGGGGCTTTTGGACCGTCTGGAAAGCTGCGAAAGCTAAAAAACCGTACATGCTGGAAATGTACGTTCCCCCATCGGAACTTAATGATTTGGGCCTCTTGGGTCCCTCTTGGGGGTGCGGGAGTCCTCCTGGGCCGTATTGGGCAGCTCGGGACCTCCTTGCACCGTCTTGGGGGCCTCTTGGAACCCTCTTGGCTCGTTTTGGCACCCTCTTGGCCTCTCCGGGCCGCCTTTGGGGAGCGAAGCGGAAGGGAGCGGGCTTCCCCCGATGGTTGTGCGGTGGGCCGGCCCAGGCCATTGGGGGGGGGGGCCTGTTTGTTTATCAGCGTGGGGGTCCGAACGGTCATTCGTTGTCCCTGGGTGCGTGGCTGAATAAGGAACTCGTGGTGAGCATTCTGCTTGTTGCGGTGTTGTTGTTGCCGCTGTTGTTGTTGAACTCTCATTTCTGAATGATGATGATTGTCGATCCCCCTCACTGGTGCGTGCTGATTTTCTCAATCAAAGTGTGTCCCTCGACGCTCGCACCGTGTTTTTCGACAGGGAAGGTCTTGAGGCTCAAACTGTGCCCTGGCCCCCGGGTTACAACAACAACGGTTCCCGCCTGGCACTTCCTCACAATTTAGCCAGGACCCCCACTCCCGCCCGAGACTTCCTAACAGTTTACTCAGGAATCGCGCTCTCGCTTGGGACTCCCTTACAATTAATTCAGGAATGGTTCTCCCGGCGCTCTGGAGTCGCGCTCTCGCTGGAGACTGGCTTGTAATTTACTGAAGAATAGCGCCCTGGCGTTGGAATTTCCTGCAATTTGCTCAAGCGCCGCGCTCCCGACACCCAGGCACCAAGGAGTCGCGCCCGTTGTGGCCCCATGTGCATGCCCTTCGTGGCCCCGCTGTCGCCGTTTGTGGCCCCCCTCACTGTCCTACGTGGCCCAGTTGCTACCCTCAGTGGCCCCGTCGTTGCCTTCTGTGGCCCCGCATTATCTTCCCTTCGTGGCCCCCGCTCGTTCGCGATCTTCGTGGCCCCATACGCACTCCCTTCGTGTCCCCACTGTCGCCCCTCGTGGCCTACTTCGCGTCCTTCGTGGCCCTGCTGTCGTTCTCTTTCGCTCTTGCTTTCGCTCGTCGTCGCCGTCGTCGTCGTCGTCGTCGCCGTCGTCTCGGGTCGGGCGAAAGGTGGGGATAGCAAAGGGGGGTTTGAGAATCAGCTCACGTAGCTGATTTTCCTGGCGCCTCCTGGCGCCGGAGGCGGCCATGTATCGAGGGATGGGCCCCTCGGCGGGGCCGAAACCAGCTGCATGCAGCAGATTTCGTAACCCCCCCTTTCCCTATCCACCCCTTTTGTCCGGCCCGATCGTCGTCGACGTCGTCGTCGTCGTCGTGGTCGGTCCCCTGTCCGTCCCTCTTGGGGTCGGGTCGACGGTCCGCGGCCGCCCCGCTGATCCGCGCTGCCGCTGGCCAGGCCGACGGTCCGCGGCCGCCCCGCCGCTTGCCAGGACCCGGCCTGCAGGGAAGAGAGGTAACCACCCAAGAGGGGTTCGATCGAAGACGAAGAGGGCGGGTATCGAGGGTTTGGGACATACGCGTTATTGGACACTAGAGCAAATAAGGGCGAACAGTCTTAAAATTATTGTTGTTGTTGTTGATGATGTTGTTGTTGTTGTGTTTGGTTTTGTTGTTTTTGCTGACGTTGTTGTTATTGTTGCTGCTGTTGTTATTGTTGTTGTTGTTGCTGCTGCTGTTGCTGTTGCTGTTGCTGTTGCTGTTGTTGTTGTTGTTGTGGTTGTTGTTGTTGTTGTTGAACATTATTACTTCTAAAGAATAATTATTGTTGGGGCCCCTGGTGCACGACCCCCCCGCCGCGCCTAGGCCGCAGCCTCATTGTCATCATTTTCGTGAGGAAGTCTCAGGCAAAACGGGGGAGTCCGGATCCGGTTGTGTTGTTACGATCGGTTTTCCCTTGCAAAAAATAAGCTAAAGTGGACATTTCTTGTTCTAACATAACCAAACTTCAAGAATCCCTTGCAAAAAATAAGGTAAAGTGGACATTCGCGCGCGCAAGACGAAATCCTTCCAAAACCTTAGTTTCCGTAGCGATTTTAACATAAAAACATCAAAAAACCAATGGTTTTTCAAAAAAAATTGTCAAAATTTCATCCCGCGCGCTCTTGCGGATTCGTAGGAAACCCAACACTTTTTAATCATTTCTGTCAAACGGGCTTTTGCGAGCAACTTTTTCGAACTTCTGCAACAACGGTTGCGCACCTGCCAGGGCCATCATCCCTGTCAAATAATACCATGCGGGACACATTCGTTTTTTCTTCGCGCGCGCACGCCGTCGTCGTCGGCCGCGGGGCCCTGAATAGTAGCCACGGTCGTCCGCATGCCACGAAGTGAAGTGTCCGAACGTCATAGGGCGGGAAGCTGGGTGTGGGTGGTGGCGAAGAGTCGTTTGGAAATTTGGTAGAGCTTGAACCGGCCCCCCCACAAAGTGGGGGTATTGCCCGCCTCCTATGAAAACCCTGGCACTGGTGAGAACGGAGTGTCCCCACGTGCTAGTAATTGTTGTTGTTGAACATTATTTATTCTAAAGAATAATTATTGTTGGGCCCCCTGGTGCGCGCCCCCCCTGCGCCGCCTAGGCCGCAGCTACATTTTCATCATTTTCGTGAGGAAGCCTCAGAAAAGAGGGTGTGTACAGGATCCGGTTGTTTTGTTGTAATCCGCTTTCCCTTGCAAAAAACAATAGAAAATGACATATAAAATGACATTTCTTGTTCTAATATAATCAAATTTCAAGAATCCCTTGCAAAAAATAAGGTAAAGTGGACATTCGCGCGCGCAAGACGAAATCCTTCCAAAACCTTAGTTTTCGTAGCGAACGATTTTAACATAAAAACATCAAAAAACCAATGGTTTTTCAAAAAAAAATGTCAAAATTTCATCCCGCGCGCTCTTGCGGATTCGTAGGAAACCCAACACTTTTCCCGGAAAGGGCTCGGGCCCAGGGTTCTCTTTTAGTGGGTAAACCTGTCCCCCGGTGCCAACTTGAAGGAGGCCGGCGAATTTTTTCCCTGATAAATATCGAGGTCGAAGGAGGCCGGCGAATTAAAATTTGAGGATGTCTCGAGCGAAACGCTTGTTTTTGAAATCCCGATCGATAAATCACAGGGTGCGGGCCACTTTTTCGTGTGTTGAGGATGTCTCGAGCGAAACGCTTGCTCCGCAGAGTTTGCCGAGGATGTCTCGAGCGAAACGCTTGTTTTGCAGAGCCGACCGCGACGCGGAAAAGCGCCCCGCGCGAAGGAATTTCGATGATGTTTCGACTAATTTGTTTGTTTTTGTACGATTTCCTGGAATTTTGGCAGGATGTCTCGAGCGAAATGCACGACCCCACCCTAGCACGACCATACCCCAGCACGACCACACCCCAGCACGACCAGACCCCAGCACGACCCCACCCCAGCACGACCCCACCCCAGCACGACCATAACCCAGCACGACCACACCCCAGCACGACCCACCCCAGCACGACCACACCCCAGCACGACCACACCCCAGCACGACCACACCCCAGCACGACCACACCCCAGCACGACCACGCCCCAGCACGACCACGCCCCAGCACGACCACGCCCCAGCACGACCACCCCCAGCACGACCACCCCCCAGCACGACCACCCCCCAGCACGACCACCCCCAGCACGACCACACCCCAGCACGACCACTCCCCAGCACGACCACACCCCAGCACGACCACACCCCAGCACGACCACACCCAGTCGCACCCCCGTGGAATGTTTCGTGGCGTGTCTGGTTGAGTGGTTGCCTGTTCGTGGGGTGTCTCGTGGAATGTTTCAAAGGGTGTCTCGTGGAATGTTTCGTGAGGTGTCTCGTGGAATGTTTCGTGAGGTGTCTCGTGGGATGTTTCGCGGGGTGGCACGACCACGCCCCAGCACGACCACCCCCCCAGCACGACCACCCCCCAGCACGACCACCCCCCCAGCACGACCACCCCCCAGCACGACCACACCCCCAGCACGACCACACCCCAGCACGACCACTCCCCAGCACGACCACACCCCAGCACGACCACACCCCAGCACGACCACACCCAGTCGCACCCCCGTGGAATGTTTCGTGGCGTGTCTGGTTGAGTGGTTGCCTGTTCGTGGGGTGTCTCGTGGAATGTTTCAAAGGGTGTCTCGTGGAATGTTTCGTGTCTCGTGGAATGTTTCGTGAGGTGTCTCGTGGAATGTTTCGTGAGGTGTCTCGTGGGATGTTTCGCGGGGTGTCTCGTGGGATGTTTCGTGAGATGTCGCCCAGTTGGGTATCGTGAAAACGTGACCATGCTGCACATGTCTTTATCCCTTTCCGGGTTCGTGGGTCCATCATGTTTAATCATTTCTGTCAAACGGGCTTTTGCGAGCAACTTTTTCGAACTTCTGCGACAACGGTTGCGCACCTGCCAGGGCCATCATCCCTGTCAAATAATACCATGCGGGACACATTCGTTTTTTCTTCGCGCGCGCACGCCGTCGTCGTCGGCCGCGGGGCCCTGAATAGTAGCCACGGTCGTCCGCATGCCACGAAGTGAAGTGTCCGAACGTCATAGGGCGGGAAGCTGGGTGTGGGTGGTGGCGAAGAGTCGTTTGGAAATTTGGTAGAGCTTGAACCGGCCCCCCCACAAAGTGGGGGTATTGCCCGCCTCCTATGAAAACCCTGGCACTGGTGAGAACGGAGTGTCCCCACGTGCTAGTAATTGTTGTTGTTGTTGTTGTTGTTGTTGTTGTTGTTGTTGTTGTTGTTGTTGTTGTTGTTGTTGTTGTTATTGTTGTTGTTGTTGTTGTTGTTGTTGTTGTTGTTGTTGTTTGTTATCGTCGTCCCACCCGTGACCGACCCGCGACCCACCCCGCGACCCACCTCGAGACACACCCCGCGACACACCCCGCGACCCAACCGCGACCCGCCCCGCGACTAACCCGCGACCCAACCCGCAACCCATCCCGCGACCCACCCGCGACCCGCCCACGACCTACCCGCGACACAGCCCGCGACCCACCCGCGACCTACCCCGCGACCCATCCGCAATCCATCCGCGACCCACCTGCGACTCACCCGCGACCCACCCCGCGACCCACCCTCAAGGGAGGAAAAACCACCCGGACCCGACAATTGACATTTACTAGAACGGCCCTGGGCGTTGACTGAACAGCCCTGCCCTGTTCGATTCATTCCCTGTGTGCGTTTACTACACGGCTTCGCTTGTCGGGGTGATTATTCTGGGGTGGATTCTCTGCCCTCTACACCCGCGACCCACCCGCGACCCAACAGCGACCCACCCGCGACCCACCCACATTGGCTTAACAAACAAATCGGCGCCTGCGGCGGGCTCGTTGTATAATTTGTTAAACTTTGGCGCCTGCGGCGGGCTTTTCCAGAGTCTCGCAAACTGCCGACGTCCCCACCGCCCCCTGACTCTTATCCGCATGGAACAACGTCACGTCATGAACACAAACTTTTGTCGCTCTACGCGGATTTCTCGAATCTGAGCTGGGCACCCCTCCCTGGCGCGCGGAGCGCGCCGCGGGCGGCGCCGGAGGCGTCTCTGGGGAGCCCAGCGCGGATCCAAGAAATCTGCGCGGAGCGCCAAAAGTATATGTTTATGCGCTTTTGTTCTTCGGCTACAAATACACCACCATGCCAGGTTCTCCTAGCCACGACGCCTGGCCGTTGCAAGACGAAGGCCCCTGGCCCAGACAGTGGGCAGGAACAAGAGCCGCGGTAGCGAACGCACGAAGGCAGGCGGGAAACGCCGCTCCAAGCAAACCGAAGGCTTCTTTCCGAGTCCATTCGGCGCTCGAGCCCTTGTTGCCGAAACCTGAAGCCCTGGATCCAAATGCGGACGTCTCCGTGTTTCGCGCCGCAGCGTTCCAGTCTGGGGCGGCCAAGAGGAGGGTGTCCAAGCGAGGGGGTGCAAAGCGGTCCAAGGGGGGGGGCCCAGGAACGTAATGAAATAAGAGGAGTCGCCACGAGATCTGGAGAGATCTCATGGCCCCCGCCATGATATCCACCCCCCCTTGTCATCACCCCCCCCTTGGCCGCCCCCGATCCAGAGAGACAGCGACCTTGGCTCCCCAGCCGCCGCACGCCGTGCGACGGCAGAGCGGCCTGCGTGCGTTGGCCTGGCTCCCGGCCCCCCCCCAGAGAGCTGCGCGCACTCAAGGCCACTGTGGCCGAGGGCCACTCTTCCGTGCAGCTCTGAGGGGCAACGCCAGGGGGGGACTGGCACAGGGGGGGAACGCATCGACCTGGAGTCGGCGATACATATATATATATATATATATATATATGTATATATATACATATATATATATATATATATATATATGTCTCGCCGACAGGTCGGCGACAGGCCTCCTGTGGTGAACCCGCACCCTCCTGGGCAGGCTGGGGCTATCGGGCCCCCATCGGCGATCAATGGGCGATTGGAGGTCGATGCCTCCCCCCCCTGTGCCATATGCCTATCCACCCCCAGGAGGAGGAGGAGGAGGAGGAGGAGGAGGAGGAGGACTACCGTTGCCCCCGAAGCCCGCCGCACCACTCTTACCTCCCCGCTGGCCTCCGCCAGCGGAGCCGCCGACGTCTCTGAAGGGGGCCCCAGGACGCACAAATACATACACACAAATAAAAAGATGCATGCCCCATAGTCTCCCATACTTTCTGGGTTTTTCCCGGAAAGGGCATGAGCCCAGGGTTCTCTTTTAGTAGGTAAACCTGTCCCCCGGTGCCAACTTGAAGGAGGCCGGCGAATTTTTTCCCTGATAAATAACGAGGTCGAAGGAGGCCGGCGAATTAAAATTTGAGGATGTCTCGAGCGAAACGCTTGTTTTTCAGAATTTCTTGAGGATGTCTCGAGCGAAACGCTGGTTTTGCAGAGTTGAGGATGTCTCGAGCGAAACGCTTGTTTTCAGAATTTGCCGAGGATGTCTCAAGCGAAACGCTGGTTTTGCAGAGCCGACCGCGACGCGGAAAAGCGCCCCGCGCGAAGGAATTTCGATGATGTCTCGACTAATTCGTTTGTTTTTGTACGATTTCCTGGAATTTTGGCAGGATGTCTCGAGCGAAATGCACGACCCCACCGCACGACCACGCCCAGCACGACCACACCCCAGCACGAACCACACCTCAGCACGACCACACCCCAGCACGACCACACCCCAGCACGACCACACCCCAGCACCAGCACGACCACACCCCAGCACGACCCGATCGATAAGTCACAGGGTGCGGACCACCCCAGCACGACCACACCCCAGCACGACCCCACTCCAGCACGACCCCACCCCAGCACGACCACGCCCCAGCACGACCACACCCCAACACGACCACACCCCAGCACGACCACACCCCAGCACGACCCCGACCCAGCACGACCCCACCCCAGCCCGACCACACCCCAGCACGACCACACCCCAGAACGACCACACCCCAGCCCGACCCCACCCAAGCACGACCCCACCCCAGCACGACCACA
This sequence comes from Prorocentrum cordatum, assembly GCA_963575745.1. Taxonomy (NCBI): domain Eukaryota; class Dinophyceae; order Prorocentrales; family Prorocentraceae; genus Prorocentrum; species Prorocentrum cordatum. The sequence goes on along the minus strand of CAUYUJ010000388.1, from coordinate 65,352 downwards.
CCCCAGCAGGACCACACCCCAGCACGACCACATCCCAGCAGGACCCCACCGCAGCAAGACCACACCCCAGCACGACCACACCCCAGCACGACCTCACCACAGCACGACCACACCCCAGCACGACCACGCCCCAGCACGACCACGCCCCAGCACACGACCCCCCCCCAGCACGACCACCCCCCCAGCACGACCACACCCCAGCACGACCACCCCCCAGCACGCCCACCCCCCAGCACGACCACTCCCCAGCACGAGCACACCGCCTTGGTTGAGTGGTTGCCTGCACGACCCCAGCACGCCCAGCACGACCACACCCCAGCACGACCCCACCCCAGCACGACCCCACCCCAGCACGACCACACCCCAGCAGACCACACTACGACCACACACGACCAGCACCCCCACCCCAGCACGACCCACCCCAGCAAGACCACACCCAGCACGCACCACACCCCAGCACGACCACCCCCAGCACGACCTCACCACAGCACGACCACACCCCAGCACGACCACGCCCCAGCACGACCACGCCCCAGCACGACCACGCCCCAGCACGACCACCCCCAGCACGACCACCCCCCAGCACGACCACCCCCCAGCACGACCACCCCCCAGCACGACCACACCCAGCACGACCACACCCCAGCACGACCACACCCCAGCACGACCACACCCCAGCACGACCACACCCAGTCGCACCCCCGTGGAATGTTTCGTGGGGTGTCTGGTTGAGTGGTTGCCTGTTCGTGGGGTGTCTCGTGGAATGTTTCACGGGGTGTCTCGTGGAATGTTTCGTGAGGTGTCTCGTGGGTTGTTTCGTGAGGTGTCTCCTGGGATGTTTCGCGGGGTGTCTCGTGGGATGTTTCGTGAGGTGTCGCCCAGTTGGATATCGTGAAAACGTGACCATACTGCACATGTCTATATCCCTTTCCGGGTTCGTGGGTCCATCATGTTGTCTTCCCCCCACTTCCCATATTTTCCCATATCTCCCTGGCACTCGACGATTCATTGTGTCTGTGTGTTTCTTGAGTCTTCCGGGGGCGCGCAGACATGGACTAGCGATCCATGGACTCGGCGCGCGGTCGCCAAATCCATGGATCGGGGGAGGTGCCCTGCCTCAAATGCGGCCGGTGCCGCCTCGCTCGGCGGCGGACATCCGCGATTTCCGCTGGGAAACGGGGCCCCGTCGCTGATCCGCGCCCCCTTAGAGCGCGATCGCTTGGCTTTTACCACCGCCCGGCCTCCATCGGCCTCCCCCGAGAGTGGGCACGCGCCGGCGGCGCATCCCTCGTCTCGCCACGCCCCCGCTCGGCCGCCGAGTGGGCTCAGCTCCAGCCCCGGTCGCCGCAGGCTCAGAGGAGGAGGAGGAGGAGGAGGAGGAGGAGGAGGAGGAGGAGCAGCGCCTTCCGTGCTGGGCGCAGTCCGCCACAAGCGGGCCTCGAGAGGCGCTGGCCGTCTGGGCCGACGGTCGTTTTCCGTGGCCGCGGGGCCTCGAGAGGCGCTGCCCGCCTCCGCCGGACGGCCGTGTTCTCCGTGGTCGGCCCGCGGGCGCCGAAGATGGGATGGGAGCGAGCGCGGTGCGGTCTGCCGGCCAAGCCCTCGCGGCCAAGCAGACCCGGACAGATTGCAGACGTCGGGTGGGCTCAGGAAGGGGGGCCTCGACCTCTGACCTTCCAGGAGGGCTAAAAAATAGCACCCGACGTAAAAACCTATCCCAGAGCTATTTTACGTCTTGGTTTTAGGCTGTTTCGTCTCGTTTTTTAGGTTTTTAGGTTTCCAGTGCTAAAAAATAGCTCTCTGGAAGGTCAGGGCAGGAAGGGGGGCCTCGACCTCAGCCTTCCGAGCCCCCTCTCGCAACAACCGCCGCCGCCGCCAATTGCGCGGGTCTGCCGCGCGGAGCGCTCGGAAGTAAGACGAGAATGGTGCAACGATACGATCGGCTCAGGATGCGTGCCCGGGCCCCCTGGGCCCCCCCCCCAGTTTCTGGAAACCGCGCGAGCGCAAGCAGAGACCTTGGACATCCTGGATATCAGCATCATGATATCATGGCGTCTTGCTCCCCTGAAGCGTGCGGAGGGGGGCCGATGGAGGGCGCGATAAGGGGGGGCAGGCTCACGGGGGGAGCCTCGACCTGGAATCGGCGACACATCGCCGACACTTCGGCGACGGGATCCCGGCAGCGAAACACCTGCATGGACTTATGATGTTCCAACCTACTTTAGCCTTGCTCGCTAGAACGAATTTCGAGCGCCCAGAAAGTACCGAAACTGGAAGGTTTTAACGTGTCGAGCCCTGGGAGGCGAGACTCGTCCGACACTTCGCTACAGCGTGCCGGGCAGACACTGCTTTTCCGTATTTTTCTGGGTGCTCGAAATGATTTCTGGGGTGTGGTCCTCCAGTACGATGGGAGCAACATGACAATAAGCCTGGGCAGGGTGGGCAACTGGCTCGAAGAACTCGTCCGCTTCGACCCCGGGAGGGGTCCCGGGGCCGATTTTGAGCGGATTTGCCCTGCATGCCCCCTCTTTTGACAAAGCTTCTCTGTGCTCAACCGCCGACGGGCGATAATGAAGACCCCCCCCCTTCCCCCCTCTATTTTCTCTATCCCCGACCACAGGGATCTATCTGTGGGGAGGCCACCTCGGAATCCTCGGGAGCGGCCAAGAGGGGGGTGTCCAAGAGGGGGGGGCGCAAATCATGACCGGCGGCATGTGCGCGGCCCAGCGGGGGGGCCAGGGACGTAATGCAATAAGAAGAGGCGCCATGAAACCTGGGGAGATATCATGGCCCACGCCATGATATCCACCCCCCCCCTTGTCATCACCCCCCTCTTTCCCTGACCTTCCAGGAGGGCTAAAAAATAGCACCCGACGTAAAAACCTATCCCAGAGCTATTTTACGTCTTGGTTTTAGGCTGTTTCGTCTCGTTTTTTAGGTTTTTAGGTTTCCAGTGCTAAAAAATAGCTCTCTGGAAGGTCAGGGTTTCCGCCCCCGAAATCCGTGGGCGACGCGGGGCCCACGCGCCCCTCCCGGGCGCATGCATGCCGCGGTGGCCTCCGGGCCACGGCTCGGGCCTCAGGGCGGCCGCCCGGCACTACCTGCCGCGCCCCCGGGGCGCCCCTCGGCGCGGCGCGGTGCCGCTGGAGGGCGTCCCCGAGGCTGGAAGGCCGCCGAGGACTATACCCAGATTCCAGGACCTCCTCGAGTCATGAAAAAATCACGACGGGAGGTTTTTCACTATTTTCGGCCTCTGAGGGCCCTGCCCGGGCCTCGGTCGGGACCGTCGAACAACGACTCGGGATGAAAAACCGGTCCCGGGGAATGGGTCAAGACCTCTGGGGGTCGACGTCATGAAAAAATCATGACGTCGGGGTTCTGGATTTGGACGCCCGAAATGGGTACGGAAAGAGTGGGTACAATACCCAACAGCAGTTCCTGCTCATTTTGGACAGGACTCGCTGTCGGTGTCGCCGCGGCCTGTGTCCATTTGAGAGAGAAGGCAGCCTGCCCAACAGCGGCCGGTGTTGATTTTGGACAACATTTGTTGTTGGGCATCGTACCCATTTTTTCGGTACCCATGTCGGGCGTCCAAACCAGACATGCGACGTCCTGTTTTTTTCCCGGAAAGGGCGTGGGCCCAGGGTTCTCTTTTAGTAGGTAAACCTGTCCCCCGGTGCCAACTTGAGGGAGGCCGGCGAATTTTTTCCCTGATAAATAACGAGGTCGAAGGAGGCCGGCGAATTAAAATTTGAGGATGTCTCGAGCGAAACGCTTGTTTTTGAAATCCCGATCGATAAATCACAGGGTGCGGGCCACTTTTCCCGGAAAGGGCGTGGGCCCAGGGTTCTCTTTTAGTAGGTAAACCTGTCCCCCGGTGCCAACTTGAGGGAGGCCGGCGAATTTTTTCCCTGATAAATAACGAGGTCGAAGGAGGCCGGCGAATTAAAATTTGAGGATGTCTCGAGCGAAACGCTTGTTTTTCAGAATTTCTTGAGGATGTCTCGAGCGAAACGCTGGTTTTGCAGAGTTGAGGATGTCTCGAGCGAAACGCTTGTTTTCAGAATTTGCTGAGGATGTCTCAAGCGAAACGCTGGTTTTGCAGAGCCGACCGCGACGCGGAAAAGCGCCCCGCGCGAAGGAATTTCGATGATGTCTCGACTAATTCGTTTGTTTTTGTACGATTTCCTGGAATTTTGGCAGGATGTCTCGAGCGAAATGCACGACCCCACCCTAGCACGACCATACCCCAGCACGACCACACCCCAGCACGACCAGACCCCAGCACGACCCCACCCCAGCACGACCCCACCCCAGCCCGACCATACCCCAGCACGACCACACCCCAGCACGACCCGACCGCAGCACGAGCACGCCCCAGCAAGACCACACCCCAGCTCGACCACACCCCAGCACGACCTCACCACAGCACGACCACACCCCAGCACGACCACGCCCCAGCACGACCACGCCCCAGCACGACCACGCCCCAGCACGACCACGCCCCAGCACGACCACGCCCCAGCACGACCCCCCCGCACGGCCGCCCCCCTCAGCACGAAACACACCCCAGCACGAACCATCCCCAGCACGACCACACCCCAGCAGGACCACACCCCAGCACGAACCAACAACCCCAGCACCATCACTATCACACCCCAGCACAACCGATCGGGGGTAATCACGTGGTTGCGGACCACCCCCAAAGCACGCCACACCCAGCACGACCCCACCCAGCACGACTCACACCCCAGCACGACACTCCCCGCACACGACCACAAACCCCCGCACTACCCACGCCAGCACGACCCCACCCCATCACGACCCCACCCCAGCACGACCCCCCCCTAGCCGACCACACCCATCACACCACACACCAGAACGACAACCACACCCAAGCAACGACCCCTCCGCAAGCACCCCCCACCCCCTCACGACCACACCCCAGGACGACCACACCCCAGCAGGACCCCACCCCAGCACGACCCCACCCCAGCAAGACCACACCCCAGCACGACCACACCCCAGCATGACCTCACCACAGCACGACCACACCCCAGCACGACCACGCCCCAGCAAGACCACGCCCCAGCACGACTACGCCCCAGCACGACTCACCACAGCACGACCACACCCCAGCACGACCACGCCCCAACACGACCACGCCCCAGCACGACCACGCCCCAGCACGACCACCCCCCAGCACGACTACACCCCCAGCACGACCACCCCCCATCACGACCACCCCCCAGCACGACCACACCCCAGCACGACCACTCCCCAGCACGACCACACCGCCTTGGTTGAGTGGTTGCCTGTCTTCGTGGAATGTTTCGCGGGGTGTATCGTGGAATGTTTCGCGGGGTGTCTCGTGGAATGTTTCGTGAGGTGTCTCGTGGAATGTTTCGTGAGGTGTCTCGTGGGATGTTTCGTGAAGTGTCTCGTGGGATGTTTCGTGAGGTGTTGCCCAGTTGGGTATCGTGAAAACGTGTCCATGCTCCACATGTCTATATCCCTTTCCGGGTTCGTGGTTCCATCATGTTTCGGTGTGTTGAGGATGTCCGAGCGAAACGCTTTTGCTCCGCAGAGTTTGGCCGAGGATGTCGCCGAGCGAAACGCTTGTTTTGCAGAGCCGACCGCGACGCGGAAAAGCGCCCCGCGCGAAGGAATTTCGATGATGTCTCGACTAATTCGTTTGTTGTTGTACGATTTCCTGGAAGTTTGGCAGGATGTCTCGAGCGAAATGCACGACCCCACCCTAGCACGACCATACCCCAGCACGACCACACCCCAGCACGACCAGACCCCAGCACGACCCCACCCCAGCACGACCCCACCCCCGCACGACCATACCCCAGCACGACCACACCCCAGCACGACCCGACCCCAGCACGACCCTACCCCAGCAATACCACACCCCAGCACGACCACACCCCAGCACGACCTCACCACAGCACGACCACGCCCCAGCACGACCACGCCCCAGCACGACCACGCCCCAGCACGACCACGCCCCAGCACGACCACCCCCCCGCACGACCACCCCCCCAGCACGACCACCCCCCAGCACGACCACCCCCCAGCACGACCACACCCCAGCACGACCACTCCCCAGCACGACCACACCCCAGCACGACCACACCCCAGCACGACCACACCCCGTCGCACCCCCGTGGAATGTTTCGTGGCGTGTCTGGTTGAGTGGTTGCCTGTTCGTGGGGTGTCTCGTGGAATGTTTCACGGGGTGTCTCGTGGAATGTTTCGTGAGTTGTCTCGTGGAATGTTTCGTGAGGTGTCTCGTGGGATGTTTCGCGGGGTGTCTCGTGGGATGTTTCGTGAGATGTCGCCCAGTTGGGTATCGTGAAAACGTGACCATGCTGCACATGTCTTTATCCCTTTCCGGGTTCGTGGGTCCATCATGTCCCGGAAAGGGCGTGGGCCCAGGGTTCTCTTTCTCTATGTAAACATGTCCCCGGTGCCCAACTTGAAGGAGGCCGGCGAAATTTTTCCCTGATAAATATCGAGGTCGAAGGAGGCCGGCGAAATTATGTTTGAGGATGTCTCGAGCGAAACGCTTGTTTTTGAAATCCCGATCGATAAATCACAGGGTGCGGGCCACTTTTTCGTGCGTTGAGGATGTCTCGAGCGAAACGCTTGCTCCGCAGAGTTTGCCGAGGATGTCTCGAGCGAATCGCTTGTTTTGTAGAACTTGAGGGATCTGGGCACCCCAGCACCACCACACCCCAGCACGACCCCACCCCAGCACGACCCCACCCCAGGACGACCCCACCCCAGCACGACCACACCCCAGCATTACCCCACCCCAGCACGACCCCACCCCAGCAAGACCATAACCCAGCACGACCACACCCCAGCACGACCTCACCACAGCACGACCACACCCCAGCACGACCACGCCCCAGCACGACCACGCCCCAGCACGACCACGCCACAGCACGACCACACCCCAGCACGACCACACCCAAGCAAGACCACACCCCACCAGCACGACCACACCCC
>CAUYUJ010000388.1:0-58235 GCA_963575745.1 Prorocentrum cordatum | reverse complement strand
CACCCCCAGCACGACCACCCCCCAGCACGACCACACCCCAGCACGACCACTCCCCAGCACGACCACACCGCCTTGGTTGAGTGGTTGCCTGTCGTCGTGGAATGTTTCGTGGGGTGTCGCGTGGAATGTTTCGCGGGGTTTCTCGTGGAATGTTTCGTGAGGTGTCTCGTGGAATGTTTCGTGAGGTGTCTCGTGGGATGTTTCGTGAAGTGTCTCGTGGGATGTTTCGTGAGGTGTTGCCCAGTTGGGTATCGTGAAAACGTGTCCATGCTCCACATGTCTATATCCCTTTCCGGGTTCGTGGGTCCATCATGTTTCAGGCCGGCGTCCCTGGAAGTCCCGACCCGTTCCCCAGGACCGGTCGTTCGTCCTGAATCCTTGTTTGACGGTCCTGGGGCCCGGCGAGGGCCTCTCGGGGCCGAAAAGGACGAAGAACCTCCCGCCCGGATCCTTTTACGACGCCATCATGTCTGGGCAACGAAAGCGCCAACAAACCTCGAGCCCCAAACCTCCCCCCCTGCAGCCTACGTATGCTCCCCTTCGCCCCGGACCGTGGCCGACGGAAGCCGGGGCGGCCCACACCGCTGCCGTCGAAAAGCGCCGTCCTGCAGCATGGCCTCGGGGCTCCCCACGAGGAACTCGGCGAGGCCGGCGACCTCTCGGCGGGACCCGCGCGGGTGCTGCTCCCTGCTCCGGGGACCAGAGAGGGGTCAGATCCACTGGCTACGCTACCCCTTTCTGAGCTTCTCGGGCAGCGCGGCGATGGTGCAGCACACGAGCGCCACGCCGTTCCTCCCCCTCCTCCTCCTCCTCCTCCTCCTCGTCCTCCTCGTCCTCCTCGTTCTCCTCCTATTCCCTCCTCCTCCTCCTCCTCCTCCTCCTCTTCCTCCTCCTCCTCTGTCGCCTCGTCCCCTTCCCCTGGACTGGTGGCGACTAGGGCAAATCAAATCGAGCCGCACTGCTTTCCGCCGCTACGCCCAGGGTGCGTTTGACGGGTCTGAGCCGGGAGCTTCAGGATCAAGGCTGCCAGAAACAAACATCCTATCGTCGGAGATGCGGGACCTCATCTCCTCCCCCCTCCTCCACCCCTCCTCCCCCGTCATCCTCCCCCCTCGTCGTAACCCAGAAGCGCATGTTAGTCTTCCTCATTCCCTCCCTCATTTACTCCTCCTGCAGGTGCTCCGTCCTGCCCCCTGAATTACTCCTCCCCTCTCATTACTATCCTACCCCTTGCTCATGCTCATCCCAATCTTTCTCTCACCTCGAACTGCAACTGGTGCTTCCGCTACTGCTTCGCCTTCTCCTTTTCCTTCTAATCATCATCCTACCCAGATGCAGCTGCTGTGCCCCTCCTCCATCTCTTCTGCTGCTACTCGTGCTCCTCCTCCTCCTCCACCTCCTCCATTTTCTCCTCCTGCTCAGGCTGCTGTTCCTCCTCCTCCTCCTCCTCCTCCTCCTCCTCCTCCTCCTCCTCCCCCTTCTCCTCCTCCTCCTCCTCCTCCTCCTCCATCCCGCTACCTCATAAATAACTCTTCCCTGTGGCACCCAGAGGCCAGTCGAAAGGGCGGGCAGGGCGTTTAGCCTGAGACTTCGTCATCATTGATGGCCCTGAAGCTTACACATTGCCAGAAGTTTCACACATGAAGAGCGGATGGCTATCAACATGTGGCTCTCGCCTTAGCGCCGCGCACATTCGTTTTAAATACCGTAGCACCACACATATGAGGATAAGAGTGAGGAAAGGGTACGGACGTCGGCACATTGCGAGTCTCTGGAGAAGTCCGCCGCGGGTTCCTACCTTTTACAAACTATACAACGAGCCCGCCGCAGGCGCCGATTCGTTCGTTAAACCAATGCGGGTCGGTCGCGGGTGGGTCGCTGGTGGGTCGCAAATGGGTCGCGGGTGGGTCGCGGGTGGGTCGCTGTTGGGTCGCGGGTGCGTCGCGGGTGGGTCGTGGGTGGGTCGCGGGGTGGGTCGCGGGTGGGTGGCAATTGGGTTGCGGGCGAGTCGCAGTGTCGCGGGTGGGTCGCGGGGTGGGTCGCAGGATGGGTCTCGGGTGGGTCGCGGGTGGGTCGCGGGATGGGTCGCGGGTGGGTCGCGGGTTGGTTTGCAGGTGGCGGAGTCGGTCGCGGGGTGGGTCGCGGATGGGATGACGACAACAAGCAACAACAACACCAACAACAACAACACCAACAACAACAACAACAACAACAACTACTACTACTACTACTACTACTACTACTACTACTACTACTACTACTACTACTACTACTACTACTACTACAACAACAATCATAACACGACTGTTCGCTCTTACTTGCCCGCGTGTCATGCAAAACGAGTTCCCCACACCCTCGATACCCGCCGCTTTTGTCTTCGATCATACCCCCGTTGCGGAGGGCGGCGGGCTTAGACAGGCGGGCAAACCTGAACGGGCGGACAATCCTTCGTGGGCGTACGTGTGCCCGCCATTGGAATTTGTGTGGGCCCTGCAAATAGAGGAGGGGGAGAACGTGGGAGAGTGGGAGGAAGGGAGGGGGAGGGACGAAGGAAGAGGGAACACGCCAGGAGAGAAGGAGCGAAGAGGGGGGGGCGGTTGATTAGAGGCAGAGAGAGAGACAAAACAACAAAACAAATAAGATACCACAACAAACAATGGCATATAAGATAGGTAGAGAAAGAGAGATAGAGAGAGAGAGAGAGGGGAGAGAGAGAGAGAGAGAAAGAACGAGGGAGGGAGGAAGCAGGAGAGGGGAGGGAGAAGGAAGGAGGCAGAGCAGTGAGAGGGGATAGGGCAGAGAGGCATCAGGATGAAGGAAAAGAGGACGGAGAGAGAAGGAAGGAGAGGAGGGAGGAGGGAGGAGGGAGGGGGAGGAGGAGCAGAAAGGTAAGAGCATGAGCGTTCGAGCAAGTCCTAAGCGAAAGCGCCGTTCCTGAAGGAAGCTTCGGGGTCCGATATTCCCATTCCCAGATCTCCCGCCCAATGAGGTCTTGGCAATACCTCCTCCGAGGAATTTCAACATATCCCGCCTCGAAAACACATGCCCGCGACTTGCTGCGCCGATGCGAGGCCGCCAGTGGAACCACAGCGAAGGGTAAAGCACAAGGGAATATCGAACGACAGGATTGCCTTGGTGGGGATGGGGGCTGTCGGCGGCGAGGCAAGGACCTGGCCTTAAATAGAAAGGGAGGAAGTCTCCAGCAGGGCTGCTGTGGTTGCTGAGAGCGGCGCCAATGCTGAAGAGAGTAGGGCGCTAGTCCAGCGTAAAAGAAAACGACGTCTCGAGCGGGAACGCTGGTATTGTTGAGACGGCGGCTTTCGGCGGCGAGGAGGAACGTCGCCTTGAGTAAGAAAGGAGGAAGCATCGGGCGGGAGCCGTGGTTTTGTCGGGACGGGGGCTGTCGGCGGCGAAGAACAGCACCGTCCCGAGGAAAAAGAAAGGACATCTCGAGCGGGAGCGTTGTTCTTGCTGGGAGCGGCGCCAATACAAAAGAGAGTTGGGCGCCTGTCCAGCGTAAAACAGAAGGGAGTCTCGGGCGGGATCGCTGGGTTTTGTCGGGGCGGCGGCTTTCGGCGGCGAGGAGGAACACCGCCTTGAGTAAGAAAGGAGGAACCATCGAGCGGGAGCCGTGGTTTTGTCGGGACGGGGGTTGTCGGCGGCGAAGAACAGCACCGTCTCCAAGAAAAAAAGGAAGCCTCGAGCGGGAGCGTTGTTCTTGCTGGGAGGAGGACCAATTCAAAAGCGAATTGGGCGCCAGCCCAGCGTAAAACGGAAGGATGTCTCGGGCGGGAACGCTGGTTTTATAGGGGCGGCGGTTTTCGGCGGCGAGGAGGAGCACCGCCTTGACTAAAAAAGGGAGACAGCCTCGAGCGGGAGCGTTGTTTTTAATGGGGGCGGCGCCGATGAGAGAAAGACTAGCGCGCCAGTTCAAGGTAAAACGGGAGGAAGTCTCGAGCGGGAGCGTTGGTTTTGTTAGGACGGCGGCTTTCGGCGGCGAGCAAGAACACCAGCTCTGAGTAAAAAAAGAGGAAGTCTCGAGCGGCGTCGTTGTTGTTGGGGGGCCGGGTTTGGCGGTCCCCCAAACCGCTCGAGCGTGAGCCTCATTCTCAATGAAAATGTAGCCGGTGCCTCGGCGAGAGCGCCAGGGCGCCTTTAAGGTGTCCAAGAATAATAATTGTTCAACAATTAACATTCAACGACAACAACAGCAGCAACAACAACAGCAACAGCAATAACGCAACAACAACGCAGTAAGCAGAATCCTCACCACGGATCCCCACTAGAGCCACGCACCCAGGGACAATGAATGACCGTTCGGCCCCCTCACTCTGATCTGTAAGAGCTTCACGAATTGAGGGCGGGCCGCTTTCAACATGCGAATGTTGCATCAGCGCCGCGCACAGTCACTTTCAACAATTACCCTGGCGACGTACCCAACCCCTGCGCAATGCGGGGCATGAGTAGCTTGGGAGATGCTATGCGGAGGTGATGACGTGACATGGGCGCATATACTTCTGCGAGCGGCATTCGTGAGGCTCGCAGCCCCCCAAGGATTGCGATGTTTCGCTCAGATCTGCCTGGTGCCTCGCTCCGCTGAACCCGCCACCAGCCTTCGAAAGTTGCGACAGTTTCGCAGATCGCATCCCCCCAAGGACGGCGAGGCCCCGCTCAGATCTGCGCGGTGCCTCACTCCGCAGGGCCCACCAGCAGCCCTCGAAAGTGGCGACAATTTCGCAGATCGCACCCCCCCAGGCACGGCGAGGTCCCGCTCAGATCTGCGCGGTGTTTCATTCCGCAGGGCCCACCAGCAACCCTCGAAAGTGGCGACAGCTTCGCAGATCGCAGCCCCCCAGGCACGGCGAGGTCCCGCTCAGATCTGCGAAGTGCCTCACTCCGCTGGACCCGCCAGCAGCCCTCGAAAGTGGCGGCCAAGCCGCAGATCGCTATGCTGACCGCCCAAGCAACCCTCGAAAGTGGCGACAGCTTCGCAGATCGCAGCCCCCCAGGCACGGCGAGGTCTTGCTCAGATCCGTGCGGTGCCTCACCCCGCTGGACCCACCAGCAGCCCTCGAAAGTGGCGACAGCTTCGCAGATCGCAGCCCCCCCAGGCACGGCGAGGTCCCGCTCAGATCTGCAAAGTGCCTCACTCCGCTGGACCCGCCAGGAACCTTCGAAAGTGGCGGCAAAGCCGCAGATCGCTATGCTGGCCGCCCAAGCAGTCCTCGAAAGTGGCGACAATTTCGCAGATCGCAGCCCCCCAAGCACGGCGAGGTCTTGCTCAGATCCGAGCGGTGCCTCACTCGCTGGGAAAAACCCCCCCCCCCCCCACCCCCCAATAAGGGGGGGTGAGGGGGGCCCGGAAAGTGGTCGCGCTTCGCAGCTCGCTGCCCCCCAAGGCACGGCGCCCCCCCAAGGCACGGGGAGGTCTTGCTCCGCCAGATCCGCGCGGTTGCCTCGATCGCAGGAACCACCGGAGCCTCGAAAGTGGCGACAATTTCGCAGAATCGCGGCCCCCACTTCGGCCGAGGTCCGTCAGGTCACACGAAGCGTCACTCGCAGGGCTCCAGCAGCCACGAACGTGGCGAGTGGCGAAGTTTCGCAGATCGCAGCCCTCCCAAGCACGGCGCGGTCTTGCTGACCGCGCGGTGCTTCACTCCGCAGGACCCACCAGCAGCCCTCGAAGGTGGCGACAGTTTCGCAGATCGCGGCCCCCCAGGCACGGCGAGGTCCCGCTCAGGTCCGCGCGGTGCCTCACTCCGCAGGACCCACCAGCAGCCCTCGAACGTGGCAACAATTTCGCAGATCGCATCCCCCCAAGCACGGCGAGGTCTTGCTCAGACCCGCGCGGTGCCTCACTCGGCAGGACCCACCAGCAGCCCTCGAAAGTGGCGACAATTTCGCAGATCGCGGCCCCCCAGGCACGGCGAGGTCCCGCTCAGGTCCGCGCGATGCCTCACTCCGCAGGGCCTACCAGCAGCCCTCGAACGTGGCGACAGTTTCGCAGATCGCAGCCCTCCAAGCACGGCGAGGTCTTGCTCAGACCCGCGCGGTGCCTCACTCGGCAGGGCCCACCAGCAGCCCTCGAAAGTGGCGACAGTTTCGCAGATCGCAGCCCCCCAGGCACGGCGAGGGTCTTGCTCAGACCCGCGCGGTGCCTCACTCGGCAGGGCCCACCAGCAGCCCTCGAAAGTGGCGACAGTTTCGCAGATCGCAGCTCCCCAGGCACGGCGAGGCCTTGCTGAGATCCGCGCGGTGCCCCACTCCGCAGGACCCACCAGCAGCCCTCGAAAGTGGCAACAGCTTCGCAGATCGCAGCCCCCCAGGCACGGCGAGGTCTTGCTCAGATCCGCGCGCGGTGCCTCACGCCGCAGGACCCACCAGCAGCCCTCGAAAATGGCTACAGTTTCGCAGATCGCAGCTCCCCAGGCACGGCGAGGTCTTGCTGGGATCCGCGCGGTGCCTCACTCCGCAGGACCCACCAGCAGCCCTCGAAAGCGGCGACAGTTTCGCAGATCGCGCCCCCCCAGGCACGGCGAGGTCTTGCTCAGATCCGCGCGGTGCCTCACTCTGCAGGACCCACCAGCAGCCCTTGAACGTGGCGACAGTTTCGCAGATCGCAGCCCCCCAGGCACGGCGAGGCCTTGGTCAAATCCGCGCGGTGCCTCACCCCGCAGGACCCACCAGCAGCCTTCGAAATTGGCGATAGCTTCGCAGAACGCAGCCACCCAAGCACGGCGAGGTCTTGCTCAGATCCGCGCGGCGCCTCACTCCGCAGGACCCACCAGCAGCCCTTGAAAGTGGCAACAGTTTCGCAGATCGCAGCCCCCCAGGCACGGCGAGGTCTTGCTGAAATCCGCGCGATGCCTCACTCCGCAGGACCCACCAGCAGCCCTCGAAAGTGGCGACGGTTTCGCAGATCGCAGCCCCCCAGGCACGGCGAGGTCTTGCTCAGATCCGCGTGGTGCCTCACTCCGCAGGGCCCACCAGCAGCCCTCGAAAGTGGCGACAGCTTGGCAGATCGCGCCCCCCAGACACGGGCCAGGTCTTGCTCAGGCCCCAGCGCGCTGCTCACCCCGCTGGATCCACCAGCAGACCTCGAAAGTGGCGACAGCTTCGCAGATCGCAAGCCCCCCAGGCACGGCGCGGTCTTGCGAGTCCCCGTGGTGCCTCACTCCGCTGGACCCACCAGCAGACCTCGAAAGTGGCGACAGTTTCACAGATCGCAGCCCCCAGAGATGGCGAGGTCTAATCTGAGTCCCCGTAAGACGTCACTCCGCTGAACCCCCCAGCAGCCCTCGAAAGTGGCGACAGTTTCACAGATCGCAGCCCCCCCAGGGATGGCGAGGTCTAATCGGAGTCCCCGTCCCCGTGGTGCCTCACTCCGCTGGACCCACCAGCAGTCCTCGAAAGTGGCGACAGTTTCACAGATCGCAGCCCCCACAGATGGCGAGGTCTAATCTGAATCCCCGTGGTGCCTCACTCCGCGGAACGGATCATGTGCAACGAACCGGCGACAGTTTCGCAGATCGCAGCCCCCCGGCACGGCGAGGTCCTTGGCTGAGATACGCGCGGTGCCTCACTCCGATAGGATTCCGCCACCAGCAGCCCTCGAAAGTGGCGACAGTTTCGCGACTCGCAGCCCCCAGGCCGGGCGGGTCTTGCAGAGATCCGCGCGGTGCGCTCACTCCGCAGGACCACCCGCCCCTCGAATCGCCCCCCCCCCCCCCCCATGGCGACATTTCGCAGATCGCAGCCCTACAAGCCGGCGAGTTCTTGTCAGACCGCGCGTGCTCATCAGCTGGACCACCAGCAGCCCTCGAAAGTTCGAAAGCTTCGCAGATCGCAGCCCCCCAGGCACGGCAAGGTCTGGCTGAGATCCGCGCGGTGCCTCACTCCGCAGGACCCACCAGCAGCCCTCGAAAGTGGCGACAATTTCGCAGATCGCAGCCCCCAGGCACGGCGAGATCTTGCTCAGATCCGCGAGGTGCCTCACTCCGCAGGGCCCACCAGCAGCCCTCGAAAGTGGCAACAGTTTCGCAGATCGCATCCCCCCAGGCACGGCGAGGTCTTGCTCAGATCCGCGCGGTGCCTCGCTCCGCAGGACCAACCAGCAGCCTCGAAAGTGCGACCAGTTTCGCCGATTCGCAAGCCCCAGGCACGGCGAGGTTGCTGAGATCCGCGCTGGCGCCTCCACTCCGCAGGACCCACAGCAGCCTCGATTGTTGTGTGCGGCAGTTTTGCAGATCGCAAGCCCCCAGGCCACGACGAGGTCTTGCTGTGAGATCCGCGCGGCTTGCCTCATCTCCGCCGGACCATCAGCAGCTCGGCAGTGGCCACTGTTTCGCAGCTCGCACCACCCAGCCCGGCGAGGTCTTGCTCAGATCGCGCGGTCCTCAACAACGAGGACCCCCAAGCAGCCCTCGAAAGTGGCGACAGTTTCGCAGATCGCAGCCCCCCAGGGACGGCGAGGTCTCGCTCAGATCTGCGCGGTGCCCCACTCCGCTGGACCCACCAGCCGCCCTCGAAGGTGGCGACAGTTTCGCAGATCGCAGCCCCCCAGGGACGGCGAGGTCTCGCTCAGATCTGCGCGGTGCCTCACTCCGCTGGACCACCAGCAGCCCTCGAAGTGGCGACATGTCGCAGATACCGCAGCCCCCCGGCCGCGAGGTTTGGCTCGATCCGCGGGGCCTAACTCCGCAGGACCCCAGCAGCCCTCGAAATCAGGCTGTATTTTCCAGACCGAGCCACATTCTTGCGGCATGAGCGTGGAGATCCGCGCGGTGCTCACCCGCAGGACCACCAAGCAGCCCTCGTCGAAAGTGGCGACCGTTTCGCAGATCGCAGCCCCCCCAGGCACGGCGAGGTCTTGCTGAGATCCGCGCGGTGCCTCACGCCGCAGGACCCACCAGCAGCCTTCGAAAGTGGCGACGGTTTCGCAGATCGCAGCCCCCCAAGCACGGCAAGGTCTTGCTCAGACCCGCGCGGTGCCTCACTCCGCAGGACCCCCCAAGCAGCCCTCGAACGTGGCGACAGTTTCGCAGATCGCAGCCCCCCAGGCACGGCGATGGTCTTGTGAGATCCGCGCGGTGCCTCCCACTCGGCCGAACCCAGCAGCCTCGAAGGGCAACAGTTTCGAGATCGCAGCCCCCCAGGCACGGCGAGGTCTGGCTGCGATCGCGCGGTGCTCACGCCGCAGGGATCCACAGCAGCCTCGAAAGTGGCGACATTTTCGCAGATCGGCAGCCCAGGCACGGACGAGGTCGTGCTGAATCCGCGCGGTGCCTCACCCGCAGACCCCCAGCCAGCCTCGAAATGGCGACAGTTTCGCAGATCGCCAGCCCGCCAGGCACGGCGAGAGGTTTGCTCAGATCAGCTCGGTGGCCTACCTTGTGATCCCACCGCAGCCCTCGAACGTGGCGACAGCATCGCAGATCGCAGCCCCCCAGGCACGGCGAGGTCTTGCTAGATCGGAACGTGTGCCTCACCCCGCAGGACCCACCAGCAGCCCTCGAAAGTGGCGATAGTTTCGCAGATCGCAGCCCCCCAGGCACGGCGAGGTCTTGCTGAGATCCGCGCGGTGCCTCACTCCGCAGGACCCACCAGCAGCCCTCGAAAGTGGCAACAGTTTCGCAGATCGCAGCCCCCCAGGCACGGAGAGGTCTTGCTCAGATCCGCGCGGTGCCTCACTCCGCAGGACCCACCAGCAGCCCTCGAAAGCGGCGACCGTTTCGCAGATCGCAGCCCCCCAGGCACGGCGAGGTCTTGCTGAGATCCGCGCGGTGCCTCACGCCGCAGGACCCACCAGCAGCCCTCGAAAGCGGCGACAGTTTCGCAGATCGCGGCCCCCCAGGCACGGCGACCACAGGGGGGGCTGGAGGAGGACGCGACCACACCCCTCTACTCAAAACGAATACCCAACCAAGGAGGGTTGGGAATTACAAGGCCTTCGCGGATTGAGAAAAGGCCGTTCTCAAAATGTGGCTCTCGCCTCAGCGCCGCGCACATTCGCTTGTAATACAATGAGGAACGCTACAAGCAATACACCACCACCACCACCAGCCCTGGCCAGGCCTATCATGAGCCCTGGACTGGTGTACAGGCCTTCCTGGCCCAGGCTAGGAGGTCCGTACACCGATCCAGGGCCCAGGAAGTGTCTGGCCAGGGCTGGTGGTGGTGTATAGCTGGCGCCCATCCGCACAATTGCAAGAGCTTCATGGGTTGGGCACACATCGGTTTGCCAAGGTGGCTGTCGCCATAGCGCCTCGCACATTCGTTGCAAACAACGGCAACCGTTTTCACGGATTCAGGGAGAATCGTTTTCAAAATGTGGTTCTCGCCCAAGCGCCGCGCGCACTCGCTAAACAAATGCAAGAACTTCACAGGTTGAGGACATGTCATTTTCAAAAGGTGGCTCTCGCCTAAGCGCCGCGCACATTCGTTTCAACAAATTGCAAGGGCTTCATGGATTGAGGGCGGCTCCTTTTCAAAATGTGAGTCTCGCCGTAGCGCCGCGCACACTCGCTTTCAACATTCGCAAGGGATTCACGGATTCCCATGGTCAATTTTCCAGAGATGGTGCACTGGAAAGCCTCAAGATTGCGAGGGCGAAACAATTACGCTGATACGCGGTAGCGAAAGCGCAGACATGGTGTTATGGCACGATTACGGATCGTCAAGACGCAACAATCATGTTGATTCGTGGCGTTGAAGTCCAGAGAACTGTGTTTTTGGCACGCTTCAGGGTCTTCACACGGATGTCTCACAACGAGACAGTTCACTCAGTGGAAATGAACCCTTGTAGGGGACTAAAAAGTGGGAGCTTGGAGGATTGATTCCACTGTCGTTGATGAGTCTCGCGTTACACTGACTCCTTCTCCCCCTCCCTGCGCTTCCTCCACCGTTTCCTACACCCTCTCTGCCCCCCCCCCCCCCCCAAGAAGCGGGGGCGGGATGGATGCGAAACCGGGAGGGGGGAAGGAGGAGAGAGAGGAGGAGGCGAGGGGGTGGATGAGTAGAGCTCGGGAGGGAGGGGAAAGAAGAGGAGTGGCATGCGAGATGGGGGGGGTCCTGGGGAGAGGCGGATGGGTGCAAGGAGAGGGGAGGAGGGGAGGGGAGGGGCGCAGGACGGAGGGCGATGGGGTGCACCTCCTCCTCCGTTCCCCGAGGCGGCTCAAAGGCGGCCTGCACCTCGCTCTTCGCGTCCTCCAGCGTCTCCAGCCGCTGACGGTTGTTCAGCAGGTCGTAGGGGCGCCCGCCGTAGATCTCGAAGAAAGACAAGGACACCTGGGGCACCGATCGGAGATCCATGCGCCGAAAGAGCCCCCCTCCCTCCTCAGACTGCCGATCCTCCTGCCGGTCCGCGTCCTTCTCTCGCCCCCGCCCCCCGAAGGGGAGGAGGGGAGGATGGTGAGTGCTGGGGAGGGGCCGAGGCTGTGCGGCGAGAAAGGTGGAGGTGGGGGTCGAGATGAATGCGGAGATGGGGTGGGAACCCGTGCGGGAGCGGGTCGTACGCAATATTCTGACGGGGCTGAGGACGAGGAGGAGGAGGAGGAGGAGGAGGAGGAGGAGGAGGAGGAGGAGGAGGAGGAGATCAGCAGGATCGGGAGCCAGGGGCCCACCGGCGCCGTCTGCAGGCCGCGTGTCGGGTCACGGGCTCCACTCTCAGGGGAGAGCGCTGGAGAGGGAGGGGCAGACATGAGTCGCAGAGGAAAGCGAACGAGCGAGCGTAAGCCTTGCGCCGGACGACGAGCGAGCAGGGTGAAACATGAGAGTATCCGTGCAGAAATACGCGGCGCTAGTTGCGTCGGGCTCTACTTGTTCACGGCTGACTCCCACGAAGCCGCTGCTCTGTCGTGTAGACAGAAGAATGCAGACAAGGCTTCCCTGGAACCAGCCACGGTCAAACAATTGCGCATGGAAATGCTACCTCAAGATTGTACAGGGGAACGCAGGGGGATAAAGGGAAATCATCGAGAGGATATGTTGATCTGCCGGCCTCCATTGCGGGAGGGTGGGCCTAAACTGCGCGGACGAGGCCTCAACAATTTAGAATCTCAACTCTCATCCGCGCAACGGGGCAATCCGCAACCTTGCAAGACCTTTCGAAACAGAAGCCCAGCAGACGTGACCTTCTGGTCGCATGTTCTCTGATCGCATCACTGACCAGTTGCTTCTGAGTGCCCGATGACGCGCGCCACCCCCCCTCGGCCCCAACTGCACACCATCACCGCGCCAAGGGAAAGCCTGCTTCCAAAGCTCTTGGGCAGCGCTCCCGAGGCCACGGTCCCTTATAAAAAAAAGCGCTGGGCCCGCGCTCCACAGGGAGCGACCCATTGCAACACCAGTGGCTCCGCGCCCCCGACGCCACGAGATCCCTGGCGATGAGAAACGCATGGCTCCGCGCCCCCGAAAGCCCGCGACCCCGGTTGACATGCAACAGGCCCGCGCCCCCCCCGACGCCACGACTCCTTGGAAACCTTGCGAGGCCCCCGCGCCCCCCAATAGTTTGGGTGACCCAAAAGGGGGTCCAGCTGAAAAGGGGTGGTGCAATAGATTTGGGGCGTTTGTATTGCATATGTATGTGTATATATATATATATACTGCGCCAGAGAAGTGTGTTGCATTGTATTGCAAGTAACGCATTGCTCGCGAAGATCCAGCAATACATCTATGCACCGGAAACGTATTGCACGCCCCAGATGCACTGCAACCCCACAATTCTGCTGCATCAGATCTATTGCGCCACCCCCTTGTCGCTGGACCCCTTTTGGGGCAACCCGACATACGGTGTGGGTATTGAATAAGGAAGCCTTACATGAAGAATCCAGGGTCTGGAAACTCGCGGAACTCCAATCGTGGATCGGCCGTGGATATCACCGCCGCCCTTATTGGATAAGAAATCCTCCAGGGTCTGGCGCCTCCTGGGACTAGTCCTTAACCAACGCCTCCACCGTAGCGCCACGATCGATCCCCGCGCTCCCCGCCCAGTGGACCCCCCTGCGCCCCGAGGCCACGCGCGCACGCAGCCGCCCGCGGCCGCCCGCAGACGTGCCGCCGAGGCGGGCGGGCGGACATCGGGCGACGCCCTCGACGAGGGGCCGGCAATAGCGGTCCACCAGCCTGGGCCTCCAAGTGGGAGGAGGAGGAGGAGGAGGAGGAGGAGGAGGAGGAGGAGTAGGAGGAGGAGGCGCTCAAGAGGCCTTCGTCGACCTTGCTGCCCACCAGCCCTATACAGGCGGCCTCCGGACGGTCTTCGGCGGTCCTCGGCGGTCTCTGGCGGTCTTCTGACGGCCGTCGGCAGTCTCTGGCGGTCTCGGGCGGCGTCCGGCGAGAGAGCCTGGGTAGCGCTGCGGTCAGCATGGGGTCCGCGACCGAACACCAAACCCAAGCGCTCGCAGGCCCCCCAAGAGAAGATCTCAAATGAGCGCTACAGCTGCAAAGGGGGGATCTAAGCAAGACTACGCCCGTTCATGCTTCCCCCTCGGCGACGTTTATAAACACCCAGAGGCAGAAGGCATACGTACATCCCTGCAGGAATCCCCACCACCGTATGGTGCTGGTGCGACGACCAACTTGTGGCCGCGCCAGGCGACCGCGATAAACTCTTGTTCGCTGCTTCTTCTTGCTTTTCTCGGATTCGCAGAATAGCGTGGGAGGGGAGTGGCAGGCTCAGGAGGGGGAACAGCGTCTGAAGCAAGGCGGGGCGGCTGCCACTGCCTTGCAGATGTGGTCTCCTGCAGTTCCTGCTCTTCGCCCCCGCGCACCCAGCAGTCCCCGGCGCTTTGCGCTCCGATGGGGTGCTGTTGAGCGCCCTCGTCATGGGCCCTGGGCACGAGCGCGGAGGCACTGCGTGTGAGGGCAGAGCCCGGCTGAACGGGGAGGCGCCTTCGGCGCCTACCTGGCCACCGTCACACCAGCTGGCGCACCATTGGATGAGGAGCAGGAGGAGGAAGCGGAGTCGAACGCCGCCGCTCCGTCGCCGGCGCCAGCGCTTCCACGACGCAGCAGGTCGCAAGCGGAAGCGGGAATGGGGGGGGAGGACGCAGGGCCCTGAGGCAGGGAGCCGCGAGGTGGCAGACGGCCGCCCTGCGCAGGCTGCGGCGACACCTGCCCGCGGGAGCATCGGCGCTCTCTCTCTCTCTCTCTCTCTCTCTCTCTCTCTCTCTCTCTCTCTCTCTATAATATATATATATATATATACATCTATATATATATTGCCCCCCCTTCGAGGCGGGAGGAGAAAGAGGAGGAGAAGGAGGAGGAGGAGGAGAAGGAGGAGGAGGAAGAGGAGGAGGAGAGGAGGATGGGGAGGAGGAGGAGGAGGAGGAGGAGGAGGAGGAGGAGGAGGGGACCTCGTACGACCCACGGGCGAGGATGAAAAAAGTAGCACGGCGCGACGGCGGCACGCATCGCCGGAGCACGGCCCCCGCGGAGCGCCCGCGAAGACGGGAGCCGTGCCGGTGGAAGGGGCACGGGGGGGCGATCCGTTTCGGGGCCGCGCTGGCGCCGGTGGCGGAGCGTTCGGCTCCACCTCCTCCTCCTGAGCTGAAGTCGGGCGCGTCCCCCTGCAGGGGGATTTTGGACGAAGAATAAACATGACTCGAAGCATGCTCGAGAGTAGCAAGAACATGGTCAACAAAACATCCCCAGACTATTTTCTGACTATCTTCGAATATTCCTCCTGTAGAGGGACAAGCCCGACGTAATCCTGGGTAGGGACCGACGGTCCCGGCATTCCTATAGGCCTACCACGACATGTTCTCAAACCCCAAAAATGTTCTAAGAAAAACACTTCTCTTAGATCATAAGCCCGATGTGTTAGAACAAGACCGTCCCAGCCAGAAATGTTCTAAGAACAGTTCGTGGAGACCACAAAAGGTTCTTAGAACTTTGTTTGGTGGGCCTATAGGCATGCCAGGACGCTTCGCCACTGCCTGATCCACCTGCATCTCATCCAATGGTGCGCGAGCTGGTATGCAAATGGCCAGGTAAGCGCCGAAAACGCCTCCCTGTTCGGCTGGGCCATGCTCTTGCACGCCGCGCTCGCACCCAGCGCCCGTGACGAGGACGAACGCCACCACCGCCACCAACAGCAGCAACAGGAGCTGGAGCAGAGGCAAGAGGGGAGAACAACAGCAACAGGGGCCGGATCATCCGATGTCTAGACGGCCCGACACCCTGCGTCTTCAGGGCCAGGCCACAAACCGAGAGGGCCCGCGCGCGTCTGCAACGGTGCTCCCCGGCTCGGCATCCTGCGCACGAGCTCCAGGGGGGGCCCGTGGCCCTCATCGATGCGCCCGCTGGCTCTCTCTCTCTCTCTCGAGGCAGACTGAGACCAGCGCGCAGAGGAGGTAACAGGGAAGACCCCATAGGGGGTGCCGATCTAGTCGTGAGCCGTTCCGCCCCCCTCCCCTTTTTGCTGTTCCCCCCTGGTGCTCACCATCCTCGTCGTCGTACTTCTCTTCCTCCGCCCCTGGCTCTCCCTCTCTCTCGTGGTGGCGAAGGAGGAGGAGGAGGAGGAGGAGGAGGAGGAGGGGGAGGAGGAGGAGGAGGAGGAGGAGGAGGAGGAGGAGGAGGAGGAGGAGGAGGAGGAGGAGAAAGGAGAGAGGAGGAGGGGGGGGGGGGAGGGGAGCCGGAGCCACGTCGGAGACGCCCGCCGTGGGGGGGGGGGTGGGTGGAGGGACACAATGCTGGAACAGCCGCAAGCCACACAATCTAGTGAGGGCCCACGCGCTGGCAGGTAGCCGCCCGCTTGAGGCTGCCGGCGCAGGAAGAGCACGTTTGATCCACCGCACCCTGGGGGCTGGAGTCGGTGCTAGGGCTAGAGGGTAAGACCGCACCCCTGGCTGGAGTCGTGCGAACGTGCGGCTGTACGTACATTCGCGGCGTACCTTCAAAAACATCATGTACTCAACGGATGGCCTCCCTATCCGACGCGGCCCCAGCTGATACGCATTAGTCTGTGGCCAGGCAGGCCCCCCCAACGCCCTCTCAGTCTGGATGGGCGCTGCTCTGGCAGAAGGGTTTTGCGATGGTGCGCAGTTGCTGCGCAAATGCTGCACTGATCTCCCTGCTCAAACTGCTCCATGCTCCTTTTCGTCCCTGTCCCCTTTCCCGCTTGCGCTTCTCTCAATAGTGGCGGAGGCGAGAAGTGGAGGGCAAAGCGGACAGTCATACCAGTGAGAAGCACAGGTTGGCAGGCAGCCGCCAAGCCCCCAGGGCCATTTCAAATTGCATCCTTGGCCGCAATGTCGAAATGCAGAGGAAGGCCGCGCTTGTCCGAACGGAACCGGTCCCACTTGAACGCTACACCGCTGAAGCCCGCTCCGTGCTGGAATGCACGCGGAGTGCAGGCGTGCCTGAGAAAATTGGCGGGAGGAGGGCCAACTGCTGTCGCGCGGCCAACGCACAAGCGCCATCTTTCTGATTTTCCTCTTTGGCTACACGCAAGAGCCATCCTGGGCAAGGGTAGCCTTCGGTGCGCGGCTGTAGGGCGCCGCGGGCAGGTTAAATCCAAGCGCGCAGGCCAGAACTCGGCTGTGGGCCCAATCGAAAGGACACTCCGGTGAACGATCACCCTTACGCGTAGCCGACTGTCGCACCCTGGCTGAGCGAGACGCCTCGGTGTTCACATCAAGCGCAGGTCGGCTCAGAACCAAGGCAGGCAAGAGCCCGCGTGCCTCGCAAATATGGTACTCCACCTTCGTTCCCTCCTCTTTTGAGAAGGGACCGACCGGCATTCCAGTAGGCCTGACGCGACGTGCTCTTAGAACACACACACACATGCTCTACGAACAAACGAGTTTGTACCACAAGCCCAATCAATGTTTGAAACAAGACAGTCTCAGACAGAAATGTTCGAAGACCGTGTCGTGCAAACTACAAAGGGTTCTTAGATCATTTTTTTGGTGGGCCGATAGGCAAACCGGGACGCTTCGCCACTGCTTGAATATTTTCTCCCTCCAGTGGCACCTGCCACGGGACGCGGCACTCGTTCCAGATCGTGCGTATGCGGGGGGGGCAGGCCAAACCCAAGCGCGCAAGCCAAAAAGCTGCTGTCGCACCAGGCTGACTGAGCCGACTCGGTGTCGTCGCAGTGCTGGGCACAGAGCCGCGACGTTGCTCAACACCGCCCACGGAACCTCGCCTCAGTCGAAGACAGGCTGAAGATCAATGCGGATAGATATAAATCGAGAACTGCCAAGTCTAGAGGATGCAGCTCGCGCCGCGGTCGTTTCAGAGCAATCCGGAACGCCCTCAAAACGTTCGAGAACGCTCTGGAACGACTATCTCCGTCCTAGGCCTGCCTGGCTCACTCCTCCCGCACTGATACAAGCTCTCTGGCCAAAGTCTGCACCTTGATAAGACCGGCTTTCACCAAGGAAAGCAGTCCAGCGAACAAGTCACATGCCGTCTTCATCCGAGGCACGCCGGACGCCATCCGCTCAGGGGTCGCCATGCAAGCGAGAAGACATCAAGGAGGCTAGAACACACACACATGGCTGGGTTCACGTGTGGGACACCGGGAGGCCAGACGCTAGTTACACACGCGTCTTGTGCCAGCACGGCGTGCCCTGCCATGGAAGGGTCAGGCGCTGGAAAAGCATCTGGCCACATACACCCTGCGAAATGCTTAAGAAATCATGGGTTAAGAAATTCATAGTCTCAGAACTTGAATAAAAACCCAACATTTCCATTCAAATCTTAAGATTTACATTGAAACGTTAAGAATAATCGAGACTCTGGCCGAAAACTTAAGTTTTCTGAAGCATCGCCTAAGGTGTACGTGTCCAGACCTCGCCCAGGCAGGCCGCGCCACGTATCCGGCTTCCCGGCAGACCCTCCCCGCCAGCGGACGCTGAGCCATCGTCTCGTGGGCCTGAAGCCGCCCAAACGCAGGCGTGTTTGAAGAGGCCCCAGGACACACAAATAAATACACACAAATAAAAAGATGCCCCATATTTTCCCATATTTTCTGGTTTTCTGTTTTCCCCCCTACTTCCAATATTTTCCCACATTTTGTGAGGAATCGAGGATTAATTGTGTCTGTGTGTTTCTTTTCCTCCTGAATGTTGGACAGCCGCCGACGTGAGCTGACCATGTGGTGACATCCTGTCATTCTCGTTCGATCACCACACACACGCCCCGCACTTGCACTACTGCGGCGCCCAAGCGGCCTCCCGGTCGGCCTCGCGCTGCCATTGCACTACGCACGCCGTTGCGTGCATGCGCGACACTTCACAGAAGGATGGGGGGTAACAGCAACATCACACAGCAGGAACAGGATGAACAGTATCAGCAGCATGAGAAAGAGCACGCCTTCCAAAAAACGATTTCGTCGATGGGCGGACAAGCGCGCGGGCCACCATCTTCTGAAATATCCGAGCCGACTTCGCAGTGGTTTTGCAGCCTGTGCCTGCCGGACCGATGGCTTCCAGATGGACCCGCGCCACGTTGTCGCCAAGGCCGGCCACTTGTCGCCAAGGGTCGGCTCAGAACCAAGGCAGGCAAGAGCCCGCGTGCCTCGCAAATGTGGTGCTCCACCTTCGTTCCCTCTTCTTTTGGGCAGGGGCCGACGCCCCTGGCATTCCAATAGGCCTGAACCGACGTGTTCTTAGAACACAAACATGCCCGAACAACAAAAGTAATGTGCTTATTACATAAGCCCAATGTTTGAAAACCAGACAGCCTCAAACAGAAATGTTCTAAGAACATGTCGTGCGAACCACAAAGGGTTCTTAGATCATTTTTTTGGTGGGCCTATGGGCAAGCCAGGACGCTTCGCCACTGCTTGAATACTCTTCTCCCTCCACTGGCACCTGCCACGGGACGCGGCACTCGTCCCAGGTCGTGCACATCGGGGGGGCAGGCCAAATCCAAGCGCGCAGGCCAGTAAAGACCTGTGGGCCCAAACGAAAGGTGAATTCAATGAACGGTCACTCTTGCGTGTGGCCGACTGTCGCACCCCGGCTCAACGAGTCGCCTCGGTGTCGTCGCAGTGCTGGGCACTGCTGCAAAAGCCGTGGAGAGCCGCGACGCTCCTCCACACCGCCCTCGGCACCTCACTTCAGACGAAGGCAGGCTGCAAATCAATCCAAATCCAAGTACATATGTCTATATGTGTATATATACATATATATATATATATATGTATATATATATTATTAATGTTTTAATGTATATATTATACTATATATATATATATATACATATATATATATATATATATATATATATATATCGGGAACCCCTGAAAACTGCCGGGTCTGGAGGATGTAGCACGCGCCGCGGTCGTATCAGAGTAATCCGGAACGCCCTCAGAGCGTTCGAGAACGCTCTGGAACGACTATCTCCGACCTAGGCCTGCCTGGCTCACTCCTCCCGCACTGATACAAGCTCTCTGGCCAAAGTCTGCACCTTGATAAGACCGGCTTTCACCAAGGAAAGCGGTTCAGCGAACAAATCACATGCCGTCTTGATCCGAGGCACGCCGGACGCCATCCGCTTAGGGGTCGCCATGCAAGCGATCAGGGAGGCTGGAGCACACACACGCACATGGATGAGTTCACGTGTGGAACACTGGGAGGCCAGACGCTAGATACACATGCGTTTTGTGACAGCCCAGCGTGCCTTGCCATGAAAGGGTCGAGCGCGAGAAAGACATCTGGTTACATACGTGCCCAGATCTCGCCCAGGCAGGCCGCGCCATGTGTATCCAGCTTCCTTTCCTGCCAACAAACGGTGGTCCATCCACATTTGGGCCTGAAATCGCCCAGAAGCAGACATGTTGGACAAACGCCGCCGTGAGCCAGCCATGTGGTGACCTCATGCCATCCGACCACCAATTGAATTAGACGTCCCGCCCTTGCACTACTGTGGCGCCCAAGCGACCTCCCAGTCGGCCTCGCGCTGCTCTTGCACAACGCATGCCGTTGCGTGCATGTGCGACACTTCACAGAAGGAGGGCGGAACAGAAACATCACAGAGCAGGAACAGGATGAACAAAAACAGCAGCATAAGAAAGAGCACGCCTTTGAAGAAACAAGTTCGGCGATAGGCGGACAGCGGGGACGCCATCTTCTGAAGTACCCGAGCCGACTTGGCACTGGCTTTGCAGACTGAGCCTGCTTGGCCGCTGGCTTCCAGGTAGACCAAAGCCACTTTGTCGCCACGCTCGGATGTTCACATCAAGCGCGGGTCGGATCGGCGCGGAAGCGAGGCAGGGGGAAATCCGCGTGCCGCGCAAATGTGGTACTCCGCCTTCCCCCCCTCTTCTTCTTCTTTTTCTTATTATCATTGGTATTCTTCTTCTTCTTCTTCTTCTTCTTCTTCTTCTTCCTCCAATGTGGAGCCCCCGCACCCTTTTCTCCAATAGGTGGCGGCGGCCGAGAGGGGGGCCACGGCGAGATGTAGCAGTTGGAGCCGCTGGACAACATGTTACCGCCCGGATCGGGCTGCGGCGAAGCCTGCCGCGGGAAGCGGCAATCGTCCCAGATCGTGCACATCGGGGGGCAAGCCAAATCCAAGCGCGCAAGCCAGTAAAGTGCTGGGGGACCCAACAAAAAGGTCACTCCAGTGAGCGGTCACTCCTATAGGAAATCGAACTCTATACACCGACGCTTCTTCCGGCCCTGCATTGGAATTTGCACTGGAGAGCGGATCCTGGTGTATACGGGACCCGGTGTATACATGTTTCTATGTTTTTCCCCCCAGACATCGGAGAAAATAGTATACACCACACCACCCCAGCGTCGTCCTCGACCCTGAAAAAATCCGGTGATTGAAAAACTGCCCGCCACTGGTAACGCGATTGTTCCAGAGCTCGACAAACGGTCGCTCCAGTGAACGGTCACTCTTACGCGGAGCCGACGGTCACATCCTGGCTCAGCGAACCGCCTCAGTGTCGTCGCAGAACTGTGGAGAGCTGGGGCGCTCCTCCGCACCGCCCACAACACCTCACTGCAGAGGAAAGCAGGGAGGAAATCAATTCGGATACACGTCGATCATTTGTAATCGTCAGAATGAGGGGGCCGAACGGTCATTCACTGTCCCTGGGTGCGTGGCTGTAATGGGATTCCGCGGTGCGAATTCGTGTTGTTGTTGTTGTTGTTGTTGTTGTTGTTATTGTTGTTGTTGTTGTTGTTGTTGTTTGTTGTTGTTGTTGTTGTTGTTGTTGTTGTTGTTGAACATTATTACTTCTAAAGAATAATTATTGTTGGGGCCCCTGGTGCATGGCCCCCCCGCCGCGCCTAGGCCGCAGCCTCATTTTCATCATTTTCGTGAGGAAGTCTCAGGCAAAACGGGTTGGTCCGGATCCGGTTGTGTTGTTACGATCGGTTTTCCCTTGCAAAAAAAAAAGCTAAAGTGGACATTTCTTGTTCTAACATAACCAAACTCCAAGAATCCCTTGCAAAAAATAAGGTAAAGTGGACATTCGCGCGCGCAAGACGAAATCCTTCCAAAACCTTAGTGTTCGCAACGATTTTAACATAAAAAACATCAAAAAACCAATGGTTTTTCAACAAAAAATTGTCAACATCTCATCCCGCGCGCTCTTGCGGATTCGTAGGAAACCAAACACTTTTTAAACATTTCTGTCAAACGGGCTTTTGCGAGCAACTTTTTCGAACTTCTGCAACAACGGTTGCGCACCTGCCAGGGCCATCATCCCTGTCAAATAATACCATGCGGGACACATTCGTTTTTTCTTCGCGCGCGCACGCCGTCGTCGTCGGCCGCGGGGCCCTGAATAGTAGCCCCGGTCGTCCGCATGCCACGAAGTGAAGTGTCCGAACGTCATAGGGCGGGAAGCTGGGTGTGGGTGGTGGCGAAGAGTCGTTTGGAATTTTGGTAGAGCTTGAACCGGCCCCCCCACAAAGTGGGGGTATTGCCCGCCTCCTATGAAAACCCTGGCACTGGTGAGAACGGAGTGTCCCCACGTGCTAGTAATTGTTGTTGTTGTTGTTGTTGTTGTTGTTGTTGTTGTTGTTGTTGTTGTTTTTGCTTTTGTTTTTGTTGTTGTTGTTGTTGTTGTTTGTTGTTGTTTGTTGTTGTTGTTTGTTGTCGTCGTCCCACCCGCAACCCGCCCCGCAACCCACCCCGCGACCCACCCCGCGACCCACCCGCGACCCACCCGCGACCCACCCGCGACCCACCCGCGACCCACCCCGCGACCCACCCCGCGACCCACCCCGCGACCCACCCCGCGACCCACCCCACGACCCGCCCGCGGCCCACCCCGCGACCCACCCGCGACCCACCCGCGACCCACCCGCGATCCACCCGCGACCCACCCGCGACCCCCCCCGCGACCCACCCGCGACCCACCTTCGACCCAAACCACGTTCAAGGTACAAACCACAATTTTCGGCGCCTGCGGCGGGCTTTTTTGCATTCCTTCCAAGTGGAGAGCCCGCGACACAACCCGGGACCAACTCGCGACCAACCCGCGACCCAAACCACGTTCAGGGTACAAACCACATTTTTCGGCGCCTGCGGCGGGCTGCTTTTGCATTCGTTTCAGGTGGAGAGCCCGCGGCCCACCCGCGACCACGTTCAGGGTACACACATTTTTTTTCGGCGCTTGCGGCGGGCATCTTTTGCATTCGTTCCCGGTGGAGAACCCGCGGCCCACCCGCGACCCAAACCACGTTCAGTGTACAAGCCAATTTTTTCGGCGCCTGCGGCGGGCTGCTTTTGCATTCCTCCCAGGTGGAGGTGGAGAACCCGCGACCCACCCGCGACCCAAACCACGTTCACTGAACAAACCAATGCCGCACAAGCGCGGCGGCGGATTTTTGCATGCCGTCTGAGCCCGCAACGACCTCTTCAAGCCCCGCGCATCCACACCAGCCCGTCCAGCAATTTTGCCCTGGCGAGTTGCCTTGATCAGAGAAGTCGGGGAGCAGAAAGTGGAAAAAAGGATTGCGTTGCCGTTATCTTGGGAAAGAAGGGGGAGGCAAGAGGAGTAAACAGGGGACGAGGAGGACGCGGAAGAAAGGATGTAAGGAGAATGTGGAGAAAGAGGAGGAAGAATAAGGAGGAAGAGGGAGGAGGAGGAGGAGGGAACGAGGAACGGAGGAGGGGGAGAGGGGGAGGAGGGGAGGCGGAGGACGAGGAGGGGGGACGAAGGGGAGGAGGGGGAGAGAAATGAAAGTAAATCTTCCACCACCATAAGTGTAGGAGGGGGAGGATGCCTGATGATGGACACAAATGGGAGGTTACGATGGATGGAGGGGAGGGGGAGGAGCCGACAGAGGCCGATGAGGGGGAGGACGACAATGGGAGGACGATGATGAAAGGACGAGGGGGGGAGAGGGAGGACGAGGAAGAAGAGGAGGAGGACGAGGTGGAGGAGGATGACGATGACGATGAGGACGAGGACGAGGACGAGGAAGAGGATGAGGATGAGGAGGAGGAGGAGGAGGAGGAGGAGGAGGAGGAGGAGGGCGCCATCGACAGGGAAGGTGGGGGCCACGATGTCCGCCGGCTCGACGACGCCCGCGTCGTCCGCGCCCGCCCCCTCACTCTTATCCGCAATTGCGGGGTGCTACGAACTCATTACTAACTGTGCTCGTTTCTAGTTGTTCCTGGCCCCCTAGTGGTCAGGAAGAGGCCCAGGATAGAACAATTAGAAGTTAAAGGATCTTGGCCCCCAAGAAAATCAGAGAATTTTCGAATAATTAGAAATGAGTGATGTGTAGATGTAAATCGGAAACCCCTGAGAACTGCCAGGACTGGAGGATGTAGCACGCGCCTCGGTGTTTTCTCTGGAGCGACTACTTCCGTCCTACGCCTGCCTGGCTCACTCCTCCTGCAACTTGATAAGGCCGGCTCTCACCAGGGAGAGCGGTCCAACGAACAAGTCAGAAGGAGTCTTAATCCGAGGCACGCCAGCAGCCGTCCGCTGATGGGGTCGCCATGCAAGCGAAAACATATCAAGGAGGCTGGAACACCCTTTTCTGCGTCGGCGGCTAGGCGGAGTAACTGCGCTGGCGAAGAGCTAACTTAGAGGCTGGAACACACTCACACACACACACACACGCACGCACGCACGCACGCACGCACGCGATCACGCACTCACGCACGCACGCACGCACGCACGCACGCACGCACGCACGCACGCACACACGCACGAACACACACACACACACACACACACACGCGCTCGCTCGCTCGCTCGCTCGCTCGCTCGCTCGCTCGCTCTGCACTGGGCTTCGCACGCACGCACGGCACGCAACGCACCACGGCACACACACAGCGGACACACACACAAACACAACACACACACACACCGACAACACACACACACACACACACGACACACACACACCACGCACGCACGCACGCACGGGGCACGCAGTGCGCACGCACGGGCACGCATCGCGGCTGAACGCGACTTGTTCTGTCATCTTAGTAGCCGACGCACGACGCGCACTTCTCGATCGTCGCGGTCTGGCGACTCGCCAGGGCTCTGGGCGCGCGGCCGACGGCCGAGCGCGCAGCAGACAGAGGAGGAGGAGGAGGAGGAGAGGAGGAGGAGGAGGAGGAGGAGGAGGAGGAGGAGGAGGAGGAGGAGGAGGAGGAGGAGGAGAGGGGAGGAGAGGAGGAGGAGGCGGAGGTAGGAGGAGGAGGAGGAGGAGGAGGAGGAGGAGCTGGACCCGCCTCGCAAGCCAAGACGGGGCGCCGGGGCAGCGGGCAGCGGCGGCGGGCGGGCGAGCGGCGAGGGGCAACGGGGGCTGGCGGCCGCGGGGCGGGCGGGGCACTGGAGGCCTCCTCCTCCTCCTCCTCCTCCTCTCCTCCTCCTCCTCCTCCTCCTCCTCCTCCCCCTCCTCCTCCTCCTGGCGGCTCCTGGACGCAACATAAGGCATCGCCCAAAAACATGCCGAGGATATTTCGGGGCATCGTCCCCCCTGGCGATTCTTCCCCTCTTCTGGAACATTCCTCCTGCAGCGGGACAGGCCCGACTGCACAGCAGGGCGACGCCGCGCGCTTGAGGGGGCGGGCGCAGAGGGCCGGCGCGCGCAGGCGGCAGCGGCGGGCCGCGCCGAAGCGGGGCGGGCGGGGCCTCGCTGCAGAGGGCCGGAGGTGCGGGCGGCCGGAGCCGGAAGCGCGCACGGCGCTGCCCTGACCTTCAAGGAGGGCTAAAAATAGCACCCGACGTAAAAACCTATCCCAGAGCTATTCTACGTCTTGGTTTTAGGCTGTTTCGTCTCATTTTTTAGGTTTTTAGGTTTCCAGTGCTAAAAAATAGCTCTCTGGAAGGTCAGGGTGGAGAGGCCAGCAGGCCGGGGAGGGGCGGGCGGGGGGGCGGGGCGGAGGGAGGCCGCCCTGCAGGCGGAGTTTGGACGAGATATACCAACACGCCAGACAAACATGCAAAATCAGCAGGAAAGGATTCAAGGAATGGTCCCCGGACTGTGTTTTCACTGTTTGGGGGTATTCCTCCCGTAGAGGGACAGGCCCGACTGACCCAAGGGGGCGAGGCCCGATCAGCGTGGCGGGCGCCCAGCAAGGCCGAGGGGCCGGGTGATGCGCGGACGCCGAGAGAGCGACACCGCCCGAATGGGGGCAGCGGGCAGGGAGGAGGACACGGGATCGATGTCGAGGGGCGGCTGGCGGATCGCACGGGGACTGCGTCAAAGTGTAAAGATATATGCCCAAGCCGCCGCTCCTGCTTCTCCTCCTCCTCCTCCTCCTCCTCCTCCTCCTCCTCCTCCTCCTCCTCCCCCTCTTTCCCCTCTCCCCTTCCAGTGTTGGCTGGGGCCCAGAGAGCGGGCAGATCCGCGCGAGAGGCAGCGGCGACGACGCGCGGGCGACCCCAAGGGAGGAGCCGCGCGGGACCGGAGGGGCGCTGCAATGCCGGCGGAGCGGCAGGTGGGTGGGAGCGATGGGGCGGGCTCGGAAGGCCGGAAACTCACTGGGAGCGGTGGGGCGGGATGCGAATGCAAACGAGAAGGTCGCAAGAAAGCTTGAAACACACACTTACACGGATGGCTTCACGTGTGGTGGATCACCGGGAGGCCAAACGCTAGATACACGTGCGACATGCGAAGGCCTGGCGTGCCAGGCCATGGACGGGTCGAGCGCTGGAACGACATCTGGCCACGTATGTGTCCAGATCTGCCGTGTGTATCTGGCATACCTCCCCTGTCAGGGAATGCTGAACCATCCACGCGTGGGCCTGAAGTCGCCCAGAAGCAGGCAGAATTTGCCACATAAGCGCCCCGCCCTTGCACTACAGTGACTCCAGGACGGCCTCCCAGTCGGGCTCGCGCTGCCATTTCACTACGCATGTCTCTGCGTGCATGTGCGGCAATCCACAGAAGAGGATGAAGCATCAACATAATAAAGCAGGAACGCGCGAACAGCACAAGCAGCATGACGAAAAAAACGCATCTTTGAATACATAAATTCTGCGATCGGCGGACAAGCGCGCGGGGACGCCATACTATGAACTACCCGAGCCGACTTGGCACTGGCATTGCAGCCTGAGCCTGCTTGACCGATGGCTTCCAGGTAGACCCAAGCCCTGCTGTCGCCAAGGCAGGCCATCTGTTCAAATCAAGCGCGGGTTGGGTCAACGCGGAACCAAGAGGAGAAATCCGCGTGCGGCGCACATGTGGTACTCCACCTTCCCTCCCTCTTCCTCTTCCTCCAGTGTGGATCCCCCATCCCGTTCTCTTCAATCTGTGGCCGCAACCGAAAGAGGGGGTGGGGGCGGGGGGTCAAGGCGAGATGTAGCAGTATGCGCCGTGGGAAAGCATGTGACCGCCTGGATCGGCCTGCGGCGAAACCTGCAGCGGGATGCGACACTCGTCCCAGATTGCGCATGTCGACAGGGCAGACAATGATGCGAAGTGGGGCGGCATGCACGGTGATGGGTCACGGATAAGCCAGCCGCGCGAAGTGGAGCGCGCAAGAGAGAGGAAACACACATCCGCGACATCGGGGAAGCTGCGACCAGAAGTCCGAGAGGCCTGGCAGATGTGCACGCGGAGGGCGGGAGGGCGCCCGCAAAAGGCAGGCCAACACGAGCGGGCAGCAGGGGGAGAGCGGAATGTCGGCTCCCCCCACGCAGGCAGACGCAGAGACACACAGGAATTCACATCGTCTTACTCGCACAGAGGACCTTCACCAACAATACTAGAACCACCGCGTGTGCATCGGGCACGCTCAGGCTCACCACGTCGTGGAACCCACGCCTACACTATCGCGCGGCGGTGGGACCGCGCCCGGATATGCAGGACGCACGCGTTGGGAAGCTGATGCGTCGAATGCTGGAGGCGTGGATTGTGGGTTCGGATTTGGGTCGGGGGGGTGGGGTGTGCAAGCTGATGCAAGCACGCGCACGTGGAAGCAGACGTGTGTGAGAGCAGGGCGAGAGAATGGAAGACGAAGGACAGAGGGGATGGACAGAGGGGGAGGAGGATGGGGGGGGAGGATGATCATGAACACTCCGCTGATCGTGAGGACGTCGCTGGCCTCAGCAAATTGTTCTGTACGCCTTCGGGTCCCTCGCCCCACGGCGGGGTCCACCGTGGGCAGCGCGGTATATCTGTCATGATCTGGTGAGCTCCACGCTTGTCCTCCACACGTTTGGGCCTTCGTGCATGTTCTCACGGTGTGCAGTGTTCGAGTTGACCTGCGAGGGACGCGGCAGGGACCAAAGTCCAGTCGAGGTTGTCGGCAGCGATTTGTTAGTGAGTCCTGGGGGCTCTCTCGCGTTGAGCCCTGCCTGAGGGTTGGAGGGGGCTCGGCGTGTGGAAGTATAGGTTAACGACCGAAGAGTAACCTGTGGAAGTAGGTTAACCACCGAAGAGTCGAACCTACTGTGCTTCCCAGAGGTAGAGGGATGTAAGGGAGAAGGTCGCGAGCCCTTTTTCCCATGCGCCGCGGAAGGAGCGGCGCGGTACCTAGTACCAACCTGAGCCGAGACGTCGCCGGTAGATAAGGTTATACTGGTGATATGAGCGGACTTCACACACACACGGCGTCCTTGGGTCGGGCCCATGGTCATGCCCTTCGGCTGGCCCGCCTCCGCTGGGCCCAGGCCCTAAGTAGCCACCCCGTTTGATTGAGCTGACGCTCCCCTCCTCCCTGTGCCATTAAGGCTCCCACAGTGCCATACCATACCAGCCAGACCAGCCAACTGTTCAGACCAGCGGAGCCTGGACCAGACTAAGCAGGTCAGCCTGTCCAGACCAAGCGGACGAGCCCAGACCAGAGTGAGCAGATGAACCTGATTGGATCACGTAGGCTACCAGACTAGCTGGTCAGACTAGCCAGACCAGCCAGCCAGCCCAGTCAGACCAGCCAACCAGACCAGCCAGCCAGCTCATACAGCGCCACTGCAGCGCAAAAGAACGGCAATACAAAACCATGTCATACTCAAACATATGCTTTCGTGTGGTGGCCGCCGACACGTGCGCTTCCACCCCACCCTGAACCTCCCCAAACCACGCTTGGCTCTCACGCGGAATCCTCAGCTCAAGCTCGAGCAGCGCCACTACAGCGCCCAAAAAACGCAAGGCAAACAACAACTCCGATGCAAAAACAAACTGTGTCGTATGGCGGTCGCCGGCATGTGCACTTCAACCCACCCTGAACCTGTCCAAACAATGCTTGGGTCCCACGCGGAATCCTAATATAAAGCTCGAGCAGCACGAGTACAGCGCAGAAAAAAACTGCAATGAACAACGAACTGTTTTCGTGTGGTGGTCGCCGACATGTGCGCTTCAACCGTCCCCCTCCCTGAACCTCCCCAGACCATGCTTGGCTCTCACGCGGAATCCTAATTTCAAGATCGAGCAGAGCCAGTACAGCGCAGAACAAAAAACTGCAATGGAACAACAAACTGTAATGCAACAGAAATTGTTCTCCTGTGGTGAGCGTCGACATGTGCGCTTCAACCCCCACTAAACCTTTCCAGACTACGCTTGGATCGCACGCGGAATCCTAGGCTCAAGCTCGAGCAGCGCTAGTACAGCGCAGAAAAAGACTGCAATGCAAAACAACCGTACTGCAACAACAACTGTTCTCCTGTGGGGAGCGCCGACACATGCGCTTCACCCCTCCCTGAACCTCCCCAGACCACGCTGGGATCGCACGCGGAATCCTAGGCTCAAGCTCGAGTAGGGCCACTGCAGCACAGAAACATGCAAAGCGAACGAAAACTCCAATGCAAAACACTGCAGTGCCACAGAACTGGCTTCGCGTGGTGGTCACTGACGTGTGCACTTCAACCCTCCCTGAACCGCCCCAGACCACGCTTGGATCCCACGCGGAATCCTGAGCTAAGCAACGACAAACCGTTTTCGTGTGGTGGTCAATGTCATGTGCGCTTCAACCCTCCGTGAACCTCCCCAAACCACGCTTGGCTCGCACGCGGAATCCTAAGTTCAAGCTCGAGCAGCGCCACTGCAGCAACAAAAACTGCAATGCAAAAAACTGCAATGCGAAGAAAACACGATCCAAAAACACAGTTTTCGTGTGGTGGTCGCCGACATGTGCGCTTCAACCCTCCCTGAACCTCCCCAGACCACGCTTGGATCACATGTGGAATCCTAAGCTCAAACTCAAACAGCGCCAGTACTGCGCAGAAAACTGCAATGCAAGAAACTGGAATGCAAAAACAATTGTTCTCCTGTGGTGAGCGCCGACACGTGCGCTTCACCCCTCCCTGAACCTCCCCAAACCACGCTTGGATCGCACGCGGAATCCTAAGCTCCAGCTCGTGCAGCCCAAGGTGAAGCTTTGAAGTCGCAAGTTTTGAGCTTGCTCTTTTGAAGCTTGGCGCCCCGCCGTGCGCCAGAACGGCGAAGAACTCCCTACGCGGCAGGCAAGGGAGTTACACCCCCGGAAGTGGGGCGGGGTATCCCAGGGGGAGACACAGGGAGGGGGAACGCGAGGGGTCGCCAGGGCCAGGGAGGTCCCGGGGGGGAGGGTCACCGGGAGCGTCCAGGGGGGGGGGGTTCCAGGCGCGTGGGTCGTGACCTCCTCCCGAGGGGATCCCCCTTGTGGACAAGGGGGACCGGGGGGTGGTCATGACCCCTCTCCGCGTCCCCCCCCTTGGGGACCACCCCCCCCCTCCCAGACACCCCCCTCCCCCCCTGAGACACCCTCCTCACTCCTATCTGGCGTCCCAGACATGTGGCGATTCGATCTGTTCGATGCGTGGGCCCCCGTGACCCCTCGACAATTTCCCCAAGGCCTGGAGCCGCTGTCAGAAGGGCCCCAGGCCCGAAACTTGCCCACTTGCCACCCGCAGATGATAAGAATGTGACAAACCGACTTTTCAAGGCCGTGCAAGGCGGCAGCAATACCGAAAACCGACCGAGCCGGCAGCGAAACCGAAACCGACAGACATCGACAGGCCGAAAGCAACCCAGAAGGGGACATGCGACGCGGCAACGACACAACGATGACCGGCCGCACCGAACCGACCGAACAAAACCGACTGCGACGCAACCGAACCGAAACGTCAACACTGAAAGTGACAAATCGTCAAAAAATACTCAGACACAATCAAGCGAGCACAGAACATCGCCACCAAACTATTTTCTATTATTCAAGAATATCTCTTCTGTAGATGGACATGCCCGACTCAATCAACACCCTTGCTTCGCCTACTTTCGAGCAGGGACCGACAGTCCCGGCATTGGTATTGGCATTCCACGACATGTTCGTAGAACCCAAAGATGTTCTACGAGCATAAACAATGTTCTTAGTCCGTAAACCCACTGTGTTAAAACCTGGAAGTCCCAGCCAGAAAAATGTTCCACGAACAATTCGTGGAGACCAGAAGAGGTTCTTGGAACATGGTTTGGTGGGCCTCTAGGCACCCCAGGACGCTCCGCCGCTGCTTGGGTCGAGAGACGTGCCCGGCTTGAGGAGGAGGAGGAGGAGGAGGAGGAGGAGGAGGAGGAGGAGGAGGAGGAGGAGGGGGAGGAGGAGGAAGAAGAGGAGGAGGAGGAGGAGGAGGAGAGAAGGGGCAGGAGGAGGAGGAAGAGGAGGAGGAGGAGGAGGAGGAGGAGGAGGGACGTGCCCTCGATTCGCCTGCCTGGTCGCTGCGCCGCAGGCGCCGCGACCACCGCGCGCCCCGAGGGCGCGAGCTGCAAGCGGATGTCGGCGCAGGGCCGCGCGGCCCCCGCTGCGGGGAGGCGCCCGCCGCCACGGGCCGGCGCGGCGCCGCCCGCGCCGAGGGCGGAGTGGTCGACTGGGGGGTCGACTGCGGAATTCATTTACTAGGGGGCAAACAAACCTACCTCGCTTTTGACCACCCTCGCTGCCAAAAGATACCAAGCGATGCCAAACTACGGCCTGTACTGGTCGGGCCTGACTTGGTTTTGCCCGGAAGCGAAAGCGGGGCAGGTAATTCACGCTCTGATTTACCCCGATCTTGATCTTCACGTCGACTCTGCAACAAACAGACGCCGATCATTCGTGGCCCTGCGAAAGCTCTACGAGTTGCCCGTGGACTCGACAAGAACAATGAATTCTGGGGCAGACCAAATTCTGTACGTAGTCGGGCTCCTAGTCGAAGTATGGATCTCCCGCGGAGGCCCCCGCGTGGGAGGGCGGCGGCCTCAGGAGGCGCCCCGAGGGCGCCCTGCAACGAGGTCGGGCCTGTCCCCCTACAGTGGGATCTTGGGCGAAAAAAAACAGAAAGAGTCATAAAATGATGCAGAAATGCCAGGGGGACGTAAGACCTGGGTACAAGGGACTCGGAAATCCCCGACGAGGTCATCAAAAAAATGACGAGGCCGAGCCTGCATTTTGACGAAGCCTCCCGCTGCAGACATCCCACGAAACTCCTCCTCGTCAAAATCCGAGGCGCGGTCGTCAAAAAACGATGGCGAACCCCAGTCCTGGCAAACCCGGGTCTTACGCTCCCCCGAAGATGCTCAGGAATGGTCAGAAAATCGCCCCCTGCCTATATTTCTTTCGCGCTTTTGAAGATTCCTCCTCCTCCTCCTCCTCCTCCTCCTCCTCCTCCTCCTCCCTCCTCCTCCCCTCCTCCTCCCTCCGCCTCCTCCTCCTCCTCCTCCTCCTCCTCCTCCTCCTCCTCCTCCTCCTCCTCCCTCCTCCTCCTCCTCCCTCCTCCTCCTCCTCCTCCTCCCTCCTCCTCCCTCCTCCTCCTCCCTCCTCCTCCTCCCCCTCCTCCTCCTCCCTCCTCCTCCCTCCTCCTCCCTCCTCCTCCCTCCCTTCCTTCTACCACAAGGAACTGGCCTCCCCGGGCCGCACTTTCCCAGGCCTCGGGCTCGGCCACTCGAGCGACGCCCCCGGCACGCTCCCGGCACTCGGGGAGAGAGGAGGAGAACACCACAGCCGCTGGGCGCCGCAACGCCGCCACGGCGGGCGTCTTCTCGCCACGCCTCGGCCCTGCAGGGCCCTCAAAGGCCGATCTCGCACGAGAAAGGGCGCAGGAAGATGTTTTTTTTTTGTCCAACGCGTTCTCCTCAGCTTTCCTCCTTCTCCTCCCAAAATTGCGTTGGAAAGGGCGCAGGAAGATGTGGTCCGTGCGGCTCCGGTCGTGCTCATTTGCGACGCCCCCTCGCCTCGAGACCGACCCGACCCCCAGCGGCAATGACCTGCGCGCATCGCCAACTTTCGAGTGCCGCGCGCGGGCTGGTGGTCACCGCTGGCGGCTCGGGGCCAGCTCTGGGGCGGCGCCAGACGATACTGTCAAACCGTATGGCAAGGATGCGCGGTAAGGATGCCAGGGCCTTCGAAGCTTTCCGAGCGGGGCGCGGCCAGCGAGAGTGGCGAGGGATGGACCGAGGAGGCGAGGCGCGGCGGAGGGAGAGCACACCCAGGGGCCCCGAGAGGCCCTCGGGAGCTCCCGAAGACCTTCGAGACGTCCCGCGGCGTCCCTGGCGGCGCCCGCCTGCCCAGACCCCCAACGCCATGATTTCTTCATTACGTCGATTCCCCGAGGTCCCGACCCATTTCCTTGGACCGGTTTTTGGACGCCCGGAACGGGTACGGAAATAATGGGTACAATGCCCAACAACAAATCTTGTCTCAAACCAACAGCGGCCGCTGTTGGGCAGCCGGCCTTCGGTCTCGAATGGACACAGGCGGCGGCGGCGCGGACAGCGAGTCCTGTTCAAAACGAACAAGAACTGCTGTTGGGCATCGTGCGCATTCTCTTTCCGTACCCACTTCGGGCGTCCAGACGGCTTCTCGTCCCGAAGCGGTTCTTGACGGCCACGAGGCCCGGCGAGGGCCTCCCGGGGCCGAACATAGCAAACACCTCCCGTACAGATGTTTTAACGACGCGATCATGGGCTGTGCGGACGACTGTGTGGAGGAGGAGGAGGAGGAGGAGGAGGAGGAGGAGGAAGAGGAGGAGCAGGAGGAGGAGGAGGAGCAGGAGGAGGAGGAGGAGGAGGAGGAGGAGGAGGAGGAGGAGCGGCGTCCCCGGCGGCGCCCGCCTCGCGAGCGGCAGCAGCAGGAGAGCCCCCTCGCCGGACGCCCGCCCGGACCCCCGCCGCCACGACCTGTCACCCACAGCGCGCACCCACGGAGGTCTCGGCCCGTCCCCCGCGGCCCGCGGCACGTCCCGGGCCTCCTTGCGCGGCGGCGAGCGATCGGGGGGGGGGGGAAGTGAGAGGGAGAGGGCCCTCTCAGAAGGCGGCGGAGCCTCTCCGACCCTGAGAGCCAACGTTCCCCCAAGAAATTGGAGCGGGTGGTCTTTGGCCGGTTTCGGCCTCCAGCTGGCCCTCGCAGGGCCTCGGGAGCGTCAACAGATAGACCCAGGACGGAGAAGCGGTCCCGGGGAAGTGGTCCAGACCTCCTGGGTCCACGCACCAACAAAAATTGGAGCAGCCGGATGTCTGGATCAGGAGGCGGCGGGGCCTCTCAGAAGCCCTGGCGCCTTCTGCGAGGTTCTGTTGTCTGTCTTCGGGGAAGGCTTATATAATATATAAAACTTCTCCGGATGCCGGGGGACTTCCGAGACTTCTGAGAAGGCCCGCCCCTTCTCACTTCCCCCTCCTCGCTCGCCGCCCCTTTGTGCGGCGGCCCCCGGGCCCCGCGGGGGCCCCCCGTGAGGCCGACAGCGCAGCCGAAACCGTTCGTCGCGGGTTGTGTCACGACGCGAGGGAGCCCCCCCGAGATCCGACGTCTGCGACATAAGGGGAACTCGACTCGACACCTCTAGACCCAGTCCTTTCGCAGCATGCTTCGTGCCGGATCGATCTGTGTCGGCATACGTGCTGGCCTCGGCGTCGTCGTCGTCGTCGTCGTCGTGGTGGTCGTCGTCGTCCTCGCTCTCCGCGCCGCGACAACCGCGGCGGGCGGCCTGCATCGGCTCCTCCCTCTGCTGCCCGACCTGCTCGAAGATCTGCTCAGCCAGCAGCCGCTGGATCCCGGTCATCGTGTCCGCCAGCGCCCCGCGGGCGGGGGCGCCCCGCGGGCAGGGCGGCATGTGGCTGGCAGGCCCATCTTGCAAGGCGGGCATTTGTCCAGATCCACCGCCCGGGTACCGACGTCCTGGTGCCCCAGCGGGCGGTGGATTATGGACCCCTTCTGGCCCCCGGGAGCCCGAACTTATCCATGTCCACCGCCTGTGGAGGTCCGCGAGGATCGATCCCCCAGGCGATGGTTGCGGATAAATCCCAGCCTCGGGCATCTGTTATCTCACGCGCCAACTGCATGCGGACGGCTCCTGCACACGGGCCTTGCTGGCCCGGCCAGGAGGGCCTGCACACCATCCCAGGGCCCAGAATGGCCCTGGCCAGGCAAGTCCCAATGCCGGGGGCGGGAAGGGGCACGCCCAGCTTTGCCGTCGCTGGTTGCCTGCGCCCCGCTCCCTGCATACCTTGAGTTCGTGTCGTGCCGACTTCGACATTGGCTCTCGCTACCGCGGGG
This sequence comes from Prorocentrum cordatum, assembly GCA_963575745.1. Taxonomy (NCBI): domain Eukaryota; class Dinophyceae; order Prorocentrales; family Prorocentraceae; genus Prorocentrum; species Prorocentrum cordatum. The sequence goes on along the minus strand of CAUYUJ010000388.1, from coordinate 23,357 downwards.
ATCGTTCAACCTTGTGCACGATCGGCCTTCTCCGAAACGTCGGATCCTTCAACAATGACCGATTCTGGGTCGCAAGCGGCGTTCAACCTTGAACGCCGCGGGGTCGCCGCCAGCCGACACGTCCCGAACCTACCATGTGCCCATCCCTTTGAAGACCACCCGCGGGAGATGGGAGGCCCTGACATCCTAGCGCTCTGTGGGAAATCCCGATGGAGGGGTTGTGTTGGCAATTCTTAGCCTCAGGGGACCCTCACTGGGCTGCGGGACCGCCAACAAAAACTACTGTTGAAAGCTGGTCCCAGGGACTGGACTGGGGTGATCTCTCGGGGGCAACGTTGCAAAAAAAAACTGGGCGGATTGTTTGTGGCAATTTTCTACCTCTGGGGGCCCTCGCAGGGGCCCCGGGATTGTCAACAGACGCCTCCTCTGGGGCGCGTGGGCAAATCACGGCGTCGGATATTTGGGAGAGAGGGAGGATCTGGACAAGTGGGACCATCCCCACCCCGAACTGGCAAGCCTTTTCCCCGCTGGCCGATGGGCCAGTATGCCACACAGGTTGTAAGAAATGCAAATAAAGATGTACGAAGCTCAGGCGGGGTTCCTGGGTGCCTCAGAAGGGTGGAGGAGGGGGGGGAGCCCCGCTGCGTCCGAGCCCCGCTGCGTCCGAGACACTTTTGGAGGAGGGGGGGGGGAGCAGAAGAAACACGAGGAAAGGCGCTCGACATAAGACGGGTCTGCGGAAGCGCCCTGAATACGTCTTGCCGGACCCGGTCTGGCCGTACGCAAAGAGGGTGGCGCGCCCGCCAGTGGCGATCGCCCACGGCACCTGCTCGGGACTTATCCTGATGCCTCTCCTCCTCGCCCCGTCCTCCGCTTCACTCCTCCTCCTCCTCCTCCTTCTCCTCCTCCTCCTCCTCATCCTCCTCCTCCTCTTACTCCTCCTCCTCCTCCTTCCTCCTCCTCCTTCCTCTTCCTCCTTCTTTCCCCCCATCACTTCGCTTGTGCATTCCAATCCTCATCCGCATACCATCTGCCTCCTGCCTCTGCTCACTCTCACTCTCGTCCTGCTGCCCCTGCTCACATGTACCCTTCTTCCTCATCCCCCTCCACACCATCCCCTCCCCAATTCCTCCTGTTCTTTCTGCTCCCCTTCTGCCTGATCAGCCCGGTTGACTCTGGGCTCTGATGATCCTCAGGCCTTAGGTTTATCCGACGCAGCCCCCACCCCCACCCCCACGGTCGGTCGACCCTGGGGGTCCGATGAATTAAACATCCCGGCGAACGCCCCAATCATTTGCAGTTGTGAGTACCGTCGCTGTGTGAACGGTGTGCAGAAATTGGACGGGGCCGCAACGCGGGCGCTGCCACTGGACCCATAAATAGAGCCCCAATATGGGGCCACGAAGCGTGAGGGATGTGCCGAATCGGGTGCGGGTTATGCCATGCGGACTGTGCCGTTGGGGCCCTCGGCGGAGCACTCCTTAGGGTCACGAAGCGTGTGCGCGATGTGCCATGCGGACAGCGCCACGTGGGCCTTCGATGGAGTTCCCTGTGTGGCCACAAAGCGTGTGAAGGGTGTGCCGAATCGGGTGCGGGTACGCCATGCGGACTGAACCGCTGGGACCTTCGGGCGAGCTCCCCGTAGAGCCACGAAGCGTGTGAGGTGTCTGCCGACGAGGGTGCAGGTACGCCATGCGGACTGTGCCCCTGGGGTTTTCGTCGGAGCTCCCCTGTAGAGCCACGAAGCGTGTGAGGGGTGTGCCGAATCGGGCGCAGGTGCGCCATGCGGACTGTCCCGCTGGGACCTTCGGTGAAGCTCCGTATGCGGGCTCGAAACGTGTGAGGGTGTGCCGAATCGGGCGCGGGGTACGCCATGAGGACTGTGCCACTGGGGCCGTCGGGTAAGCTCCCTGGAAGACCACGAAGCGTGTGAGGGGTGCGCCGAACTGGCTGGCATGCCGAAAGCAGAAGCAGAGGGGGGGGAGGGGGAGGAGGAGGTATGAGGGACGCGGGGCCCTGTCTCTTCAACATAAGGGCCAAACGCCACAAGACGGTTGGGGGAAAAGGTATCGGAGGTTGGGGGTGAGATCGCAGTGGAACGAAGACCCCCAACCGGGAAATCGTTTCGTTTCGTTCGTGTCGTACATGCGGGCGAGGCGAAGCTGCGTGGGCGCGCGAGAGGAATGAACCCGCCGTTGCTAGGGCGAAGTCACGACACATGATTCTCCCCCGTCCGTCCGTCCCGCGGTTGCTCGCAATGTCCCGCGGTGTCCCGTAGTGTCCCGTGGTGTCCGCCGTTGCTAGGGCGAAGTCAAGACAAATGATTCTCCCCCGTCCGTCCGTCCGGCGGTGGCTCGCGGTGTCCCGCGGTGTCCTGTGGTGTCCCCTTGAGTGAGATCGATAGTGAGATCGATAGTCAGATCGATCGTGAGATCGATAGTGAGGTCGATAGTTAGATCCATGTGGTGCCCCGCGGTGTCCCGTGGTGTCCTGTTGAGTGAGATCGATCGTGAGATCGATAGTGAGATCGACAAATGTCCCGTGGTGTCCCGTGGTGTCCCGTTGAGTGAGATCGGTAGTGAGATCGATAATGCGATCGATGTGGTGTCCCGAGGTGTCCCACTGTGTCCCGCGGTGTCCTATGGTGTCTCGTTGAGTGAAGTCGATAGTGAGATCGATAGTGAGATCGATCGTGAGATCGAGAGGTATCCCGCGTTGTCCCGTTGTGGCCCGTGGTGTCCCGTGGTGTCTCGTTGAGTGAGATCGATCGTGAGATCGATAGTGAGATCGACAACAGTCCATTGGTGTCCCGTGGTGTCCCGTGGTGTCCTCTGGTGTCCCGTCGAGTGAGATCGATCGTAAGATCGATTGAGTCAGATGATGGTTCCCCCCTCCCCCCCCACACAACCTCCTTATATGTAACGAAGATAAGAGGATAAGAGGCTCGCAGACCCCCCCCGGGGCGTGGTAACTGTGCCCCTTCTGAGCCTGCGCCCCGGGGGGGGGGGGAGGCAAGACTGGCGGAGGCACTGGTGGCAGTGGAAGACTCGGTGGCGGCAGCGAGGCGGTGAGAGCGCAGGGCAGCAGCCGCGGCGCGTCAGGCGCGGCAGGTCACGGCCACGCTCGCCAGGGGTGGGCAAGTGCACGGGCCTCCTTCCCCCATCCGTGTGGCCGCCAGTCAAGCGACGGCGACTCTCGCCTGCGACACTCAGGCGTAGGGTTCCCAAGCGACGGACTGGTGGCCGCCATGGGGGCTCCACCGGGCGTGGGGGGAGGCTTGCGCTTCCCACGGCCACGGCGATGGCCGCGCAGTCTGCCACAGCCTCGAGCTACTCACCCCCCACCCACTACCGCTGCAGTGTGCAGCGAGGTTGAGCGCAATTGCTGGAGCAGGGTGAGCCGGCTGCGCGCTCGCGACCGTGTCGGAGCCCGCCGGGGCCCGCCGGGATCGAGCTTGGCCACTTGAGCTGCGTCCCGGTGCCCGCCATTCTGGCAGGCGCCGATACTGACCGTATAGGAGAGATGACGTCGGGTTCCAGCTTCGCCTCCCGCATCTTACGGAGCAGCGACAGTGCCCTCTGACGTCGCGTATCTCTTTCGCACGCGCCGAGCCCACTGCTGCAGCTGATGACGTTTGGCTCCACCTTCTCTTCAACCATCCCGCTGAAAAGCGACATCGCGCACGCGCTGGCGGTGGTAACATAACGAGCTGAGCTGGTGTTCGCGCATTGACGGGCTGTCTCGCGGAGCGGTTGCAGCACTGCGCTCTAATTATCTGTCCTCTCGCGCGCCTTTGCGGCCGCCTCGAAGTGAGATACGCCTGGCCGAGACCTCCGCCAGATTTCGAATATCTAAGGTTATCTTACCCGTGAGCGTCATGATTTAGAACAGCGATCCAGACAGAGGATTGGGCAAACAAATGAACCCAACATTTGGGCCAGCGTGGCGACGGCTGAAAAACAAATGCTGGTCGTAAAATGCCCCATCGGGGTGCCAACTTGTCGTTATGCTTGTAAAGTGATCCTAACGCGAGCACCCCAAATCCCCCCCTCCGCAGCGTTGCTGATCAGCGCGGCTGGGACGCGACAACACGAATTGCAAACGTGCGCAAAACGAATACGCTCGAGCAAAGGCCGTGTCCTCTCGGGTAAAGAAAGCGGCGATGTGAACAGAAATGAAACGAGCGGTTTGCACCAGACCTGGCACATGTCTGCAAGCCAGACGAGCAGAACATGCAGCCAAAGAGAGATGAGGGAACGATAGCGATGGAGGAGAAAAGGAAGGCAGCACCCTCAACGGGGGATGCGGGCGCATCGCACTCAGCCAACTGGGAAAGATCGTCCATTCTGCGGAGAGAGACGTTGGCCTGGCGCGCGCTCGCACACCCCAGGGGTATCCGAGATGGGGGGCCCGAGAGGGCGGGGCGCAAACTACAGCCCGAGGCACGAGAGCGGCCCAGGGGGGGGCCAAATATCTGTTCTGTCTGGGCGACACAACCCGAAGGGAGGTGCCCAAGATGCCTGCATGAATTTGCATGCAGTCGGACCTCGCAACATGAACGGCGGCACAGACCCGCCCCAGGCTTCACATCTGCGCCGTCGTTGCGCGGTGCCTCGAGATGCCATCCGGAGACACGGCCACCGGCACCACCCCCACTTGGCCGCCTAAAAACATATTGAAACGGATCAGTCCGCCCGAAATCCGGATCCCCTCCCCCCATCCCCCATCCCCCCTTCGAGCGGGTTCCAAGGGGGGCTCGCAGGTCCTGGCCCAAGGCACGTGCGGACGAGTGGGGGGGGCTTGAGTGGAAGTCTTGAGGGAAGACGAGGGGGGCATACACCCAGAGGAGACGTCTTGGCCCTGGACATTGGTGTCCACCCACCCCTCGTCATCGCCCCCCTCCTGGCCGCCCCCGAACATCGCGACGTCCCCGCGAGAGGCCCGCTGCTAGAGAAAACGTCCCGGCGACGTGGGGGAGGGCTTTGGACATGATGGGCCGACTTTCCACCTCCACTGCCACAGGTAGGAGAGGCAGGAGGAGGCGGAGGAGGAGGAGGAACTCCCCATCCCTTCTCCCCGTCATACCTACACGTCGTTCATTTCTAATCATGCTCATTTCTAATTGTGCTCGTTTCTAATTATTCCTGGTCCCCTAGTGGCCAGGAAGAGGCCCAGGATAAAACACTTAGAAATGAAAGGATCTTGGCCCCGCAAAAATCAAAGGACTTTCGAAGAACTAGGAATGAGCAATGTGTATGGTAGTGGTGGTGGGAAATCGGCCCATCAGAAGAGGCACGACATGGGGCAATGCCAAAGGGAGCCGCCACCAGGGGGGCCGTCACTTCCTCGAGGAACCGCCACTTGCTCCAGGAAGTGGGCCCCCAAGAACACGCCATAGCCTTGGGTCGGGCCTGTCCCCCTACAAGGGGATTTTGGGGGAACATGCAAAAATACAAAAAAACAATCCAACCATACTAAAAAATAGTGAACAAATCGTCCTCATATCATTTTTGAACGCTTTTTGAATTTCCCTCCTGTAGAGGGACAGGCCCGACTTACTCATAGCCTTCCAAAGCGACCCCGAACCTGCAAAAACCTCTAGCTTCGATCCCGGAGCCTCGCTTTCCAAGAGGAACTGGTGACCTTTCCAGTGGCGACCCCCCATGGCACTGCCCGACGACATGACGACGAGAAGGAGCCGCGCACAGCCCGGGAATGCAGCGCTGCCAAGAAGCCGGCGTGCAGGCGCGTGGGGGACAGCAACGAGGGACGTGACGAGGAGGAGAAGCCGCCGAACCCGAGCAGAAGCTCCACCTCATACGATCGCGCGGCCAACGGGGGGGAACAGATGAATACCGATACCGCTACTCCCCAGACCTCCCCCGAAACTCGAACTGACCAGAGTTCCCCAGACAATCCGGCCGCAGGGATGATGGCCGTCCAGGACGAGCAGCGGGGTAGTGGCATCTTTTCCTCTCGTGAAAGTAAAACAAGGCTAGGATCGGGATAAATCGCTCCAGAGCGTTCCGGAGCGCTCTCAGAGCGTTCCGGAACGCTCTGGAGCGGCCGCGGCGCCCAATACATCCTCCGAACCCGCCGATTCTCAGAGATTTCGAGTTGCCCCGATCCGATTTTGTCCCGATCTTCGAGTCGTTTTAGAAAGGGGTGGAGGGCAAGGAGGCAAGAGCAAGGCAAGGGATGCAGCGGCGCGGGGCGCGAGGGCCGGACGACACCGGCGACACTGGGAGCGCGAGCGGATGGCGAGGGGCGTGCTCCCGGGCGCCGCGCTGCTCGAGGCCCGGCCGGCTCCAGAGGCGCGAGGACCAGAGCCAGCGAAAGCAGCCCCCTCCTCCTCCTCCTCCTCCTGCTCCTCCTCATCCTCCTCATCTTCCTCCTTTTCCTCCTCCCCCCCTCCCCCCCCCTCCTCCTCCTCCTCCTCCTCCTGCTCCTCCTCATCCTCCGCATCCTCCTCCCTTCTCCTCCTCCCCCCCTCCCCCCCCCTCCTCCTCCTCCTCCCTCCTCCTCCTCCTCTCCTCCTCCTTCTTCCCCTCCTCCTCCTCCTCCTCCTCCCCTCCTCCTCCTCCTCCTCCTCCTCCTCTTCCTTTCCCTCCTCAGCCTCAACACGCGGGCCTCGACTGACACAGTGGGGGAAGGAGCAGTGGAAGAGGAGGGCGGCCGTGGACAAATGGAGAGGGGGGGGAGCTGCGTTCAGAGCTTGCAGCACCTCACGCATGGTGGTGGCAGCCTCAGGCTCAAGCCTCCCCCCCCCCCCCGCACACATACACGGCTCCCCAAATCGGGCCGAAAACATACGGGAGGCACAAACAAACACACCGCACAAAACGGAAGATGGGGAAGGCGACAAAAAAACGGCGGGAGGATTCAAGGCGCAGAAAATGAAGTCCCCTCGCGTCTGGATGACACTTACACCCGAAACATCCCTCCTGCTCTACACTTGTTTCTCGTCTCGCTTCTCTCCTCACCAAATTCCTTCCGCATCTCCTCCTCGCACGGATATTGCAGGGCACCAGAGGCTCTGCAACGACACGGAAGACGTCGTCGGTGGAAACGTCTTCGTGGAAGACACGATCGAACTCGAAGCGATGGGACTCGAGGCACTTTGTGATACCGTCCACCTTGAATTTCCTGTGGCAGGGGAAAGGAGGAGGGCGGGTGAGGAAAGAGGAGGAGCTATACAGAGACGGGGGATGAGGAGGATGAAGGGGGAGAGGGGAACAGGGGAGGGAGGCAATGTACAGAATAGGCATGCTGCGATCCCGTCTGATGTGGCAAGAAGAGCGAGCAATTTTGACGAGCGCCCTGGCACCGTAGCGCTGATGCATATGATGGGGACTCGTATCTGTGAAAATGTGCGAAACTCCACTGCGCCTCAGAAGGGTTGTCTCCCAATTTCGCGACGAATACACAAACGCACAAATGTGCACAGCACGCCTTTTTAAACAATTATCCCAGTGCGACCCTACCTAGGAGTTGGAGCCCATAGGAAACCAGCATTAGTAATAGCAGTAAAGCTGAGCTAAAGCTAAGCGAAAGCTAAGCTAAAACTAAGCTAAAACTACGCTAGAACTAAGCTAAAGCTAAGCTACAGCTAGCGCCAAGCTGAAGCTAAGCTAACGCTAAGCGACAGCTAAACTAAAGCTAAGTTGAAGCTGAGCTAAAGCTAAGCTGGAGCTAAGCTAAAATTAAGGTAAAGCTAAAGCTAAGGTGCAGCTAAGCTAAAGCTAAGATAAAACTAAGCTAAAGCTAAGCTAAAGCTAAGATAAAGCTACGCTAAAGCTAAGCTGCAGCTAAGCTACAGCTAAGCTGCAGCGAAGCTAAAGCTAAGCTAAAGCTAAGCTAAAGCTAAGCTAATAAGCTAAAGCTAAGTAAAAGCTAAGTCCAAGCTAAGCTAAAGCTCAGCTAAAGTTCAGCTGAAGCTAGGCTAAAGCTAAAAAGCTATAGCTAAAGCTAAAGCTAAAGCTAAAGCTTCCAACGGACTGGGGGAACCGCGGGGCGGATGCCAGGGGAACCGCCCGGGGCGAGGAATACTGCCCAGCCCTTTAAGCTCATAAAGTAAGAACCCTTCTAGGCAGAGCCTAGGTAGGGAATACAACTGAGCTAAGACGAAGCTAAGCTAAGTTAACATGAAATAAGCTAAGCTAAGATGAGATAAGCGACGCGAAGCTAACGGGACGTCACTGGGGGAAGCGCGGGGCGGATCCTGGGGGAACCACCCGGGGCGTTCTCCACTGCCCGGCCCCTTTAAGCTAATAAAGTAAGAGCCCTTCTAGGCAGAGCCTAGGTAGGGGACAAAAACCACGCTGTTCAACGCGCAAAAAACATGGGTCGCCCCGCGATGGGAAAGGGCCCAATGGCAACATAAGCGGTCGCGCCCAGCACCAGGCGGTGCGCCCAATAAAACGTCACCAAGACCTGAAGAGGAGGGCCGAAGAGACGGGGAGGGGACGACCTTAGACCTCAACGCCATTGGGGGCGACCGACGACCCACGCAACTGCCAGCTGCGCAACATCAGACAAGGCAGAATTAATCAGACTCCCCCAGCTGAACTGACGGAGCTGCTGGAACACGCTCCTGCGCAGCTGCCAGGAGAGCTAGCGCTGTAAGAGCCCAGACCCTTGAAGCAGGAGGCAGCGCGGCTGAGGCGAGCAGCATGCCTCGATGAGGCACGCGGCCTCTGGCTGCGTGCCGCATTGAGGCCTGATGCCAGACCTTGGCGCCCCCTACGCTCCCATCGAGGCTCGCGACGGTGCTCGACTAGGGGTCCTCGACTCGCGCCCCTAGCTATCACACTGCTGCACCCCTTCCCCCTACCTTGGCACCAGCGCAGCCCTGGGAACTGGGGGGGGGGTCGCCAGAAAGATTTGAATTAGACCGGCCGGAAAACATTCGCGAAGTTAAATCCCTACCCTGCACTTCAAGCACACCTCAGCCGTGGAGCTCCCTGAACCTCGCACTCATCATCAAGGCCGCTTCTTCCGACGATCGCAGAACGTCTGCACCTTGCGCTCCTGGGGCCCCCTCGGCGCCCCTCCCATCATTGCTTGCCACCTTCCTCCACCAGGTGCTTCTCGAAGGTTTAGAACGTCGGCGCCGCCAGAGAGCTCTACCATGAGCTGCACTTTTACTACCTCTGGCTTGCCCTCGATCTTTTTCGCTCGCTTGACGTTCATCACTTTGACATGCTCTGCCGCGGTCGAGCCCCCCTTCTCCATGGACATTTGCTTTTCCCAGAATTCCATGAGAATCTTGAAATGTGGGCCCCTTTTCTGGCCCTCCCCGATGTTCGAAATCATGACTATGAAAGGCCACCCCGAAGAGCACGAGGCGATGTGGCCTTTGAGGGCTTAGCAGGGGGTCTTCTGAACGACCCAGATCCACCTTGCCCTCCCTGGCCCATGCCTGAGCCTCTGCGCTGCACTGCTGGCCCGACTCTAGCAACGGCTGAACGACGTCGACCTCCAGCGGCACCAAAACTGAAACGAACAACGCACCCAGAAGCATGCGCCGGTCCGCCGGATTCGCCGACTCGAGCTGGCCCACCGCCTCGATGGGACTCTGTGAGTCATGACGACGCTGGCCTCCGCGCTGAGGTTGGCGCCCGCTTCCGATGTCACCTCGATATCCTCCTCCCGCCGCCGCCTGAGACACCGTGGCCGCCCTCTTGTGCGCGGGTTCCTCCGACGCCGCCGCCGCCCTTTTGCCCGCCCATGCGGGCGTCGCCATCGTTTCTGGCACGAGTGACGAACTCACGAGCTCCGCTGTCCCAAACAACCAGCTTGCGACGGAGATGTTGTCGGACATGCGAGAGAGGCCCGAGCTCCAAACCCTCGCCGAAGGCGCCCATCTGGAAATGGAATGAAGCACCCCCGGCGCCGACAATGCATATGATGCCCCCCTTAGACAAGACCCAAGGCCCATGGGCCCAGATAGATGCCTGACCGCCAATGTCCAGCTAGCGAATACCTCAAAGCAGTTGGGGCGCAGGTTAAAGATAACCGCTCGAGAGGACAAGCGCCCCACGCTGCGCCCGCGCCGAACGCGCCCAGGAAGACCCCGACGAGACGGAGGCAACTGCCCGCAAATGCTATCCCCACGAGACAATGAACATATATACGTAAATTCATCAACTCGTTGAACCTGAGGACCCCCCCCCCCAGGGGCCCCAGAAGCCTGAAGCACAGGGGGGGCAATACTAACCGACGGGAAGACCTTCCCACGGATATTGAGGCCCAGGGAGACGAAACCTGCAGCGGCATTGCGACCCTGGGAAAAAAACGCGTGGACACTCGAACGGCGTCAATAATCTGACCTCATTCGTAAGCTCTGCAGAGGCCCACGCAGTCGCTCTAGGCCTGAACGGCCCGCGGGATCGCATGTCTGGCAACTCTACCCAAACCTCGATCCACAGCGTCATGCTGCCCAAAGGAAGGGCGATCACATGATGCGGTAACTTCCCGCGCAAGGCCCCGCGGGCGCCCGGCGCACTGCTGCAGCCCGCCCGCGCGAATAACCTGGCGCTCCAGGCGCGTGGGCACGAGCTTCCAAGGCCCCAAAGCCTCATCACTTGACATAGATTTAGCACGGCTGCCTGCGATGTCAGAAGCCCCCCCCCCCCACTCATGAGCACCCGATCATATCCGACCAGTGCCGGATCCAGCCGGCGAAAGTCTCAATCCGAGACAAGAAAAGCCCCAAGGTTCGAGCGATCGGCGTTCGCTCACCGAGCGAGGAAGGCACGCTTCTCCATCGCCAAAGAACTCCGTGCTCTTCCAAAACCTACCAGCCCGATGGAACTCTCCGGATTGCCCCAAGACGCTTCGTGAGTTCAGCCGCCGACGAACCTCGGAAATGAACCTGCCCCCCTAGCATTTCTGTGGCCCCGTAGAAAATCCCCCCCACGGGGGGCCCTGGCTTCTCTAGCACCCTGCGCCCAACCCCAAACCCAACGCCAGCCGGAGAAAACACATTGTTATGCTTCGATGCGATTGCCTTGCGCCCGCGGCTAGAAATACGTCGAAATCGCAAACTGCTCGAACGCATAGTTTTACGACGAAGATCGAACACACCACCGTCAATACATCATGTTCAACTTGACGTTGGCCTTCCCGCGGGACGTAGAACACGCCGTCTTTTACCCAGAGAGTTTCGATTAACGGCTTCTCCGTGTCTTCGGCATACTTGATTAAGGACGGACCCGTACTAACATCATGCAGACAGGGACGCACGGTGACCAAGGCTTCGGCCATCGGGCCAAGATCTGCACGCAGCCCCTGCCACTCGCCAGTGGCAGGCCGAAGAGCTCGGCAGAAAGAGTGCGCTGCGTAAAGAAACCCATCAAATCACCCACCCTCGTCCTCACCGCCGCACGCTATTTGGACACGCTGCGTTCTAAAGACTCGGTCCCGGGGGCCCAAGAGCCCCGAGGCGGCGTCATCTAAGAAAACCCAGGGGACAAAAGCAAAAACGCAGGCCATGCCCTTACCCTAAAAGTCAACATGGCAGCCCACGCGCCCGTAATCAATGCGCGCTGCGCTGCTGGCCTAGCATCGCCCCCTCCGTGCTCCTCCCCGTGCAGAACCCATGCCCACAGTCTTCGGGGATAGTATCAAGGCCGCGCTTAATGACTGGCGCGGAAAAAGAAGCATTGCCGGGCACATCTAATACATGAATAACTAGCTTGCTGGCGGTGCCTTCGGCAACTACTTTCGAAGGGCAGCACCCCTGACTTCTGTGCCATCCCATAAGGGGCCCTACCCGACGCGCAGATCTTGCCAAACCCACGCTGCAGCAGCGTCTGAAAGCCCGCGGGACAAAACCATCATTTTCATATTGCCAACCCCAGCCGGCTTGACGAACTTACGGGCGATCACGAGGACGGCACAGCATCAACCATACTCTCACAGGTGCCGACTCCGATGGACACATCCTGCGCTCACGGGCCTTTTTTCAAGTATGTACCTCCCCCCCCCCTGATCATCTCCTCCGCCCGCTCCAAGTACTCACCCTGGTTCCCCTCGTGCACGCAACAGTTCCTCTTCCTCCTCCCCCAAGGCTCCTCCCAATCAATCTCGCTGACCTCCAATCATTCTTTCACGTCCTGGAAGACTTCATACCTGCAACCATTCTTCTCCAGTGACTCTCGACCCAGAAAAGGTGAATGTCGTTGCGATCTCTAGCCCCCCCGGAGCTGCCCACCGCTGGTCGAGACCATGCATTTACCTCGACAACCTTACGCTGTCGCAACGCATCCTGCAAGCGTTCAACTTTCAACTTGAACGCGTTTAGTCATGTGCGCAAGGTGGGCGACCTTTCGCCGCAGCATTGCAATATTCAGCTCTTCCTCCTCCTCCACCTGCTCTTCCTCCTCCTCCCCTGCCGCGTCTAATCCAAGCCTGGCCCCCTTGCTCTTTGCTCGTAGCTGCTTCCGTTGACGTCGCATCCCCAGCAAATCATGGGAATGCTGCACATGTTCACCGTGCGTCGCTAGCCCTCGGTGAACGATGCGCTCGTTCAGGGCTGGGAGGAAACCTGTGGGTAGCGACCTCCTGCAACAACCCCATCAGGTCCACCTTGTTCTTCCCTCGCACTTGTCAATGATAGCTCCCAGCATGTCCCTCCAACTCCTTGTTGTTTTTGTTATCTCTCTCCCTTTGTTATATCGGTTTCCTCTCTCTCTGTGCACCAGACCTTTCATAACACATATTACGCTTTCATGTTGGAGCACCCTGTGGCCTACGGTCGTTGGAAAAAAAAACGAACTCCAATGCGACATGAACAGGCAAATTACCTCGAATGGCACGCCTTCGGGTGAACGGGACCTGTCGTCCCAGTCGGTGCAGATCTTCAGCGCAATAAACTCTAGAGGCCAACGTTGATGGAGCGAAACCATGTCCAACCTCTTGGCGTCACCCTCTGGACCGCTGGACCGTACCAAATGTCAACAATATGGGTACCACCCTCCAAATAATCAAATCCTGCAACCCAAAGTCGTGACGGGTGCCCAGCTCCGTCCTTCCACACCTTCCGAGTAGAAACCTCCACACGTAAAACCGATGCGCCCGAAAATTAAGAAGTACCAGCGAGCTCCTCCATCCCAGGCCATCGTTCAAATCGACCGCCAATATCGAAATCGATCTGCCTCTGATCCTCAGGCAAGCAGACCTGATCCAGCATGTAATCTTCTGCACTGTGGCGAAATACTGGGCACGAGCATGACGGTCACAGGAAATGGGCGGGAGGTAAGCACCAATCGCGGCCACGTCGAGACGACTAGCTTCCAACCTGGGACCGATCCCCCGCCCCTGAAGCTGTCAAGGAAGAAACAACGGTGGCGCCCGAAAAGATGTCCCCCCAAAAAGGTCCACTCAGCAAGAACACCATACCTGCAGCCTTGGCGGCAAACGGCGACGGAAGCCATCCTGACTGTACCAGTGCACTCTTGCCAATCCTCCTCCTCGTTACCTCGCCGTCGGGGCGTGGCCGCTGCTGCTGTGTGCTGGTGATCACCGCGATGTCGACACTGCGAAACCGGCTTTCAAGATCTTCCAGTCGATCAGTCGTAGATGCACAGAGGGGACTAGTTGCCAAAATCCGCAGCCAATGAAGACAGGTAGCAGTCTCCAACGTCGTCAGCTTCATGAAAGCTATGAAGGACCCTCTACAATCGAGTGTGTGAAAACATGCAACTTCATTGAGCAACCCTGCACGGTCATTGAGCCCAGACGGCAGTCCAGGGAGGGGGGACGTGGAGAAAGACGCGTCAGTGGACGCCAATCGGGGGTCACAAACATATCCACGAGGACGTGCCGCAGACTCGGACTCGGGCACTTTCAAAAAAGCGAGATTCATCTAGATCTCTGATGGAGGATGGTTGGCCCCGTACAACTCCATGGCCCCCTGGGCGTAGTCCTCCCTCGACTGCGAGGGGGAGGAGGAGGAGAACGAGGAGGAGGAGGAGGAGGACGAGGAGAACGAGGAGGAGGAGAACGAGGAGGAGGAGAACGAGGAGGAGAACGACGAGGAGGAGGAGACCGAGGAGGAGGAGGAGACCGAGGAGAATGAGGAGGAGAAGGAGGAGGAGGAGGAGGAGGAAAACGAGAAGGAGGAGGAGGAGGAGAAGGAGGAGGAGGAGGAGAAGCACGAGCGCGATGGGTGCCGTGCCGCCGCCCCCTCCGACGCCGCGAGGTGGAGCGCTGCGGGTGGCGCGCTGGGGGCCGACTTCCGGCACGGGCGTCGAACTGGGGCAGGGATCGGAGTGGGGCTGGGGGGGTCATCGGGCCGGGCGAAAGGGGGGGATAGCAAAGGGGGGGTTGAGAATCAGCTCAGGGATCAGAGCAGGGCCTTGGGGGGGTCAGGTCTGCAGAGCACCCCAATCGGACGTCTATCAAGGGGGCCAAGGACACACACACACATAAATACACACAAATAACAGGATTCCCCATACTTTGCCACGTGTTCTTTGTTTTTGTCTTCCAGCACGGGCGTCGAGCTGGGGCAAGGATCGGAGCAGGGCCTTGGGGGAGTCAGGTCTGCAGAGCACCCCAAACGGACGTCCTATCAAGGGGGCCAAGGACACACAAATGCATGCACACAAATCAAAGAATTTCCAATACCTTGCCATGTGTTCTGGGTTTTTGCCTTCCCGCACGGGCGTCGAGCTGGGGCAAGGATCGGAGCAGGGCTGGGGGGTCATCGGGCCGGGGGGCGAGAGGGGGGGATAGCAAAGGGGGGGGGTTTGAGAATCAGCTCACGTGGCCAATTTCCCCGGCGCCTCCCGGCGCCGGCAGGCGGCCATGTATCGAGGAATGAGCCCCTCGGTGGGGCCGATACCAGCTGCATGCAGCAGGTTTCGTAACCCCCCCCGTTCCCAGTTCCCCCCCTTTCGTCCGGCCCGAGGTCCGGTCTGCAGAGCACCCCAAACGGACGTCAGGGGGCGCAGCCAGCCTGCTCGGTCGAGCTGAGGCTGATGCACCACACCGGGCGTCGAGTCAAGACTTCGCGGTCATCGGCGGATGGGTTGGGTATTGCACATCTTCGTGGGCTTATAACTGGCGAGGCGTTTGACCACCGTGACGCCTTCTTTTGTCGGGTGGTCCTGCAGAGGGAGGCGCTCTCTGAGCGTCGGCCCTACTCTTAGGTCGGGCCTGTCCCCCTACAGGGGAATTCTGTGCGAGAAATGAAACATACCAGAAACATACCCCAAAAAAATCAAAAATAGTTTAGAAAAAAACGCCCCCACACTTTTTCAAAACAAGTATATTTGAACATTCCCCCTGTAGAAGGACATGCCCGACCTAACCCTACTCAAGGCGAGGATCAGAGGGGGGGCTGGCTCAGGGAGGGAAGATCGGTTTTAAATCGGCCACACATCGCCAAGAGATCGGGATAGGCCCCCGATCTTCAATGCGCACGCTCCTGGGCCAGGCTGGATACCCAGGCCGCTATCGGCGACGAGTGGGCGATCGGGGATCGATGCGTCCTCCCTGAGCCCATCCCCCCTAACATTGCCCGTGAGTGTTGGGGAACTGCTGCCATACCCTTTGCATGCACAGCGTCAGTAGCCAGGTTGGCCTTGAAGAGCCCCACGAAGGACGAAATCTCAGCCGGGCAACGGCAAAAGACTGCATCGGCGTGCCACCGTCGCCCAGCTGGACTGTTTCGCGTCAAACAAGGGGGGCAGAGGTCAGTAAAGGTGGGGTCAGCGAAACAGCTTACGTCGCGCGGCTTCCCGGCGCCTCCCGGCACTGGAGGCGCCAATGTCTTGAGGAGAGCGTCTGGCGGCGGGGCCGAAACTGGGGGCACGCAGCAGATTCCGTGTCCCACCTTTCCCACCCATTCCGATCCTCGGTTCCCCTCTCCACGATCGTCGATCCTCGATCCCCCATCTCGCACGCCCGAAAGAATCCAAAACTTCCTCGATCATCGGTCCGCTTTCCTCCTCGATCTCCAAGGTGTTGGTGAACCCTGCCCCCAGTGTTGATGACAAGGGACCGAACGTCCCGGCATTCCTGTAGGCCGCATAAAACCGACGAATTCAAACAAGACTGACTCAGCCAGAAATGTTCGAATCACAATTCAAACAAACTTCAAGGGGGTCCTTAGACCGTTATTTGGTGGATATAGAGGCATGTCAGGCTGCCCCGACATGGTCTGACAGGTAGTGACCCCTCCCGGCATTGCCCGAGGATCGAAGAGGAGCCGTCCTCTCATGGATCAAGGCCCAGCGCCGATCCACAACATCCGCGCGGATTTCCGAAGGTGTCTGCTCATGCCGTTTGTCCTTCCTTCGGTTGAGACGGGGAGGAGAAGGATAAGGATAAGGATAAGGATAAGGATAAGGATAAGGATAAGGATAAGGATACGGATAAGGATAAGGATAAGGATAAGCGCGTCGGAGGCGAGTCCCTGCTGTGGGCAGGACAACTGTGCCTCTGCGAAAGATGTGTATGCGGGCCCCTTGTACTTAGCAAGGGCCTGCCTGGGGCGTCCCCGGAGGCCCCGCGGAGGAGAAGGAACGCGATAAGGGAACGCGCATCTGCCCCCTCTGACGCCGCAGGGTGGCCCCCCTTGGCGCTGGCCGGGGATCGAAGATGAGGACGTCCTCTCGTGGATGAAGGCCGCCGGGTTGCGGGCGGTGACGCAGTCGAGTTCCCGGCTGTTCGCCTCCTGCTGCTGCAGGGGCCGCTTGCGCACGCACACCATGGCGCACTCGCTGCCGCTGACAGCCGCAAGGCTTTTCTGCGCAGCCCCAGACAACGACGACGACGAGGACAACGAGGACGACGACGACAACGACGACAACGACAACGACGACGACGACGCCGACAACGACGCCGCCGACGAAGAAGACGATGAAAATGACGACAACGTAGACGACGACAAAAACGACGACGACGATGATAACGACAACGACACAAGCGACGAGGACGACGAGGACGACGAGGATAAGGACGAGGACGATGACGAAAACTACGAAAACGACGACGACGACGAGGACGACACGGACGAGGACGAGGACGAGGACGACGAGGACAAGGACGCGGACGAGGACGAGGACGACGACGACGACGACAAGGACGAGGACGAGGACGACGATGAGCACGAGGACGAGGATGACGACGACGGAGACGATGAGCACGAGGACGAGGACCACGACGACGGCGGCAACGACGAGGACGACGAGGAGACGGACGAGGACGAGGCGAGGACGAGGACTGGGACGACGACTCCCCTTGCGGGCCCTCGTCGCCACGACTGCATTTGCCTCGAAATTCTGGCCAGAACGCACCCCGGGGGGACGTCCAGGACCAGCAGCACCGATGCACCCCCAAACTCAAACGAAGCCAAGACCAAGGGAGGAGGGAGGAGGAGGAGGGAGGAGGAGGGAGGAGGAGGGAGGAGGAGGAGGAGGAGGAGGAGGAAGAGGAGGATGAGGAGGAGGAGGAAGAGGAGGAGGAGGAAGAGGAGGAGGAGGAGGAGGAGGAGGGAGGAGGGAGGAGGAGGAGGCAGGGATCCCTGCCCCTTCAGACGAAGCCAAGACCAGGACCAGGACCTCCGAGGTCCGGCGGCCCTCGAGGACGCGTCGGGCGCCACGGCCCCTCCAGAGAGCGCCCTTTGAGCGCTCTGGGAGCGCTCCGGGGCGGTGGCGGTCTGTTATCCCGCTCACAGCCATCCCGAATCTACGCCTCAGATCCCCAACGTCACGACAAAATCCGCCGCCTCCTCCCTGGGTGGTGCGTGACACTGATCCGCAGGTCCGAAGCATCTCGGGGAGCTTGAAGAGGGGGGATGGTCCAAGACGGCCCCCGAGGAGCTTCTGCGGGCACGTCCTGGGGCCCCCGACCCTCCACAGTAGCACCAGGATTCCGCCAGATTGGTCCGACACACCCTTTTGACCTCCAGAGTCATGCAAAGCAAGTCGGAGGTCGCTCGTCACGGTCGGCCTGGCGGGACCGTCTTCGCGCCTAAGGGCCGGCAAGGCACGATGAAGATCAAGAGGGGGGTGGAAAAGGAGGAGGGGCATCAGTACAACACGAGTCCATGATCGTCTGAACGGCCTCAGCGCCTGGCAACTGGTTTCAGAGGCTTGTAGGGCCGAGTCGCATCGGCCAGCGAAGGGAGAATCGAGAAATCACTTAGCATTTTTGCTTGTGTGGCTTTCATCAGATCAAGCTGCTGGGGAACTGAGAGGAGCTGGCTGTCCTGTTTGGATGCCACGTTTTTTCGCTACGTGGTGGGCACAGAAGCAGGAAATTGTGGCCAGGATCATTATATCTCCCATGATGTCGAAACATGGAATTTGCACTGGGAGCCCGAGACCGAGGGTGATGATGGGGCGCGGAGGAACGACAACTTTGGGACGACAGGCGAGATGAGCGAGTCTGGGACACCTGAAGTAGTGAGCAACACTACCAACACGCTCAGGGCCAGGGCATCTGATAGATATACGATCGGCACTGCCGTGACATAAACGGAGGCCTGGGGCTTGCAGCAAAGTACCTTCCTGATGCAACGGGAGGAAACATGCAGCTGGCGAGGTTCTGGGCGTGAGAGCCGGGCTCTCGGCGACACGCAAGAGCGATCCTGGGTAAGAGTGGCCTTTGCGTGCACGGCTTCTCTGGGGCCGCGGGGGCCGGGGCAAACGTAAGCGCGCAAGCCGCTGCTACCTCTCTGCTCCCAGCTATCTCGGGGCCCACCTGTGCCCGCACCAAAAAGGTCACTCCAGGCGACAAGGTCACCCTTACGTCTGGTCGAGGCTCGGAGGCCGTGGGCGCAGGAGCCGTGGCGGGAGCTGCGCAAGTCGTGCTCGGCCCCGTTGTCTGAATCCCTCGTGTCGTAGCCAGCCCCCTCTGGCTGATGCCCCGGCTCCTGCGCCGGACACCGCCGACCCTAACCAAGCACTGCGCCCAGGGCCTCGACAGGATGACGAAGATGGGGGAGCAGGAAGGCACCGATCCCGTTGCTCCCTGGGCCTCTTGCTCGGGGGAGGGGCACATTTTGCCGAGGATTTCGGAGCAAATAAAGCCGAGGAGGAGGAGGAGGAGGAGGGAAACGTAGCGGTGTCGGCATACTTGTCCTCCTCTGGGCAAAGGAGGAGGGAGGACGAGGCGGAGGATCGGGCGAGGAAAAGGGGGGCAGCAGGCGAAAGCGACACCAACGGGAGTAAGAGTGGGGGGAGAGGAGAGAGGCAGGCGCAGGATCAGTCAGCCATTGGACTGGCGGATCGGGCATCGGACCGAGCTTGGATCGGACCCGTTGTGCCAGGAAGGGAATCAACGCAGGGCAGAGCATCAGGCCGCATCGGATAGCTGGAACATCGGAATCGAATCGAGGAGGAGGAGGAGGAGGAGGAGGAGGAGGAGGAGGGGGAGGGGGAGGAGAAGGAGGAGGAGGAGGAGGAGGAGGAGGAGGAGATGGACCCCGCAGGGGTGGGAGCGGGAGGAAGAGCGAGCAAGTGCGAGAGCGGCGGTACGTGTACGAACGGGGATGGATGGGCAGTCGGATCAGCGCCCGCAAGGGCAAGGTCGAGCGCAGGAGCAATGGGCATACGACGACACGAGAAGATCCCATCCCGCGGCCCCGAGGAGCCCACGACGGCCCTCCCCTGACGTACTCGCGATGCGAATAACGATTGAACGAGAAGCAACGCTTTCGGCCATGCTCCGCTTGCGGGGCCCTCGCATTGCCCCAAATAGGGAATCGAACTCTATACACCGAGGCGTTTCCCGGCCCTGTTTTGAAATTTGCACTGGAGAGCGGATCCTGGTGTATACGGGACCCTGGTGTATATATGTTTCGTTGTTTCCCCGGGCCATCGGGGAACAAATATACACCACACCACCCCAGCGCCGTCCCCGACCCTCAAAAAGTCCTGGGATTGAAAAGCAGCCCGCCACTGTAATATATATATATATATATGTATGCACATATATATATGCACCTATATGCATACATACATATATATATATATGCATATATCTATCGGTGTTCCAGTTTCCGGCCAAAACCGTCAAGACACAACCAAAAGTGATTGGGCAAAACTAAAACACCGCTGGATACAGCATGATCACACACACGCGATATGGCATCCTCCATGAACCCTGATAACTAGCGGTGCGATGGCGATAGTGCGGGGCCCCAAGATGTACACCACCATCTGGCGGCCAGAGGAAAAGGACTGAATTCTGCGCGCGACCGCCTTGACAAGGGTGTTACTGCGTGCCCCAACCAAGCGCAAGTATTTGCCACGTGGTCATGCGCGCAGATGGCGGCCGCATTCGTTCGCGAATAACTGCTCCCAAGCACCCTATGGCAGCAAGGTGGTGGTGTGAAAACGATAGACCCCCAGCGAATATTATACACCACTCCAGAATATACACCATGTGAATGTGTTGTTTTTTTGTGCGTATGCAGCCGCGTGCCCAAATCGCGCAGCACACGCGACATGTCACTACCGCGAAATATAACGCACCCTGCAAGCCACCGCCGAAACAATAGGCCGATCACCCCCCACGACAGAAAACCAGCCCGCGGTGGTGATGTATACGCGTGGGTCCCGGAAATAAAAGAGGGCAGGCGCCTCTTTTGTAGGATGGCGGAACGTGGGTCCCTGGCGTAGGGCCCCGCGCCACCCTCAGGCCGTGCCACTCCCAGCAACCTGATTCCCCAGGGTGGTGGGTGGGTTGTTTTGAAACGGCCGAACGCCTGAGCCAAAACGGCCACAACACGTCCGGCAGCAAGAGATGATACACTTACCTGGCGCAGGGCCCCAGGCCACTCCCAGGAAAATGACGCCCCCAGTAAAATCGAGGGCGGCCAAGAGGGGGGCGTCCACGAGGGGGGGGGAGGGGCACAAAACATGGCCGGCGGCACGCGCGCAGCTCAAGGGAGGGGCGGGGACGTATTGAAATAGAAAAAAGGCGCCATGACATCTGGTGAGATATCATGGCTCCCGCCACGATATCCCCCCCCCCCAGTCAACACCCCCCTCTTGGCCGCCCTTGATTTAGCGATGGGAGCGGGGCGCCAGGAGGGAGAGGAGCCCCGGGGGTGAAGCGGCGGATCCAGGGGACCCCCCGGGCGCAGCGGACGTCACAGGCCCATCCACCTACCGCGGGCCCTTCCCTCGGCACTGTCGCCCATTCTGCACCCTCCCCGCGGGAAGGCCGCCCGCCCCAGGCGAGCTGCCAGGGCGAATGAGAGAGCTGCCACGGCCAAGGAGAGAGGCCCACCTCACCTCGCCCATGTTCTCTCGATTCTTATGGCGCCACCGCCTCCATGCGCGCGTGAGGAGGCAGGTCCCTGGGGCCCCCGCTGGACGTTGCGAGCGTCGGAGGCCCACCCGGCCTTCTCGCAACACTCCACTTGCCGCACTTTTCCTGGTACCCTCGCCCCCGCCCGCACCGCGGCGCAGACATGCGCAGGGCAGCCGCAATGGGGGGGCAGCATCAGCCCCCGGCCGCTGTCGTGAGGCGGCCGAGCGCCGAAGCCCCCGACCGCTGTCGTGAAATGGCCAGAGACGTCGGGCAGTAGAAGGGAGACCCTTTCGAGTTGGCACGCGTGGGCAAACCTAGGCGCACATCCCTCTCGCCGACCAGGAGTCTCGCACTTTGCCCCGGGGCTCTGCGGCCCCCTCGGGAGATCGGAGGTGAGGGGGTGAGATCGAAGTGGAACGGAGAGCCCCCCTACCGGGAAATCGATTTCGGTTTCGTGTTCGTGCGTGCCGTGCGGGCGAGGCGAAGCTGCGTGGGCGGGCGAGAGAAAGTCTCCTGTGGCTGAGGCGCGGCCGGACCAAATGTCTCCCTTCCGGGCGGCCAGGGGCCCGCGGTGTCCTGCCGGTGTCCCGCTGGTGTCCCGTGTGGCTGAGGCGCGGCCGGACCAAATGATTCCCTTCCGGGCGGCCGGGGGCCCGCGGTGTCCCGCCCGTGTCCCGTCGGTGCCCCGTCGGTGTCCCGATAATGATGATGTTGATGATGATGATGGTGCTGCTGATGATGATGATGATGATGATGATGATGGCGTTGACGGTGTCCCGATGATGCTGCTGCTGTTGATGGTGATGCGGATCGATTGTGAGATCGATAGTGAGGTCGAATGTGAGATCGATAGTGAGATCGATCGTGATATCGGTTGTGAGATCGAACGTGAAACCGAATGTCAGATCGATTGTGAGATCGGTTGTGATATCGATAGTGAGATCGATAGTGGTATCGGTAGTGAGATCGATTGTGAGACAGAATGGGAGATCGTTTGTGATATCGATAGTGAGATCGATAGTGAGACCGAATGTGAGATCGATAATGATATCGAAAGTGCGTTCGATAGTGAGATCGATAGTGATACCGAATGCGAGATCGATTGTGAGATCGATTGTGATACCGATAGTGAGATCGATAGTGAGACCGAATGTGAGATCGATAATGAGATCGATAGTGAGTTTGATAGTGAGATCGATAGTCAGATCGAATGTGAGATCGATTGTGAGATCGATTGTGGTATCGATTGTGAGATCAATAGCGAGACTGAATGTGAGATCGATTGTGAGATCGATAGTGACATCGATAGTCCGACCGATTGTGAGATCCATCGGTTGAGATCGATTGTGAGATCGGTAGTGAGTTCGATAGTGAGATCGATCGAGTGCGACGTTGGTCCCTCCCCCCCCCTCACCTCCTTATCACCCGAAGGGTGGTCATATAGGTATGGAATTATTGTGGGGCAAGGCTTCGAGGAACAAACAATAACACAAGCATAACCTTCCGAAGTTCCACGCGGACTTCTTGGATCGGCGCTGGTCCGAGCGCGCCACGGGCCTCGTCGAAGGCGCCGCCATGGGCGTCCAACGCCAATCCCAGACATCCGCGCGGACCTCCGAAAGCGAAATTGAACCTCCTCCTTCTCCTCCTCCTCCTCCCCCTCTTCTTCCTCCTCCTCCTCCTCCCTCCTCCTCCTCCTACTCCTCCTCCTCATCTTCCGCCTCCTCCTCCTTCCTCCTCCTCCCTCCTCCTCCTCCTCCCTCCTCCTCCTGCTTTTCTCCCTACCTCCTCCCCCTCCTCCCCCTTCCTCCTCCTCCTTCCTCCTCCTCCTCCCCTCCTCCTACCTCCGCATCTCCTCCTCCTCCTCCTCCTCCTCCCTCCCCTCCTCCTCCTCTCCTCCTCCTCCCCTCCCTCCTCCTCCCTCCTCCCCTCCGGCTCCTCCTCCTCCTCCTCCTCCTCCTCCTCCTCCTCCTCCTCCTCCTCTGCTGTTGGCAGGCCAATTCCTTTTGTCTGGCGCGCCTGCTGCGCCCAGAGGTCTTTGGGAAGGCCCGCGGCGCCCGCCTGGGGTCCAGCGGCTCCAG